>FJOG01000009.1:1666942-1762202 GCA_900073065.1 Phialocephala subalpina
AAGGCAGAATCTTGGGGATTGACGCTGATTTCTTGCAACCCCTTTCGTACAGCATCTTTTTGTGTCGCCAACCTCGGGTGCCAACTTATTTCCGAGCACAAACATTATGAAGAGGATTTTTTGATATTTTCACTTGGGAGTCTTTACTTGAAACTCTTCACGGTCATGCAAGTATTACCAATTGGCAATTCATAAGTTAGGACTCGCCCGCTTGAACGGGTGCATCGAGAAGTGACTTTACCAAAGTTTAGCGTGGAAAGATTGAAAGTCAGCCAAACGGCTTCCGGAGTTAGGCATTGTCTAGACTTCCTTCGCCATTTATCAATCTAATGGGTGTGTGCGAGCGCCACCATGTGACCACCTTCTGGAAGGACAAGGGAATATCAGGCTGAGTCATCTCTAATCCCGATTGGGCGGACAGAGGATCTGACAGGTCGCTGATAAGAGGAAGATCGAATTGGCGACCTGCATGTTGAGAGGGTGTGCAGACACGATGAGATCTCATCTGTCGTGGTGTTGGGATGGCACACGTGAGGGCGTCTTGGTCCATCCTTTCGGGCCCTTGGGCAGCAAAGCAAGGCTTACGAAAGACCGAGAGCAGGTTTCATTTCTCTCCATTGATATTCGCTGGCGGACGGAGGGCCGTAGAAGTGTCTCTGCCGGATTTCCGTCAGGACAGTTAATCCATGCCAAGAGTTCATTGAAAACCGGCCTTCCATAGTGGATGATTTGCTGCTGCTTGGCCATCTTCTCCACATTCTTATATGGACATAGCTTGAGAGGTACCGATCACGGAGGCATGAAGACCTTCCTGCTCGAGGAGTAGGATAGCGGCCTCGGGCGATGGATTCGTTCTACATTTATTTCTTCGTTCTCGAGATTAACAAACGCATGCCGGGACACAGAGCAAAAGCGGTGAGGCTGCAGGTCGACGTGTTTGAGAAGACCCTGAGGCGTGTAAAATATTTTTCTTGCATACAAAAGCAACTCCGAGACTCCAAGTACCGCATGAGTACCGGCAAACCTCAACACGGTGGGCTCTTGAGTGTGGAGAGCATAATTATCATCGTTCTCATTCGGCCCTTGGCTCTCCCCGAGTCAACTTGGCCGAAATGGACTGTAATTAGTATTTTTAAGATGGAGCCGGCCTTATCGATCCCAGTCGCAGAGCCGAATCTCTGAATGGACCCTGCAAAGATGCGCCATGGCGGCATGCAAGATGCAGTCATAGTCATTTCTTCCTGTGGCCGAAGAATCCTGGTCGTCGTCGCAAACGCAGTGCAATGGTCATCGAATAACTCTAAATCCTCACCCTTTCTCACAGGCGCCGCCCAGCAGAGGTAACACATGAGGAATCAGGGAGCCAAAGTCTAATACCCCACGGTTTCGCGCGCTGGGTGTCAAACGGGATTGATTTCACGGCCGGTCAAGGCGATGATGGGAAAGGGATCCGTAACCGCATTTGTTTGCTCGATACAATCTTTGATTCAAAGTCAGCAGCAGAGTAGGAAGATGGGGGTACTATCTCCTTTTTCCCCCCAGCCTTTTCATTTGTGCCAAAAGTCAGCCTACCATTCATAAAGTAGAGGAATAGCAATAGTCCCGCAAAAGAAGGAAGTCCATTGTAACTCTGTGAGATCTTACCTACTGTAAGATCATAGAATGTCTCCGTACCTTTTGTCCTGGCGAGAGCAGTAATAATACAAAGTATGATAGACAATAGTTACAGGCACCCGTCGTTTGATACTGTACTCTAGCAGGCTGCGGCGCCCTCATCCTGCCCCAACCTGCCCCAACCAGGTCGTGTGTCCTTCCGAAAGGACCCTTTTCTTATCAGCCACGAATAAGGTTCCTGCGGCCCCAGCCGATCAATCCTCCCTCACTCATCAACACCCACGTCCCCATCTTACGGACCAGCTGGCTTCTCTCTTTTCAACGCATTCACCCACGCAGGATCGCCTTTCAAATTTATCGACAAGAGTCAGCCCACGCCAGCAAAATACTCTCAGCCAGGCACATGCTGTTCGTTGAATAAATCCAAGAAATGCCTCCCCAGCTTGATCACCAAACTCAACTGTGCAGCGAACTCCTGGAGACAACATCAACAACCTTCCGATAAGGCTTCTGGAAGCACTCTCTTGTTGGCAGAGAGACCAACAATACAAGCATCCCATTTCGAGAATACCCGGTCCCAGTTTACGAAACTTGTCCCTGGATTTCCATCAAGTAATAGCTGAAGGATCCGGTTGGTAAAGGCAGGGTGCCGTACCTAGGCCTCGCAGTGACGATGCTCCAACCAAGATCCTTTCTGTTCACTCGGCAGAACACACCGAAAACAACAGATCACAAGCATGAACGACCTGTGGAGGAACGAAAGATCAGGCCAACTTCGAAGTCGAGTACGAAAGACATGTCTACCACGACCACTATCACCGATACGAGACCGACCACACCTACCTCACCTGTCGTCATACCCATGCGAGGACATGCTTCCTACGAAAAACAGAATTCGCAAGTGAGAAAAGGACATCAGAATAGTAGGCGTGACTCTGCGAAGGCAGACCGACGAGCCCGAATCCATTCACCAGATGCGCTACCTCCTTCGGTCGCTGCGCTGCTTGCTATTACGGCCATACCACAGAGGCAAAATGGTGGACGGAGTCGCAGTGGATCTGGGCAGAAGTTGACCGTCGATGCTATATTAAAACATACTGGAGAGTCCGAGAAGGATCTAGGATTGTCTCTTGGAAAGAGTCCGTTGGACCTTTTGCTGAGTCCTCCCGATGAGGACAAAGAGATGGCAGGCAGTGAGAACGGGCAGGAGTCAGTCATGTCTACTAGGACATTATCCAGCGATTCCATGCCTTCCTTGGACAACGAATCTATCGATGAAACGTCACCTTCTTTGGGGTCTTTGGTTACTCCAACATCTATGTCTCGAGGCAAGAGACCCACCCCTTCACGGAGAATACATTCACTTTCGTCGCCGCTTGAAACTTCAGAAGATCACCCATTACATGCACCGGAAATTGATGTGGACGAATTAGACTTTAGAGTCTTCCAGAAAACACCTTCAAAGGACGATGCCAGGTCTGATGTTGACGTCGCGACGCCTCCGCGCAGATCAGCCTTCAAGTCGAATCTCACGGCTTCGCTACGAGCACTACGCAATGCCGCCAAATCATTTCAAACCCTCACGACGCCAATTATCCCACCAGATGACTTTCTTACAAGATCAATTATCACTATTGATCCACAGATCCCCTTCACTGATGAACGTATGCCTCCACGACTTGAGGACACTCCTACGCCAGCACTACGACGATATCTCAACCCCACTACGAATGCCCCGATCGAGGCTCACGTTCCTTCATCACTTGCTCAAACCATGAGCTCTACACAATGTACCGCCTCCATTCAGATGCAGACATACAATGTCTCACGGTCTAAGAAGGGCACTTCGCCATCTGTCATCAGCAGACGTACTACCACGCAAGAAGCACCCATCGAGGTTGCTGCAAATCCACTAGCACGTCAAAGGGACATGCGCGAGAACAGCGACTTCATCCGAATGGCAGTCATGGAAATGCTGATGCGCAAGAAGGGCAAGTTGGATGACCAGAAGCCTGGCAGGGCAAAGTGGGCATTGCCACCGAGGAAGCCACCTACGAAACCCTACGAACGAGCTGCCAACGGAGTCCCAGTGAGGTGGATAGCGGTCACGCCCTGAATTTATGGCATCAGCGTCAGGCCACGCGATCTCCTTCGAATCTCCGTCATGATATTATTATTAAACCATTGGCAACGACTTTCCTACGCATTTTCGACATTACGTACCACGAAACAGCATCCGCGCCTATGGAACGCATCCACTTCTTTAGAATGCCGACGTCTTCTGGAAGGAATTCGATCCACATTAAGGGAAGTCAAAATCCCATGAGGAAGGTTTTGCTCACTGCACCCCACTTTCGCTTGTAGCGGAGTCGCCCGCTGTTCGTGACACATCGAAATCCCGGCTCAAATCCCGCAATTTATTCCGTCGTGCCGGAGGTTTGGCTTTGGCTGAAATTGCTTTGTACTTCAAGAGGCAGGAGGCAGGAGGCAGGAGAACCCGAGAAGTCGAGGATAAACCTTTGGCAATCTTCATATTTCACATTTCCCGGAGATGGTCGGAGATCCATGATTCTCAGGGACTCGAGAAAGATCGTCAGGGCTCATGCCGAATGCATCGACGCCTGAAGGGGTACAAGGATTCGCGACAGTCGCCTAAATTGATGCACACGAGTCAAAAATGCAGATTCCGAACGCCGTGTGCCTGGATTTCCCTTCTTTCGGATGACTGTCGTACGACCGGTGCAGCAAAACACCTATTTTCATGTGAAAGATAAGGACCCCTAAATTTTGATTGCGCGGTCATTTTTCGATCTTTTGGAGAATTCAAGCGTTAGGGAGCAGGGGACGAGGCACAGACAGGGTTTGGGGTTGAAGTCGGTGAGGCAGGACTTGTACACGTGTTCGGAATTCGATCTCCTTCACAAGCTCACGCCGCGGCTATCAATCAATGCCAAATGGCCCCAAAAGGATCGACTATACTGGACAACCGGATTTTCTGTGGTTTCGAGTTGCACGAAGTTGGGATGGGTCAGCGAAGTCGGAAGAGTTTTGAGAGTGGGGAATTGGGACAACAGTACGAGAACAAGAGCGAGAATTATGCATAGCGTTTTGTTTTAGATTTGATTACGGAGTGTATGATTATATTTAGCGGTTGCATTTGGGACTTTGGGATTGGAAATGGGGTACGGTTGCATGGCCGGACTTAAACGGAGCAAAAGGATTACAGGTGTGATACCACTATCAAAGGTTTCTTTGGTCACTTTGGATGCATTACATAGAGGGCGAGGAAGGAGATGAGGAGATGAGAGATTGCGAGAGATGAATTTGAGGAGTGTATACATGAGATTATGAAGGATAGAGAATCGACGAATACAATACACCCCGTTGCCCTCTTTCGGTGCCGCGAGTACGGTTGAGAAGCTCGAGTGTGAAGGATGAAGACTTAGTGCAATTGCCCCAGCTATTGAAGGTCATTTTCCTTGTCGTTGTTGCGAAGATGGGGGTTTGAGTATCGTGATCCTCGATATTTGTCAAGTGCCTTGCATCAACTGAAGTGCTTTCAAAGCAAGTTTTCAGGAATTGCATTACATCATGACAGAGCCCACTTTTTTTTCTGCTACACTCGAGCTGTAATGGCTTGGCGTCAAGAAAAGCTTGTGATATTGTGTATCTGAGTTTGAACTCGAATACTAGAGATGGTGTCTCGAGGTTTGAAGTGGCAATCACTCCTTCAGGAGATTTGAAAATCCTTTTGCGGGGTAGGACATTATCATGTTTTGTTGCAGATCTGCAACTGGCGGGACCGCTCTGGTCCTGCTTTTCATTAGCTCACACCTTTGTTACAAATCGAGCGAATGTCCAAATGTTGTGAGGACATTCAATCAAGTTTTATTGCGTATCTCAGTCTGGCAGCAGCTTTGCGGCAGCTCTAGTGCTCTGGTCTTGCATCTGTGCGGCTAACTTCTCAATCAATTTAGTCTTCGAATGAGTGTTTGTGCATCTCAGCGATGGCGAAGGCCATTGCACATCAATGTCCCAAGTTCTCCGAGGACAATCAGCTAGTTTCATTACCCGTCTATAACGGCGCTACGATCATCTCAATCCGGGGTTGTCTCCACTTGGCTTAGCTTGTTATGATTACGGAGTATGAGGGGACGGCCCCGCTCAATTTTGATCAAGGTATCAGCGTACCACCTCCAGAAGGCAATGAGGGAGATTCGTTGCACATCTGCTGAACGCCACAACGCCGTGCTGAGTATCTAGTCGCCTCGTCTTGCCGCCATTTGGATTGCCTGATGAGTGGTTGGCGACATCTTTCTGCACACAATGTACCAATTCTCTAGGACAATGAAGTGGTTTCGTTGCATATCTACAGAATGCCGCCCCGCCGTTTTGAGTCTTCGGTGTTCTAGACTTAGCTCCATTTAGTCTAGCTTAGTGAATAACTGGGTTCCGGGTCCCGTATACCTCAAAGAAGACTTGAAAAGTCGTTTTACTGTACAGTACAGCTGGGACATTTAGAGAAGTTTTGTTGCACGACGAAGTCTGTAGCAGACGCTACCGCAAGGTCTAGTGCTCCGTTCTAGATTTCATTTAGCTTAGCTCCTCTGTGAAAGTAAAGTGCTGAGATTAGAGGTCTTCTCTAGAGCTGGGACATTGCAAGATATTCGTTGCACATCTATGTTGGCTGCGCAATCTCAATCCGGGCAGCTCTTCAACCTTGCCTCCTTTGGCTTAGCTTCTCATAGAAGGGGACAACACTTCTGTCAGCCCTGATTGTTTCATGAGCTCATCAATATCCCAACCTCGATAGGACAAAGAGATGTTTTGTTGCACATCTCAGTTCTACGGACGTGTCCGGAGGCTTGAGTGCTCCGCTCTTGGCCCCAAACCCGTTTGGCTTAGCTTTCTGGTGATTGTTTGGACGTTGGAGGAGTCCATTTGTATATATCAAAGGAAAGGACTACCCTGTGAACTCCGGTTGCGTGTGGGAGATACTGCATTTTGGAAAGACAAGCTACTCTATGATGCTCAATGGAAATTGACGGTCTCTCCTATACCGTTCCTCCCTCGCTGCGATGAAATATCGATCACTTTCCCTAAAGCATCTCCAAGAGCTCAACACTCATCATAGGCTCCTCCCTCCCCTCCAATTCGGTCAAAGTATAAGCACCTGACGCCATGCTCACCGGCAAATCAATCAACAAAGCTTTCAACTGCTCCATTCCTCCATGAAAATGGCTCGCAATCGGCTCGTTGCTGGGATCTCGTGGTTACTCAACTTTTCGATCGAATCAAAGGGGGATACTGTACTTCTTCCCTGAGATCTTCTCTGCTAATGCGACTATTTGGTTGGCGGTGATATACGAGGATGTTATTATTAGCGATCTTGTGCCAAGTGGGAAGTTCGAGAGCGGAGGCAACGTAGCGAGCTGCCTCTTTTTGTACGAGATTGCAATCTTTGCCTCCCCATCTCCAAGTATGGATGCGGTATTGTGGGCTAGGTAGAGGATTATGTATAGAGCACGCATGTGCGTGTCCAGGTTGGGGAGTCCGAAATAAACTATCAGTATCCCTAAGTAGATGTATGTGCATTCTAGATTTGTTTGTTCAATGGCTCGACGAGCCATGAGTGTCTTGCTAAGTTCTAATTCGGAGGAGTAGTCGGTTTGGATCAAGGGGAAGTACTCTTTCCCAGCGAGAGGAGAGACGAGAGGGGTAATTGGCGGGTATCTAGCAAAGTAAGCCAATGCCAGATCAAGCATGAGATGCATTGACTGTTCAATGGACTTGGCATATTTCACTCGTGAACCGTCCATTCTTGCATTCCAGCATTCAGTTTTCTTCATCTTTTCGTTTCTGTAATCTGCTCTCGATTTCTGCGCTTGCACTTCATTGGTTACGAACGGAGTAATTTGTGATTCGCCAGATAGTCTTGAGCAAGCCTATCGCTTGGCGAGCTTGGGAAGGGTGTCTCGTAGCGCCTCGCAGCAACCTGCACTGTGACGAAAAGGCATCTGATGCAGGTGCAGAAAGTCGCGCGTCACGCTTCATGGAGAGTCCGAAAGGAGAAATTCAATCCACTTCTTTAAGTTCTAAGACCTGACGAGGACCAGTAGATAGAGTTGGATTTCGGCAACCTCTCGGATAAAGTATCTGACCCGATATCCGACTACAGTTTGTGTCCCGGTCACCTGCGGATAACTCTCATATACCCGTATTCTCGTGCATGATCGCCAGTGCTGATGTGAGATGAATTTCGGGGTTGGATGGTGTCTTCAAAAGGCCCTCTCTGTCTTTATTCTCTCGCGAAATTCTTCCTCTGGTACTGAATTGATGTAATTCGCGAACTAGTACTTCCCGAAAGCACATAGATCCTCCTGTCGAGATGCTGTCTCCTACCGTAGCCCTGACTGGTATCGCAGGCCGAAAGCTTGAAAGTAAGTAAATGCCAACGTCTCTGTGAATGAAAACTAACAAGGTTAAAAAGTTCCAACCGGCCTTTTCATCAACAATGAATTCGTCCCCTCCCTCACCGGCAACACTCTCGAGACCACCAACCCCGCCACCGGCGAGCTCCTAGCAACCATCTCCTCCGCTTCACCCAGTGACATCGACACCGCAGTCTCAGCAGCAAAGACCGCATTTACGATCTGGCGTTCCACTCCCGGCACCAAACGTCGACAACTCCTCCTCAAGCTGTCCGACCTCATCGAGCGCGACGCCGATGAATTCGCAACCATCGAAGCACTCGACGTAGGCGTTATCTTCGCCCAGTCCAAAGGCATGAACGTCGCGAACGCAATTGAAACTCTTCGCTACTTCGCAGGTTGGGCAGACAAACACGATGGCAAGAGCATGAAAATCCCCGGTGGAATGGCATATACTCAAAAAGAACCAATTGGTGTTTGTGCTGCCATCGTTCCTTGGAATTCGCCGTTGATGATTACAATCTGGAAGCTTGCACCTTGTATTGCGGTGGGGAATGTTTTGGTGTTGAAGAGTGCTGAGTTGACGCCTTTGTATGGGATTAAACTTGCGCAGTTGATTAAGGAGGCGGGGTTTCCTCCTGGGGTTGTAAATATCATTACTGGACTGGGGAAGGATGCTGGACAGGCATTGGCGGAGCATATGGATGTTAGGAAGCTAGCGTTTACGGGGAGTGGGCCTGTTGGAAGAGGTATCTTGGCTGCGAGTGCGAAGTCAAATTTGAAGAAAGTGACGTTGGAGCTTGGAGGGAAGGGTGCCTCGATTGTCTTTGATGATGCGGATTTGGAGAATGCGGCGTTTTGGACGACGGTGGGAATTACGGCTCATAACGGGCAAATTTGTGCCGCTGGTTCGAGAATCTATGTCCAAAGTGGAATTTATGATCGCTTCATCGAAGCTTTCAAGAAGAATTCTTTGCAGGCGGTTGCTGGTGATCCACTCCACAATGGGAGTACGAAGGGTCCGTTGGCGAGTAGTGTTCAGAAAGAGAAGGTGCTAAAGTGTATTGAAAACGGTGTGAAGGAAGGTGTGGAGCTTTTGCACGGTGGAAAGGAGATCAAGCGGGACGGGAACTTCATCGAGAATACGGCATTTGTGAACGTTGGCGAAAATATGTCGATTATGAGAGAAGAGATCTTTGGTCCAGTTGCTGTGAGTTGAAAGTCAAGGGTGATTTCGTACAATGAGCTGACCTTGAGCAGTCGATAGCGAACTTCACCACCGAGAAAGAGGTTCTTCGCCTCGCGAACGACAGCGAGTACGGATTAAGTAGTGCGATATTTACCAGTGACGTCTCGAGAGCTCAGCGAGTGAGTGATTTACTTGAGACAGGACAAGTGACCGTCAACACATGGGGCGACGTCAGTTCAAACGCACCTTTCGGAGGCTTCAAGCAAAGCGGATTTGGAAGAGACATGGGAGAAGAGGCGTTGGATGGGTGGACGAACATCAAAGTTGTCAAGATAAATACGTAGCTAGTAGAGGCTCCCAAATTGTAATCGTGAATGCAACGACGGTCATCGGTGCATACCTGAACCATAGGTCCACGAATCCGCGTGCAATGGCTCCATTCCTTCCCAGACCAAAGCGTCCTATCGACACTCAGATCAATCCAAGAGCACCTTACCCCATCTGGAACGTCTGATCATAGATCATATCAAATTAAGGGTGACCAAGGATGACAGACCAAGCACAGATCTCGAGACACACTATCAGCCATCACTTCGGCCCTTTATCCTAGCACACAGTGGCGAACTGGTGCTTGAGCACATTCTCGAATTAAGACTCCTCCCTCGCACGTTTCCTACTAACAGTAGACACATCGAGCCATGGCTCTTCAGCGGCATGCTGGTAATAGTCGCATCGTGGGGCTTTTCGAGGATCTGGGACCGCCTTCTCTGCCTGACGACGGAGGAGAAGAAGCTCCTCCTCCCCAAGGTCTGGCTCTTCAACTATGATATCGCTCGTATAGCTTGTCTTTGTTCCACAAGCACTTTGCATGATCATCCTCGAAGGTTAAGGTGATATAAGCAAAAATTCGCGATGCGAAGATGCGGAGTTTTGACTCGGTATGTGTCAATTCGTAGCAGACTTTCACTTTTGAAGGAGAGGGAAACACTTTGATACTGCACACTCCCTTAACACGTAGTCCATAGTCATATCGGCCCATGCCGTGATGTACTTCTCGGCCAGCGCGTAGAGCTTGATACACCTTGTCATGTCGGGTATGGGCTTTTGGAGTTTGATTTTGCGGCAAAGCGCTCGATGGTGTCGAGGTAAACCCAAGCAAGCAGTGACTGTTTAAAGGTAGCGGGATCGTCTTCTAGCATGTCAGTAGACAGCGTCTCGCCCTCGATAAACAGCCCGTTACACATCGCCTCAAAGCACGGGACTTTCCGGCAGAGCTTTTTCTTGTGGACCGAGAATATTTGGCATTCTTGTTGCGTCCAACAACAATTTTCACGATGTCTTCTCCCAGTTCTCTATCCATAATCATCAGATGCAAGCATACCTAGGTAAATAGAGATAGAAGACAGCCAGCTTACTCGAAGAACACCACGTTAGTTCCTGGAGGTTCGCCTTCGGCTGTCATGATTGCACTTCGCCGTTAAGCTCGCAACGTGCTATTAAAGTGGACAGAGCAGACTATCCAGGTTTCTCCACAGGCAAGACTCGCGTGGAGGTGACGTAAAGCCTGGAAAAGAATTCTGGCCTACCGTGAAGAATGGCGCGTGATGGACGTGTTGCTAACTGAGGACCGTGCGCCTGAGTTGAATTCAAAATCAGCTGTATCTTTGACACAGGTGGACAAACTCGAGGCTGACTAGGTGAAGTCATCATGATCGCGAAAGAATGTTATTTCGAGATGCGAGTTGACGTTAAAGGCGGAAAACTGGGACAGTGAGAACTTGGAAGGGTTGAGCGCAAACGCGATGATTCCCTGGTCTTCGACGCCATGTCGCGTGTTAAATGTGGATCTTGACTATCCGATTTGTGTTTTCTTTTGACACTTTATGTAAATTGAGGAGAAAGTTCTGTTCGAAAGTCGGAGATCGATATGTAATGGTATTCGTCCTCAGTGCCTCACTTTTGAGAAACCCCTCCGCTTCCCACTAGCTTGACTTGATCGTCCTCCCGATTTGGCACCCACCCTCGCAACGACAAGTATATATTTAAATAAGCAAATCGTTCAACAGATGCGTAGCCGGTTTACCCTATAGAATGCACACACAATGTAACGTGTCCCTTACATCTTAGAGTACTCCTGAAATTAAGAATGCCATCTGCCCGTTTAAAAATCACATAACTTGTGGTTTTATAAGAGCTTCTTCGGAAGCTCCGACTTTTACCAATTTTTCCATCTAGCTTCACTTTTTTTTCCTTCTGTTTTTGGGTCTCTGTCTTGGTTGTAATTCTCTCCCTTTGCCATGAGAAACCTCCATACTCTCACTTTTGCCTCGACTTTTGACCTCAACTTTCGAATCTCGCATTCCCATCTGAGAATCAACACAGCCTACGAAACGGATCATTAGACTATCACTTCGAGTTGTGAGTGTGCCGGACTTTAATCACTTATCGTCAGGCCTTTCGAGCTTGAAGTGTGGAATTGGTGTGCATGTTTTGCGACCCTCGCTAAACTCAGGGGCTCGGTTAGACAGGAGGGAGGCAAGAGAGCGACAGAGTTCCATGTTGGTGTGGAATCTGTCAGAGCGAAAATTGCTTACCTATGTAGAAATATATCCTGAAAGGCTGAACACATGGTCCAGGGAGAAATTGGAGTGTTGATATTGGTCAATTGGACAAGTCGCTACCCACGCTGTGGCGCTTTTCCATTCTCAGCTTAAATCGCACCATGGTCATGCTTCTCTGCTGATTCAACCTCCTTCACTCTCAGAACATTTGATGTCTACCAGCCGTCTTATATCCCAAAGCGAACCGCTTTGTAGAGAAAGTGATTGTGCTTTCCCTGACTAATGAAGAACGTGTCCCCCGGAGAGAGTGTGGCAGTGGTTCCGGTCTCGTTGGTAATTGTCAAATCACCTTGATTTCCGATGTTCGTGTCAGTACTGCTCTGGAGCAGATACATAAGTGTTTTGGCACCAAGGGAGACTCCAGGGTGGGGTATGATAGGATTGGAAGGAAAGTTCTCGAATCTTTGAGAAGAACGCCAGACTCGTCGAACGTATAAGTTAGTGCTGCCTCGACATTTGACGTTGGCTCGAGCAGGAACATGGAACCGGTCATTGGATTTGGAGCGTCGTTTAGGCACATTTGCGCAGACATTGAGAAGTAATAGTTACTCTTCTTAGCCTCGAAGAGCATCGAAGCAATGCTCAACTTATGTGTACGTGTAGGTGACTCTGAATGTAACAGCAGTAGGTTTCCGAGCATGGGGCATTCCAGATCCTATTCACTTGCAAGAAATCCGTGCTCTTTCAAAGGTGAATAAATGAAAGCGCAACATCCATTCAGCAAGGCGGATATTTGAACGACTTCGTCTCCGAAGCTAGCTCATTCTTTCCTGACCATCACGACAACGATCTACAACCTCCAGAGATCTTCGTCAGGACTCCACTCGCTCTTGCGTCCACATTGAACCACTTGCTTTCGCACTTGCCACGGAACCAACACAAGATGGCACCCAACAACGAGATATCCTCAATTCTGCCTGCGACAGCTCCACCCCAAAAGAGTATTGGCTTCGCCGGAGCCGACTCTCTCGCTCGTCAGCTTCTCGAGCAATACAGCGGCATTCCACGAGGCCGAGTCAAATCCCACATCCGCGCCATCGTAAGTACCATCACCGTTGCGCAATTCAAATCCACTAACCGCTCGTCAGGTTGTCAAGGCATCTCAACACCCCGACCCGTACCCTTGCATTACAAGCTTCCGCTTCCTTCAATTCGAGGGAACTCAGCACCCTCTCTTCGATACCATCCTCTACCACCTCACTACTCCCAACTCCAAGCAAACTCTTCTGGACATAGGTTGTTGTTTTGGGCAAGACATTCGTATGTACGCATTTCGTGGCGCCCCTACACAGAATCTTTATGGCGTCGACCTGTACCCCGAGTTCCTTGGGCTAGGCTATGAGTTGTTCAACGATACAGACAGATTTGGGGTTATTTCTATGCTGGAGACATCTTTGCGCCATCAGGAAAAACCAACCCGGATTCTCTCGCGGGACACATTGATATGATCTCAGCCACAGAATTCCTCCACTTGTTCACCTGGGAAGAACAAATAGTTGCTTGTGTCAGAATGATTTCGTTTTTGAAGCCGTTCAAGAAGAATGACCTATATTAATAGGTCATTTTCGGTAGTTAAACTGTGAGTGTGGCTTTGGGTGTTAGAGTTAGGGAGAGCTTTAATTGGGGAAGAAAGGAGCTTTTCATGCATGATTTGTGGACCTTCAAGAAGTTGTGGAAGGAGGTTGGGTCGATTACTGGGACGAAGTAGGAGATTAAGGGACAGTTGAAGGAGTTAGGTAGGCCTGGAGTTAAGGGAATCGTCAACGCTGATACGGCAAAGTTGATGGAGTTCGAGGTTTGGAGAAAAGGATAGGAGGGGATCTGTCGGTGTGGGCGTGAAAAAAGGGTGAGGCTGTGCACATGATGCACCCATACTAGAGTCTCGATCATTTTTCCATGCCTTTCCTCAACTGCGTTGTTTTTCTGCATACATAGAAAAGTATATCCTGAATCACATCATCTGCGACCAAAGATGACTTTAATCTGTATTTCTCCACGTGCTGATACGCCCTTATGACGGTCTCACCTGATACGCTACAAGGCTGTCTATTTTTGGGAAGCTTATTACTTCCCGAACATCAAAGAGGCCCTACCATCAATGTCGCAAACCTCATTTCCCTCTTTTTTAGACGCTTACAAATTGTAGAGACCTCATGAGTCTCACCATACGCATGCTCTCCTCTCCATCAAGCCACGATCCCGATCGCCCCTCACCCGCGATCTCGTCGTGGCCAGATGAGCGTCGATAGTTCAAAAGACCCCCGGCTTGGAAACGTTGCACCGTCCAACACCAACAGCACACAGAATGCAGCGCTGAGAGGAGCCTCTCTAGCATTTGGCAAGCCGCCTGTGAAACCGAAACCGAAGATCAATGATTATGCCGGCACGAATGGAGCGTTGGCAGCTGCGAAAGCTGGGGCTGGAAGGGCAGCCTCGAGGAACTTGACGGGTTCGAGCTCGAGATGGGAGGAACCGGATAATCATGAAAGACTGGCATATCAGAATACTGGATCTAGTGTTGGTGGGAGGTCATATACGGGAACGCCGGAACGTCCGTCTGTTCAGCAACGGTTGAGCCAGTTTGGGGGAGGGGGAGGGGGAGAGTATCTACAACCACCTGGCGGAGCCGCGGACCAGAACAGGTCTGCCTCGTTCATTGCGGCTACATTGGCAGCTTCGAGGTCAGCTTCTGTTAGTCCCAATCCGACGGGGCAATCACAAATCTCGAATGTGGATCTGAGGAGGCCAGCGGGCTTCATAGCAAAGTCACCGTCGGCCCGAAGTACAGCTTCTTCTAGAAGCTCAGATCTAGCTTTGGATGCCACGCCGATACCTCCGACGACATCCTTGATTGGAATGTTTGAACAGAATGCCGGGTCGCCAAAGACAGTGAAGCGTCCGTCTGCAAAAAGGTCCGCCACATCTGCATCCCCCAACCCCAGGGGTGTACCAGCTTCCCTACAAAATGCGTTATCTCCTGGAGCCAGCAGACCTCAGTCACCATCTCCTTTGTCTGCAAGACCCAAAACATCCCCGGATACACCTCCAAAACTCTTGTTGGCACAGATTCAAAGGCTTTCCGAAGAATCCGAAGCTAAAAGACCTCCACCTCGCGCTCGAAAACATTCAATACCTGCCTCCAAACCCATGCCAATTCTCGCGAAACGAAAACCAAAGCCCCCTTCACTAGAAATTGAGAAAGAAGAAGACGCTTCGTCGGACGACTCCTTTGTTTCCGCATCAGAAGACAACTACGAAACACACAAACCATCATTTCGCGCAGAACTAGCCCAGAAACACCGCCTCACATCTGCTTCAACTCACTCTGTAGACACTCAGGCAACCATCGACTCCATGGCGAACGCTATAGTAGCCTCTTCCCTTGCCTCGTCTCGCGCCGCTTCTCCCTCGAAATCCTCCCTCCAATCCACCTTGTACCCTCCGCCTCCTCCACCCCGCCGAACTGCTCGGCAACACCACCTCTTCCACCAAGAGAAGTCCCGAACCCCAAGCCCTGCGAAGCCTGTTGGTCTCCGAATGACGATGCGGAAACCTAAAAGTAAGGATGAACTCGACGAAGGGGAGAAGCGACGAGGGAGGAAGCATTTGATGAAGAAACATCCCAACAAACACCACGAAGGAGATCGCAAACGTTGGCGAGACTCTATTACAGAGCGAGAACGGAAACGCTATGAAGCTGTCTGGGCATCGAATAAAGGCTTATACTTAGACAAAACTCCTGGATCGGAGTACTGTGTCTGTAGTCTCGTGGTCAGGGACATTTTCTCGAGATCGAGATTGTCTGCCGATGTACTAGAAGAAGTGTATGCGCTGGTCGACCGGAACGAGAATGGGATGTTGGAAAAAGAGGAGTTTGTGGTTGGTTTATGGCTAATTGATCAGAGGTTGAAGGGTAGGAAGCTGCCCATCAGAGTTAGTGATCATGTTTGGAAGAGTGTGGGGACCTTAGCCGGCATCAAGGTCAAGAAGGCTTTCAAGTAGAGGTTAGGAATAGAGATGTGTGTTCTGCTTAGCGGGGCTAGACGACATTTAATGGCCTGAGCGGCTGGGTTTTTTTTGTGTTGTAAAGATAATACGATAATACCCGGGTGTGTTAGAGGAGTTTGGACTCTAGGACTCTAGGGTAGAGACAATGGATCACGGCATTGCCTCATCGAAGTCGGTTTCCCATTCGTGCAGTGTGGATGAGGAAGTGAGAGCAGTTGGAAGGCTTCATCACAGCCACAAAACACCCTCATCTGCTCGTTGAACTTCATGTCCAATACAAGGCTGCAGCCCCAAAATACTCTCATCTGCTAACGCATCTTCATGTTCCTAGCAAGGCTGCAACCGAAATCCAAAAACGATCCTGAAGTCAAAGGCTAACCAAAACCTTACCATCGCCCTTTTCTCCCTCTCTAGAGAGGGACACAATCCGCCTAATTCGAATAGCCATTGCTGGCTTAGGCGGACAGGTAAATAGTCCTGGTTCAAGGACTAGCGTTTTGTGCTGGAGAAGAAAAAATTCTGCTTATTTAAATCTACATTGATACTTTCGTAGATCGCAAGACTTCGGATAGAAGAGAGTGGAGCTAACTGAATTTGAGGGTGGATTGAAGGTGAGCGGAAGGCGGATTTTGGGCGAGAAGGTCAGGCTTAAACGCGATTCTTGACGATGTCTGTTCTACATTTTAACCATTCGCTTTGTCTCGACAAGGTGCCCGTATACATGGCATTTGACCTTTCGAGATGTTCGACGAGAGATCATATTCCTGAGTCGGATTTTTAGACACTTCGCACGTCTATCCACCTCTTCAGCCAGGAAATGGAAACACCGCTAGACTCCTATAACCATTCGCTCCAACACTCCTGACTCCAAACTCCATGTTATCCTTACTGACTCTCACCGTCGCATTGCTCACTTCACCAACTCCAATCACATGCGTCCAAAACCTCTCACTTGTCGGCCTCCATACAATCTCGTAGCCTGCCGCCCCTGCAACCTTCACCCATTTCAACGAACTGTCATTCGTCAAGCCTGCCGTATCAACCGTAACGTTCTTCGGCACATCTGGCGCCATAGCAAGACTCCACGCCGCTGCGCCAGTGACCTTTCCTACACGGGAAATGTAGTAGAAATCGCAGAATTCGGAAAGATCGCCGTATTGTGTGCCGTTGTCCATCATTTGAACGTCTCGGCGCTGGTGAGCGAAATCCTCTCTCGGTTCCGTGAAGCGTGCAGCTGCGTATCCAGCAGCAAGAAAGGGCATGTGATCACCTCCTCTTAAATACCTGTCTGCTCTGTACACGAGCTCAACACTCATTCCTGTAACATTATTGTTGGCCACGTCTCTCGTGAAGCGTCCTAGTTGCCTAGCTGGAGAATCGTTCTCGCCTCCAATAGACAGGCGTTGCGAAGCTCGTGTTGCCGTTTTAGTCGTAGGAAGGCCTTGAGCGAAGACTCGAATGATGCTTGATCGATTCTTGCCGTCGTCACCGATTAGAGAGCCAACTATATCGTTCTTCCACATTCCTTCAACGTTATCTAAGCGGATAGAAAAAATTCGGGCTAGATAGGCACTGCCGTACAGACCTTGTTCTTCACCTGCTACGGCGGCGAAGATCATGGTTGCTGCTGTGCGATGCTTAGCCATTGCGTGGGCTAGTTCCATTGAGATGGCTACTCCGGAGGCACTTGAAAGCAGTCAGTGAATGTAACAACACATCTCGCGAAGGAGGCCCACTCGTCATCAACACCAGGAGCATCATCAACGTAATTCATTACATCCGTATTTCTCGAGTTTTAATGGCCACTAAACATCGTCAGCTCGACTCTTCACAAGCATAAACTCACCTAACAACCACATATCTCTCCGGGTCACTACTCCCTTTCAAAGTCGCGACAATGTTACTGATATTCGTCGGGAAGCTGATCCTACTCGCAACCGGCTGGATATAGCTCTACAACTCAACTGTCATCCGTCCCTCACTCTCTTCCGCGAATCCCTTATATTGCTCCAGTAAGGTTAACCAATCTCTCGCCGCACCAATACCCCTCACTGGATCTGTCTGCGTACTCAGCGTATGTCGTGTACCGAAGGACGCCAGTTTCTCGATGATAGCCTGTATTCTGACCGGGTCAACCTCTCCAAGTATAGCAGTGAGTTCCGCATCTGGGAGCTTTGCCGTGTATGGGGCACCGGGCTGTTCTGTCGGCCAGGCATTGATGGCGCAGAGATCAGTGGGAAAGGGGATCGCAGCTGTCGTAGTATCATAACTCCATTGATATTTCTGGATACTTTCAGTCGAAGCAACAAAAGAGGAAAGAAGCAAAACTGCTGCGACAATTGATGAAGCCATACTGAACAGGAGCCGCCGAGAATGAGAGCTACTCAATTCCAGCAGCGCTATCGTTGCATTCTTAAACATTGCGATTACCAAGACAACTAAACATTGGCAATGACTTCACCACATGGAGACCAAAATCTCGATACCTCGTTTTAGGTTAACGATGCCCTGGGAGGTGATGTTTGTGAGGGGTAGGTGATGAAAAAGGCAGCCCCTGTGATGAATTTACCCAGATCCGGCAGGTCGAAGATAAAGATTGTACCTGGCAGTATTTCTTGGCTATATAAGAGTCTTGGCGTATGTGCCATTGGAAGCTGATGTGCCAATTACCTGGACGGGAATTTTTGAGAAGCGACAATGAGGGGAGAGTCGAGATGAAAGAGGGATGTTGAGGACTACCCAAATAGGAAAGGTGGAAGTATCACGTGTTAGAGATCGCCACTTCAACATCTTTGAAGGCTGTACCTTCGTAGCGTGTTAGAGTTGTGACATGAGCCCTTCGGCTACTCATACTTCGTAACTCTAGAGAGTTTCAGGCACGAAGTCTGCAGTACATCTGGATTGACATTCATTGGGACGACTTCTTGTTTCGTGGGAGAAACAGCAGACAACACTCGACAGAGACAGCTGTCTGTCAGCTGAGACCGCAGAGGCAGCAGAGAAAATGCCCGAAAATATCCTTCGTCGGAAATACTAGGTGGTTGCCCACCGATATGCAATAATACACAAATGATTAAAATACTGGGGTCGAGTTCCAGACTCTACATTTCAAAAGTAACTCCCAATCTTAACATCTTCCTTTCCAATTTCCAGCTTACTCTCCGCCTTAAAATCCCTCCCCACCTCCCCCAAAAGCCCACTATAATTCCCCACCTCCTCAATGGTCCGTCTCCTCAACCTCACCGACCACGTCCTCACCTCCACGAACCAAACCGTACTCCAATATAAACTACTTACCAACATCAGACCAAAGCTAATCCAAACAAAAACAAGAAACTGGCTCCCAGCTTTGGAGTACAAGCTGATATCATTGCCGATACTGTTCGCAGCTGAGTTTATCGCTGCGACGGCAGCGGTTGCGGCAGCGGTACCGATGGCGTGGAAGGTGAAGCCTAGGAGGGAGAAGCCGAGGTTGATGTAGATTAGGATGGAGTTTTGTGGAAGGAGGAAAGAGAGGAGAGAGCCGAGGGCGCTGATGGAGCTGCCTATGAGCGAGATGACGAAGGAGGCGAAGATGGCTTTGGTTAGTATCGTTACGGCGCTGCCGAGTGTGCCACCGGCGCCAGATACGGAGGATAGGATAGGGGCGCTGATGTTGGTGTTTGCGATTTTGATAGAGCTTGGGATGTTGATGTTGGAGAGGCCTGCAGAGAGGGCGGTCAGTGGTGGTTCCTGATGAATTGCCACATATGACCTAGTCATGATGTGACGGGAGTTCGAAGGGAGACCTTTATAGACTCAAACTCACCAGAGGTTGCATTAGAGTAGGACATGCATTTCTCGCTGCTATATGTAGACCCCGGGTTGCTCGCATTCGCATAGCTGCCCATGCAAATGTTGTTCATATGTAGACTGTAATAGTCACTGATTCCCAGATACTTCGTAATGCTAGACGCCACCTCGGTTTCGATTTTGGTAAGTCCAGAATCTAGATCGTCTGTGATATTCTGGACCACCCCGTTGAAGACATCCCCTATCTGTCCCAGAATTCCTTGCAGGCCTCCGGCTAGACCCCCTGTCGCTGTGCTTGAGGGTGCTGAAGAAGATTTCGTTGTGCTTGAGGTTGATAGGCCAAATGGGTCTAGGATGGAGGAACGTTTCCCCGTGTTTGTAGCAGGCGTGAATTTGACGATGTTTTGTCCGACGGTTGAGGAATTTACCTGTTAGTAGGTTAGCAAGTACTTTGTTGGATATATTTGCAGGATTTATGAGTACGTACTGTGAGCAGATTGGAGTTCTCGAACATGCCAGGAGCAGACCCAGAGAGAACCGCCAGAAGCGTGAGAACAAAGGAAACGATTAAGAAAGCGAACGGAACGAGGGCTGTAAGCCGAACTCTTCGGCTTTTGGGAGTTTCCATGTCTGATATAGACTTTGTTGTATACAATATGCTGGCACGAGAACTGAGGTCGAGGGTTGATGTCTTCAAAGATCGAGATACATGGGTTTATACGTATCTGTCGATTCTGGAGGCCATGATTGAAACATGGCAGAAGCACTATCAGAAAGTAATCGAACGGAAGGTTTGACTCTTTGAGATGATACAATGCTGATGGACGTGGTCGGATCAAGAGTCAGCTTCAAGATGGTGAGATGAAACCAATAACCTGCATCTGAAAAGGCGACGTTTTTGACTGTGGTTAGAGTTCTTGCGTCAAGATGACAGTTGTTGGTTTGCGATGCGATCCGCGTCACATTGATCCGAGAATTTGAAAGCGCGACGCATGAAACTTGTCATCCCAAGTATGGCAAAAGGCTAGTTGGATTGTTTTTCAAGAACGACTTCTGAACACGACCAATTGGGACGTGTGGTTTGGCGCGAGAGCCAGAGCTTGAAACAGTCAGCCCCACTCCTAGCAGCACGGCCTTGCATTGACACCGACCTTCGTATCAACTCAAAGGCCATACTTGAATACACTTAGGGAATTACATAACCAATTATCGCATGGCACGTTATGATTGTGCATGTTCAAGCGCTGCGCCTGTATCAAAGAACGTAAGGAAATACTGAGCCACGTGATAACTGAGCAGCTGCCCCTTCAGTTCTGTGCTGCCGGGAAGATTGTATCAGAAAATGCTAAAGTCGGAAGAGTCTCAAGGCAGAGAGGTTTCAAATCAAACAATATAGGCATCAAATGCAGAAGCCGCAAAACAAAAAAGCGGCAAAGGTGAGAAACTTCAAGCCAGAAAATTTTCAACTAGAAAACATCAAGACAGAAAACCCTCAGACGATAAAATGCTCAAATTAGAAGCGCGGCAAACAGTGACTGCGTCAGTGAATGTCTTGGCTAGAGCGCCAATGTCGAGAGCTTCGCCGACTTCAGAATCTTGTGCTTGGACAGGTTGGTCTCTTCAGAGGCATGGCTTCCCTGGAGAGTCATCGAATGGCACATCATCCGAACGAAATCCGAACGAACATCGAACTCTTATATATACCACAAAACAAACGCTATAAGAACAACAACAAATCCCTCCCCAGAGCGATTCTCTTCGCTCCTAAAAACGCCACCCATGCATATGCTTACATCCCCAGATCCCATACCCCACCCCCATTCCGTTTACCTAAAGAACTATTGTGTGCGGTGATGTATAATACAAAAGAACTATATCCCTCTCTATCTAATGAGCGATCATCTCAATTCAATTCAATTCAATGCCCCTAGAATTTTCTTTATGCTCTTCCTCCTCTTTTCGCCTCCTTCCTCTTCAACATGAACATCTGTCGATGAAGGAGAGCTCGTGTTCTGTCTTTCCTTCAATTGCTTCAGCCGACCCAAGGTATTTGCGAGCACGCCTCCTTCGTTTCCGTTCCGAATGCTCTTCGAGACTGAGGATTCGTGTTCGTAACTGCTGTCTGGGTGGCTGTAACTTGTCTCAGGGCGATTGTGACTGCTAACTGGACGATTGCTCTGCTGCGATGAAGGTGTCATAGCTAGAGATGAAGGCACACTATTCACACGACCTGGACCTTGGAAAGACACGATGCTGCTAGAATCGCTCGGCGTTCTCGTCAGACCATTCCTACTAGATGAGAAGGACTGACGTGGACTTGTTGACCGATCTGACTTTCCAAACGTCGTTGGGCTGCCGCCTTTGATACTCGCGTCACTATTGTCATGAGAATTGTCCTGACTCGATGGAGCTAGAAGCATGCTACTTGTAGCAAGCTCTCGCAATCGGTGTTGTTGAGCAGTATTCGGTCGATGCTTGCTGAACTTGTTCCCGATGATAGCACCAGTGTGGGAGATTAGGGCGCGAATGACGTCCTTCTTAAGAGCAAGTGCTAGGTCTAGGTTTGACCAGGTCTTGTTGCGGTACTCGATCTCTGGCAGGCGGAAGACAAAGTCGTGTACGTCCTCGATGTTGCGCTCTCCCTTCCCTTTATAACTCAGGCAGAGTACAACACTTGGTATCTTGACATAAGCGAGTGTCATGTAATTGGAAGCTCGAGACATCATCTGAGTCAGGTCGTCCGAGGGCTTTTCCTTCGACTTGTTTCGATGTAACTGGAAGCGTGCCTTAGGCTTAACATCGCTATTCATTGACTGAATATCCTGGTTAGACATATTGGTGGAAGATCGGCCAAGAGTTGGCTTTGACCCAATGCTGGACTGCAAGCTCTCAATAGATGCCTTCTTGCCCAAAGTCTTCAGTGAGCCTCGTGAGCTTGCCGCTTGCTTGCTGCTTGATGGGAAGAGTCGGAAATGATGGCCTTCGCCAGAATGCATGCTTGAAGCCTTGGTTTTGCCTGAGATCGCGGTACTTGGGCGGGCTTCTGAAGTCATGGTCGGCCTCAGTCGAAGTTCCAAGGATCCTGCTCTTGTGCTGGACGCTGAATCATGTCTGGCAGACAGACCATTCGCGTTGTTGGATTTGTCTAGGCCGTTGCTCTCCTCGTCTTCGTCCTCATCGTCATCCACGGGTGTCATCGTCTTGACCATGAAAGGTGACTTGTTCTGTTTGTCATTTGAACCCGGGAACATGTAGTCGAAGAGTCGTTTTCCAACTTCACGCTCAAGCTGGATCTTCATTGGGAAGAGGTTGACTTCAAAATGGTCCATCACCGGAATACCAGCAATCGCCTCGAGCATATACCAATAAACCCTCAGCATCTTTTGATTGCCTCCTTCGTTGAAATTGCCACGGTTCCCGTCCTCGTAAGGTGCAAACATCTCCGGGTAGATCGCGTCCGGAAGTAGATTCAGACCCACGATCTTGCCAATCTGCATGAGATTGTTGTGAGAACCATCGGAATTATCAGTCCGGTCATACTCTGCATGTTGCAGTTGGAACTCCATGAGTGGCTCATTGTTATCGCGGATCAAATGCCAAACAATCTGATCAGAGGAAATGTTCCACCTTAGCAGGCCGGCAGATTGCGAGCCATCATACTTTCGCTGCGAAGAAGTGATAGCCTTCATCATGAAGAAAAGTTCATCTTCACAGCTGGTAAGATCCTTGTCAAGTGCAAGCCTGTCCTCCCAACCTCTCTTATCGAGATATTTTGAGTTGATCTGGAACTGAGTCTTGATTTCGTCAAGTTGTCTGATCCGCTCTTGAAGTCTGGTGACCATCTCAGGAGCTCCACGCAGGTCGCTGAAATCCGAAGCCAGCATAATCTTTTCAAGCCGCTCAGTTCTTGTTTTCTCGAGAGGCTCGCTGTACATGAGAAGGTCTAGTACGATGATGTACATTGCATAATATTGTGCTGAGTTGCAGATGGCTCGGACTTGAGGGAACTCAACCCAGAGGTGGTCCATACGATTTTCTTCGTTGTTGGGACTAGTCGGATGACTAGATTCGGAGCTGTTGACTTCGTCATTGTACTTGAGGCGCAGCGTATTATATTTGTCGTATCGCAAAGACGCGGAGGTCTTCTGGACAACACGCTTGAAACCAAATGGGTCCACTTGAAAGTCGAACATGACTTCCATCGGCACCCAAGGCGGCCAAGCAGACCCAGCAGGCACTCCATAGTGATTTCCAGAATACATTGACAATAGCTGGGAGGAGAACCACTTCTGGTGAGTAACAAAGAATTGCGTACTATCCATCTCAACAGAGAAGCGTCGTTGCACAAGGCCACTGACTTCATCGTAGATGCGATCCTTGTCCATGACTTCGACGACTTTGCCTTCCATTCCTTTCGCAGTGACCAGTACAACTGCTTTGGGGTTCTTGTCACTCTGGAGCTGGATCTGTGGGGCGATGAGTCGCAAGTGGTAACTGTTCTGTGGCAAGAAATCGTGGCCGATATTCGACTCCAGATTCTCCGTCGATACTCTTTGACTTGCTTCTTGACGACGAGCAGTAGGATCGTCTGCGTTCACAAACTTCTTACCGTCGGCAAGTATCTCAGCAATCCGGTCTTGGACATCTTGATATGCGGAACTGTGGCTTGACTCGGAGTTCGAGGGTGCTGACTTGGTCTCTTTGATCGATGGCTCTGAAGATGGCTTTGTTGTCTTCTGCTTGCTTTGTTCCTCCACGATGTCGAGTATGAATTTGACAGCTCTCCGTGACAGATAATAGACAAAGCCTCGCCTTTGGCTGACCTGGTGGATATATCGAAGAATGATGTTCCTGAGAAGATTGTTCCATTTGAGCTGCATGTTGTGAATGACAAAGCGGTTATTGAAATCACTGATAAATTCTGCACCGGGGTTGGTGTCCATGCCTTCGGTTGTGGAATCGCAATCTTTGGGAGAAGTTTCACCATCGCTGTCAACGTCGGCATCGCCATCTGGAACTGCTCGTTTAGTATCGGTATGAATGCGCATGTTCATGCGGCGCATCATTGACTCTAAGAACAGCCTCTTGTCACGCAGGACTTGGCCATGCTTGTTCATTTGGTCGAGCTCTGCTTTTAGGGTGTTGTTGACCTCTTGAAGATGCTTGAGCTCTGCTTCTCCCACAGCTTTCGAGTGTGCTGCCAGTTGTTCATCAATCTGAGCAAGACGCTTTTGTATCAACTGACATTGCACGCGTCGGGGATCATCGTCCTTGCTCATGATACAGAAATGTGTATTCTCCGATCCGAAAGCGCTCGTTCTGTCAGGATCACCAGATATTGAGTCCCCATGATCAGTCTGGCGGAAGTATGTGAAGCGCGGAGCGTAAGCTAATGGTAGAATCTTCGTCTCGGGGTTTGCTTCTGATGGTAGAATCCAGTCCAATTCAACAAAGTCATCCATATCAATCCAGCTGAAATCGTTGTCTGGGATTTCGAAGTGTGATAAGTCTGTACTGCCCACAGTATCTTGTGTAACTAGGTTCAAGGTCGCAGATGCCTTCTGAAGATCTTCAGGGGTAGTGCCTGCAATGCTAGCTGACACTGCTCGAATATCCGCTGACACGAGGTCAAGCTGTGCTTGGTGCATCTTCATGCCACTAGTCTTGCCCTGCGTTTTCCGCCCTTTGTCTTGAGTTGGGAAGTATTCACGACGCTGATGGACGTCGAGCATAAAGCTATCAAGTCGCATCTTGATGCCGGTGGCAGAGACTACATCCTCGGCATAGTCTTCCGCATCCTTGTGTTTGTAGATATGGCTGAGAAAGAGCGGTGCTAGCAAGAGGTTGTACTTGATGGTGGCTAAGTGGCGACCGAATTTCTTGCTGGATTTCTCAATACCGGGCCAAAGCTTGCCTTGTCGGATGGGAAGTGACATGGTGCCTCCAAACATTGACCACCAAGCGAAGAAATGGTGGAAAAATCGAGGGGTGAGATGCACGGTATTGTAGCTCTGTGAAGGCTCCGTATTTGAAACAGACCATTCGCGATCAACAGGCGCCTTTACGGCTATCGACATATGGATGTGGTGGCTGCGAAATCCTCTAAAGGCATCATATTCCAAACCAGGCGGCGCCTTGGCGTACTGAGGCTCCTTCATAATCACTTTGTAGTGAGGTTCGAATTCGAACGATCGTTTGCCAGTTTGATCCAAATTCCTCTCGAACATTAGGCCCGCAAGCCATTGGACGTTGCCAGAGAGTTTCATGACTACTTTCTTGAAGGCAGCGCCACGCTTATAGCTGTCAGTACTCGTCACGCTATCGCTATCGCGGTCGTGTTTGGCGGCGATCCGGGCTTGGTGGCTGAAATCTGGAACTGCGAGAATGAACTCGCCGCTGCCTACCGTCATGAGTTTCTTGGGATCCTCTTCACGGTATATATTCCACCTAACATCATTTCGCCAGCACATCAAGAAACCTGCACCATTACCTGTGACCAAATACGGGTCTCTGGTTCCTTTCAGCATTAGATGAACATCTCCGTCGCCCTTCCACATGACGCTCACACGAGAATGGAAGCTCAAACGGATCTTATCCCAAAATCCAGTACGATCCGACGGGTCAACCTGATTCTTGGTGAAGGTCTCGATGACCATCATCATATCTTGGATGGCAGGTTGATAGGAAGCACCCCAGGTGATGCGAGTAGGGAAGCCTGTATTAATATCGACGTTGACGTCTGAATATGATTTGACCGGCGAGACAGTTCTTCGCACATCAATGGCAAACCCTCCTTCGTTCGATGTCCCTGGGTTTCGATTCTTAGGTGGAACAATATCAACTTTTACATGTCGAGTCGATTCATGGCCTTGGAATTCCTCCGCCACAACGAAGTCTGTCTTGAGCGACCAAGCTGGAAGACGTGGAGATTGACCTGGTTTAATTGCAGGCACATGGAGAAGAGGCAAAGGGTAGTCTCGTAGTGTCATCCGAGCTTCGCCCATGTCAACCTGAACATGCATAGGAAGCAAAAGCGAATACTGCATATCGTAAGGCATGCCTTTTCCAACGCGATGGAGAAACTCCGGAAGCTGGCTCATCGGGAATGAAGGTTTATCGATGGTAATATGCAGATCGCTGATGAGTGTTCCCATCAGAGCTGGTCGTTGAGGAACCTCCAAAATGTTCTCTGTGTCCTCCATATCATCCGGCAACTCGTCTGGGCCCCAAAAGACCCCCCTGAGGTCTTTCATGCCACTCTTTGACATATTCAACACGCGGTCAATACGCGCTTTCCAACTCTGAGAATTGTGGATGTCTAGTCTTTCCTGGGCTTCCCTAATCGAGATTTTGGCCGAGCCAGTCATCCCGCAAGTACCTTCTGGATCGTAGCGCATAGCCCGACCACGGTGAGATCTCGAACGATGTTCTGTAGCCCCATCTTCGCTGCTGCTGCGGCGTCGACCGTGATCGTTGTTTTTGCTACGTCCACGTGGGTGTGCTGATCTGTTACGATACCGAGTAGATTCCTTTCGAGCCTCCTCTTCGGCAATCTTCTTTGACTTGACTTTGAAAGCTGCATCGCGCGCAATACGTTGTGCTTGTTCAACGAGTCCTGTTCGGTAAATTGTCCCAAGTTTCCATTCAAAAGCGCCATCTTCGAGTTCGAAAAGCAATGCTCGACTTCGGATTGAAACCTTGGGCACTCGTTTCGGACCCTCCGGGCGTTTCTCAAGTATGTACTCATTCGTGCCCGTCATGAATCGGTGATGAAGCTGCTGGACAGACTTCAACGTGTTGATAAAGTTGTCGAAGATCTTGTGTATGACAAGCTGATGTGGGACAGCTAGCCTGATGGCCTCTGAACTCACATCAATGACCTTTTCTTCATGCATCTCTCCTGTGCTCAATTTCCGTCTATGTTGACGTAGATCCGTTCTCAATCCTTTGACACTCACAACTCTTGCCCAGACATGTCTCATCTTGGGAGCTTCGGCATATAGTCGTGCCAATTTAGCATGAAAGAAAGGAGGCGACCATCTATGTCGACCAGCTTCCAGACCATATACCTGCAACATCATCTTCGGGTCTGAAGGCATCTGGGCTTTGATCTGTACCAACGTTGATCTGAAATCAACAGTGACCAGTTCAGGTGTGGTAAATGGATATCCGGACCCATCTCGAGTATAGAAATCTTCTGGTGATTTGACGGGTGAGAGGTAGTCAGATCCACTAAATACCGTAGCCGCGGCTCGTGCTTTTTCGGCTTCTTCTTCATCAGCTCTCGTACGAACGAAGGCTTTTCTAAGCACAGTTGTGGCAACTCCCGCAGCATAATGACGGTAGAGGGAGTAGTGCACCAGAAGAGACTTCACATGAGAGTTCACATGGAATACAGGACCTTGATTGTCACTCGATGTTGATAGAGCAACTTCGAAGCGGGGCATTGCAATAAAAGGCTCCAACTCCCACTTCTCTGTAGACTCGACAACGAACGCATCGAGGCCACGCACGTGGATAGCTAAGCGACGCCCATCAGTGAAGTGTTGAGCATGCTTCTTCCTTGATGACTGTGGCATCTTGAGGAATAGGTCCGGGTCTGGAGTCAGGGATCGACTGCCAGCCCTCCGCCGAGAGGATTTTCTTTCCACTGCCTCGGCTTTCTGTGCCCGGTATTCGGCCGTCCAGGAGTTCAGTTGTAATGCAACGCCTCGCGTGTCATCTGAAATGTCTTCGTCAACGCCGGCAACTTCGGCACTAAAATCAGATCCTTGAAGATGGAAATGCAGTAGCCAGTCAGGTATCGCCCTGATGAAGTTCGGATCGCGGGATGTCTTTGCTCGTGCCTTTTTCGTTGGTTCGACATTGAGACGCAATTGACGGACGATTTGACGGACACCATCGCTAATCTCAGGTCGAATCATATGAATGGAAAATGTCTGGAGGTTTCCTGTCGCCACAACATATATCTCTGGGTTGGCGCTGAGTTGGGCTTTCAATTCCAAAGATTCTGTCTGGAGCAGGTCGTAATGAGCACCGGATGTCGTCTGATAGTATAACTCGTGTGACTGAAGTCTCAATGTAGATGCAAGGCTATAATGGAGTTCTCCAACCGCTGAATGAGATGACTCGATATCAAGGGATATTGACGAGATGGAAGAAATGATCAAATCGAAGTCGTCCTCCGCGGCATCATGCTCCACGGGAGGTAGAGCGACGCGAATAACCGGCTCATGCATGGAGATCTTGACATTGGCCTTTGGAAGCAGCCTTGAGATAAGAATGTGCTGCTGCTGCTGCTGATGGCTTCTCGCCTTCGGCTTTGGCTGCATGGCAGCTAAAACAAGAGGTAAGTGTTTTGGATCCAGATCAACGGACGGTGAAGTGATGACCACATTGGCAAAGAGTATATTGGCGTTACGTTCAGCCGCACTATTGTCTTGGACGACTTCGACGGTCTTGGATGGGAGTGTCGTCCTTATGGTCGTGGTTGCCATTGGAATATAAATCAATCGATCGGATTTGCCCTGTCCGTCATCGACCCCAATGGCGATCGAGAGTGCTGCCACAAGAGCTTGGTGAGCGATGTCTTTAGATGAGAAGTACATTCGATGTGCCGGAGATTTTGGATCCAGTCTATGCAAGTCGACACCAACCTCCTTCATGGATGCGTTGAGGTAGATGGGTGAACCATGAGGCTGAACGGAACTGATTTTCTTGGTGAACCCCACGAAGCTCACCGCAAATTGGACCTCTTTGATACCGCGAAGGATTGAGTTCACAAACTCCTTCGAGTCTGAGACAGTCTGGGCAAGTTTCTCCTCCCGACTGCCAGGTCTGTCCAGTTCCTCAATTAGATCCTTGACGGAAATTTCCTGCGCAGAAGCCCGTCTTTCCCAGGAATATTGCTTCTGGCAACTCTTATATCGATTGATACACATAACCATATCGTCATAGGGTATATGCACACGTCCTAGCTTCAAAGAAATAGCAGCATCTCGTAACCCATCCAGTTCTTTGTATAATAACCCGTGAATGTTAAGTGTCGCGTGGTCGAGGATCTCTAACGATTCGCGTCCATCCGGAGTAAATAAAACACTGCGGGCCGTAATCATCCATTCCGCAGGTCGCTGTTCTTTCTTGGGCGTCTTAACATGGGAGAAAAGCCTGCCCCTATCCACCATCTTGCGCCGCGTATCCACCGCCATTGTGAAGCTTCCAACCTGAACCTGGCCTACGTCGACCAAGGTCAACGAGGAGTTTGTAGCCACCACATCCACCATCCGTATCCAGTTTATATTTCTATGCAGGCGCTTTATTCGTTCCTTGAGGCTGGTAAGCCGTTCCCAGCTCTTGCTTCGAGATGGGCTGAGGCTTGCCCTACGCGACGAAGGCTTCTGTACCGGCTTGACTTCGCAGTCTGGTACCCCTCCCTCGTCTTCTTCGCCATCTTCGAGGTCGGCATCGCCAGCCTTCTCTCCGTTCACGGCCTTCAGATCCACAGTGATTGCCAACTCGGTCAAGACAATGCTCAGCCATGTCGGTTGCGCAAAGGTCGGACGGTGGAGATTCAGGCCCAGGCCCCGTATCTCTATCTTCACGCCATCTTTAGGTGTATATGCAAGCCTCCTCAGTGAAAAGTATCCAATGCGCTGAATCGATATGCCAGTGATTATTCGAAGTACGGCGAAGAGAATGAAGGACGATAGGTATGCGAGGACGATTACGCCAAATATGAAGGTAGGATTCAAAAGCGCCATTAAACCGTCAGTCGCAAGACGCCATCCGCGGCGTTCGTGGTATCTTCGACTGTGTAGCAGTGATTCCGCCTCAGCTCCCACCAAATTCAATTTCGGCCGCCAGTGATGATGCCATCCGCAGTGTTCGTTTCTCCAGAAAGGAGAGGAGAGGAGAGAAATATCGGGTTTAAGAGTTTATTCCGATTCTGCCGCCAAACGATAGACGCGGAGGGACCGGATCAGCATGCTCGTACACTACTCGCAATATTCGTCGAGGTTGCTAATCGAGTTCGGCGTAGTCTGGAGAGTAGGATAACACTAGAGAGGCTTGTTGACGGTTTTGATGGGAGTAACTGGCGAGTTCGGTAGATGACGTATATTAAGGCGATCGAGACCTCGCAGATGCAGTCTAGCGGCAGGCCTACGACAGGCACGAACCGTTGCTTGTATTGTGGTTGTTGGGGATATTTCGGATTCTTTGTCTCGCTGGTTATCTCGAGTGAGGCAAGGCCAAGGAAATGAAGACAGCGACCCATGAGCTGGCTTAGTAACAAGGCTGTCAAAGACAATAGAGGTGTGTGATTGGACACTTTGCCAGCGATTGGTCCGTGCACATGCTTTCAATATCCCGGGCGATTACTTGGCTGGAAGATGGACAGCAACCTTAAACAAAGTTCACTGATACACCTGCTACTGTATATTTATATATTTATATATTTATACTTCTGGTCGCAATGAGGCGAGGAATTCATCCCTCTGCGCTCTTATCATATACTGCTTTCGTCCTTTCTTGGATATTCTCGTGGGTCACGACAAGATCTCACAATCGCTTATGTATGAAGTATGCCACAGAATGGGATGCGGGGCATGGATGCAGTCGTGATAGGAGAGAGTTCTCCGTGACGCTTACGAAGGTAGGCAAACCCCTCCTTCAGAATACGATGAAGTCCGTCCAATGATCGCAGAGCAGAGTTTGGAGCACAACCCATGAGTTCTTTATATTGCGGTGACTTGCTATTGTTGATGCGAAGTCTAGTAAATTCCAGTGACGGTTACAAGATGTATCCTACAAGGGTCTCTTCTGTAAGGTTATTACGGACGACTGTTTGGCTCGATGTTCATTCTGTGAATTGTCGCTTCGAAGAGTGTGGACAAGGGCAAGCGGTCCAAGATCCAATTATCTGCCTGGAGCATGCAACTCCTCCCCAGTAGTTCAGTTTTTCTTCTTTCCGCCCCCAATTGTCCAAGATGGAGAGAGTGTTTGATCTTTCGTATTGTGTTTCGATACACGCAGGGTTATGGCTCCTTTTCGAGAATAAAGCTGATAGATGCTCCACACGTCACATCAATGGTTCTGCATGCCGAATTCATCTCTATAGACAGTAGCAGCGTGTTCTCAACCCTCTTCACCTTCTAGTATTTCTTTCGCTTTATCTTGTCATGTCTACAGACCTAGACTTGCCGCCACATTTGAGAGGTGGTGATGAGGCGAACGATATTGGATATGGCTTCGTTGTAACCAAACGAGCTGAAGCACCAAGTTCAATCTGTCCAGTTTGCGCCAGATTGCCTCTCAGGGAGCTTGCGTCGTCAAATTCAGAGCTTTCTCTCACATACAAGACCAGCTTCGACTCGGTACCACGTGATGAGCTTAGGGCTTGGGCGGGACATTGTGACCTAGCAAAACTGGTTCGAGATCTTGAGATGTACTGGGGTAATCAGAACGATCAGATAGATCTCTATGGAGATGAAGTCTTCAAGGAGCTTTGTGAGAGAGGTTTTCGCGAAGGGAATGATCGTAGAGAAAGGTGGCTCATCTGCGGCATTGTTGGTGAGCGTATCCGGGCTTTGGAACAAGAATAACTTCACTAACCTTCTCAGAAAGCCCATTCTTCGACCAGACTGCTGGCTCAGCTGTGCATCCGGATCCACTTTCCGAGCCTTCAATGGCTCGCATCCGTCACTGGATAGAAACTTGCATCTCGAAGCATACACAATGTCGCATCACCGACACCACATTGCCAACCCGAGTTTTAGACCTGGCACAGTTTCCAAAAATCATCCTCCGCGAGGTCACCGATGAGCAAGGTCCTTATATAGCACTCAGCCACTGCTGGGGACTAGCCAAGACATTCACAACCACAGAATCAACCAGTACGTGAGAATGTGCACTTTATTTGAAGAAATATAGAGAGCTGAGCTCTTCGCGAGTATTGTGGACTCGGCTCCTCCCGGCTCCTCAGCTCCTCGACTCCCAAATCATACTTCAAACTGCATACTGATTTATCTATAGTGGACTCCCTAAAGGCCGGCTTCCCTGCCGAAGACCTCCCAGCAACCTTCCGAGACGCAATAGCCGTCACTCGTGCCCTAGGAATCCAATACCTCTGGATCGACTCCTTATGCATCATCCAAGGCCACGCCGAAGACTGGAAACGCGAAGCCGGAAAAATGGCCAGCGTGTACGCAAATTCATACCTCACAATATCCGCATCCAACGCCGCCGGCGATGACGAAGGCTTCTTGAAACACAGAGAAGTATCCCACCATTCATTGAAGGTCATCACCTCAACAGGCAACTCAGCACAATATTATCTTCGCAAGATAGAGCTCGAAGTACCAGTCTTCTCCATCTCCCCAGCAGCAGTCTACACAGAACCCCTCGACACCCGCGCCTGGACCCTTCAAGAAGCTCTCCTCCCAAAACGCGTTCTGAGGTTCAACACCAAAGAATCAGGTTGGGAATGCAGCAAGGCTGGTCTTCGCGAGCGCTGGCCAGATATCAACAACGGAGGTCGAACCTACAAGCTCGAGGATCTGTGGCCCAAATCATCAGCGCATGAACATATCTGGCCTTTTGGAGAATGGTATAAACTACTCTCGGGGTTCGTGAATAGGAATTTGACGTATGATACGGATAAATTGCCTTCGATTGCAGGAGTTGTGTCTAAGGTCTCTGATATGGCGCCGGAAGCGGCGACTAGTCCGAGTGGGTACAAATATTGTGCTGGAATCTGGTGGCAGGACCTACCCAGTGGCCTTCTCTGGGCTGCGGATGGGACGGATGATGGTGAGATTAGCAAACTCACCAAGCCGTCGAGATATCTGGCTCCGAGCTGGTCATGGGCATCTCTCAATGGAGCGACATATCATCCTCTTGCTGTTATTGAGAACACGGCCAACTGGAGTCCAATCAAGATCGTCAAATTCAACAATGTCCATCTTGAAGGCGCTACACCTTCGGATGGTGGTTTCATGGGTGTTCAACCAGGTTCCCATCTTTCCCTCTCAGCTCCTTTGCTTGCAATCAAATCTGGCACGGGGAAGAAGAACTACTTCGGTGCTGTCGATGAGATGATCTTCCCATTCCACAACGTCCCCGATGAAAACTTGCTCGGAACAGCACTTCTAGATCTTCCCGGAAAGTTGGATGATGAGATTTTGGCTGTGCCATTAATAATTTCTGCCGCGAAGGATTTCTATGCTGGATGGAAAGACCACGAGACTGCGCAAGGGAACAAGAGGGTCAGGTTTGCTGGGATCTTGATCAAAAGAAGTGATGGGCTTGAGGAAGGGTATGAGAGGGTGGGAATGTTTCAGACGAGTGCTTCGTCTGATAAAGCTGCAAGGATGATTTGTGATTGGGCGATGAAGGACATCAAGCTATTCTGAGCTGGCAAAATAGGGCGAGAGAAGTACGGTCAGATGCTTGTCCCCTGCGCAAGATTCATCACCCCTTCCCCTTTCACTTCCTAATGTCCCGCCCTATCGCCAAGACCTTCTATCAAGCTCCTCGCAACCTCACAGCTCCAAGCCCCGTTTCTTGACCCTCATAAAAACCCTCATCCCCTCCTTCAACTCCTCAAACCATCCATACCCAGCACTCAACCCTACCTTAATTAACAAACTCAAGAAGAAGCTATACTCATCACTCCCCTTCTCAGTAGCACTAGCCCCAACCAACAAGACCCAAACAAAGGTCCCCGGATAGCGATCCCATGTCCAATCGTTGACTGCAGATTCGAGGCCTTGACAAAGCTCCTCGGTAAGATGCTGATTCGGGGGAGAGCGAAGGCGATCAGTGGTGATTGGAAGACTCCGCTGTAGATGAGAGATGCGAGGTGGATGACTCGAAGGAGGTCGTGGGGCCGTAGATGAGATGTGTTAAGGTTGAGTAGATGCGAGATATGGGTGTTGATGAATGGTTCTTCTTCTGGAATGGAGAAATTTGATATGCGTGCATGGATTCGAGGATTCGTGCGCTATCTTCGCAGAAATTTGTCCCTTCTAGGATATGCTTGAGCGTATCCGAGTAACACAGCGGCGAATCTGGGAAGCTCTGAGGGGGACGTTGGCCTAACATATTTCGCGGTAACAAGGAAGGCAGTGCTGAAGAGATGAACCGTGCTTCAGTGTCTACCATGATGGCAACAACCATGTCCAGCCTCCCCGCATTCGGTGCTGGACTCTACGATATGATGGAAGGGACTTACAGTAAGAGCTTTACCACGAAGTGTGGGTTGTATCCGAAGGTGCTGATTCCTCCTCGCAGGCTTACGATCCTTCCTAGTCCATCGATGTGCTTGATAGACTCGAGCAAGTTACCTCGCGCAATCTACAGATGGAAAGAAGTCAGCAAGTAGTTGCAATCACTTTGAGGAGGTTGCACGATAGGTTATAAGAGAGTATCTCGGGGTCATACTTCATAATTGACGAGTAACACAATACTCCCAATCGTGGCATCACTCGTTCCCAATCCAACATTCTCCAATCGAGCGTTGATCCACTTGATTGTTTCGGTTTTGAGCGCAAAGTACTCGTCAGCTGTTGTGAATAAAGGGGTGGACACGAGCACTCTTGTGCATGCATCGTCGTGGGACATGCCAGCTCGGAGGAGGAATGTTCCTTGTTGGCATCCAGATAGAGAGCTTGGGGGTGAGCTTGCCAAATGGTTCTGGCAATGGCCAACCATGGGACTTCATGCACAGTACAGGGGCTCCGTCTATCTGAAGCAAGGCATATGGGGTGGCTAGAAATGGTGTTGGTGAGCGGAAGCGTCATGAAAGCGTGAGCAGCTCAAGGGGGGTGAACTTACTTGTCTCGAAAACCCAGCGGTCGAAGGTGTTGTGGGAGCCCGGAGTTGATGTGGACGAAGAAACATCTCTAGATATAGCATCCGCTGCCTTTGTCCACCGAGTCTGGAGTTGACCGTGGCCGGCGACATAACCATCCTCAGGTCTGTTGGTAGTGTGGTCAGCTATACCAGGTGTCACGGTGTCACGATTTGGTGATATTGAGTAGTAGAATGCGCTTGTGCAAGGTCCTTGGATGCACTTTTTTGAAGAATCTTGTGCTATTTAGCCGGGAGACTGTTCTTCGCTCTCCTACGGATGTGGAAAGAACGCATCGCATGGCGACGAACAGCTTGACGATATTCCTGACTTGGCGGTAGCATTGGCTCATCGACCATGACAAACCCTAGCGAAGGCGCCTGTCCACTTTGGCTGCCAGTGGACTGCTGGCCGTCTTCATCGGTAGCGCTGCTCGTACTGCCATGGCTTTCTTTGACTGGCTCTCCGGAGTAGTTAATTACCAGCATCATTCAGCCACAAGTTAGCATCGAGATCTTCAAGCAGACGAGACCTCAAAGTTCAGGTCGTTCAACTCTCGAGGGATGTTTGATTTCTTGATGCTTTGAGTTGGCCACCAGTTCGGCAGCATGGTGTAACCCAAACCCATCACACCACGGGTCTTTCATCCAAGATAACCCGATTTGTAATACGCACTGGCAGAAACAAGATACCAGCACAAGCGTCTGGGTAAACTTGTTTTTGGAAGGAAGTATAAGAACCCACTTGCCACCCCCGACAAAACTCCTACTCCTTCCACCAAAATTGAAATCCGAATTTTGTTTTCAATGCGTACAGAAGCAAACAACACGACGAAGATGACGGCTGTGGTCTCAAACCAACTAGCACAAGTGTATATAAGAGCCACTTGAAGGTATCTTCACTTCCAGCTCTTTCTTCTCCACCTTCGTGAATTTGATCCATGCTCCAATAACAGTCTGTTCTCCTCAATCTCGGCGACGAGCCATAAGACCTTGGACGAATTGAGAACGCTTCGTCGTCATTTACTTCTCTGCTTGTACCTAGGAATGGAAGACATAACGCCTTGATATCGTTCAGGCGGTGACCATTCGCGGGAGTGTTTCTCGGCGCTGACAGCGTCATGTTACCATTGATCGCTATTCAGCGTGGTCCAGACTTTGAAGAGCCCCACTCTGTTGCTCTTGCTAGAAGTTCCTTGGCTCTCAAGATTCTGCATTCGAAGTTCGGCGGTATGATGTTGAAGCATTGCAGATGCTGAATCATCAGGAAGCTTTTCCTGTCGCTTGGCACTTCGGACGTGGCGTCCGCAAAAATCCCACTTTCAAGCATTCAGAATATAAAGGAACCAATCGCTCTCCCTTGTTGCCCCTCTCGTTCCCATTGGCAAATCCACCATGACTTCCTCGTGCATATGCGAGGTTCTCTCCATTGGTCATCATCTCGAATTCGTATCAGCTGCGCTGACTCAGAAAAAAGACTTTGGCCCCTATTAGCAAGACTAAGCGAAGGACGAAAGCCCGTTGAGACTTCACGATGCTAAGAGGAGATGAGAGCTCGAGAACCGATGTTGCTGTCTGAACAAAAGCTGTTAAGAGTCGAGGTCCGTCGCCCAAACTCTTCAGGACCAGATTTACCTACGACTCCAGACCTCAACTTGAGACACCCACTATGAAAAGTGACTCCACATTTCAAGAGGTTGAATCCTCGGTCTCAGGGTCTCAAGTAGATCTTGCTCTTCATTTCCTCCGTCATAGCGACCAAATCGAGGACGCTCATACTCCACTTACAGAGGAAGAAGAGAAGCAATTGCTGAGGAAGATTGATTGGATGCTCATGCCATTAATGGCTGCAACATACAATCTTCAATATCTGGATAAGATAATACGTACCTAACGTATTTTTTCTACTCTAACCTTTCCTACTCTTCGAGATTATCAGGCCTCGAATACTGACAAAGATATCCTCAGTCAACTATGCGAATGTCATGGGACTCGCCAAGGACACGCACACCAGTGCAAGCCAATTCTCATATCTAGCCACCGCATTCTATGTCGGTTACCTATTTTGTGAGATTCCCAACGGATACCTGATCCAGAAGCTTCCTTTGGCCAAGTATCTAGGCACTTGCAGTAAGTGAACCTCGAATCTATCAGGCTTCCAAATACTGAACCACTACGAGTTGTTCTCTGGGGTATGTGCGTAGTCCTCAATTGTGCCAGTACCAATTACACTGCTCTGGTGGCATTGAGAGTCTTGCTGGGTTGCTTCGAGAGCGTCGTATCACCCAGATATGACGACCCCAACTCTTCTTACCTTCAGGGTTAAAATGCTGGAAATAGTCTGATCCTGATCACCGCGATGTGGTATAAGAAGAAAGGTAAGCCTTGCGTGGTATAGAAAAGAGACCAAAGCGCAAGCGGACTGACTAATAGATGCAGAACAACCCATACGCGTGGGAATTTGGTTCGGAACAGGTGGGCTTGCGATCATTGTTGGTTCACTGTCGTCTTTCGCTCTCCAGCACTATCATGGAAAGACCTTTAAATCTTGGTAGGTAAAGCCTCCTACTTTGAAAGCCTTTCTCCAGCTAACAAGCCTGGGATCAAAAGTCTGTGTTTTATAGGCCTTCTCGCTAACAAATAAACGCTGAAACCAAATTTCGATTTTTAACCACGAAATTAAAATAGCTCCGATTGGCTTAGCAAACTCACTTTAGCCTCTTATAAGTATCGCATTATAAGCTCAAATGATTCCGATTTGTGCGTATTCTATAGTGTTTAAGTAAAGTCGTTAACTTTAGTTTTCATCGCTTAAAAAATGCCCTGAAAAATGCCTGTAAAACACAGACTTTTGATCCCAGGCTTGTAACAGGCCAAGATCATGTACCTTGTCTGTGGCGTGGCTACCATCGCCGTCGGGATTCTGGTTATTTTCTTCCTCCCAGACAATCTAATAAACTCTCGTCTCTTAGTGAGGGAGAAGTATCATGCCATCGAACGAGTCCGGAGTAACAAAACAGGTATCGAGAACAAAGAGTTCACTCGCACTCAGATGGTGGAAGCTTTTCGAGATCCACATGTTTGGCTGATTGTCATTCTAATGATCACAGCTAGTGAGATCAATGGAGCGTTGAGTAATTATCAAGCTGCTCTGATTAAATCGTGAGTCACTCTCCCAAATATATGTCCCTTGGCTTTACTCACCAGATCTCCAGCTTTGGATTCACATCTAAGCAAAGCGCACTTCTTTCTGTGCCATCAGGCGTGATCGCCATTCTTGTGTGTTTGAGCAGCTCTTGGATCGCAGGGAGGACGAACCAGAGATTGCTGACCCTGATGTGCTACTTCCCGTTTGGGATCACGGGTGCTTCGTTGATGGCGTTCTTGCCTCCTTCGCAGAAAGCCGGGAAGATGATTGGGAATTATTTTACCAATATGGTGCCAAGTTTGTCACCTCGGACTGGTAGGAGAGGGAGAGACCGACCTCAATAGATACACCGCTTGTGTATACGATTGCTGCTACGAATTGTGAGTCTTCCGTGCTGTCGCAGAAGGCAAGACACTTACTGACGAATCAGTCTCTGGCCATACCAAGAAGATCACTGTGAACGCTCTGATTCTTATGTGAGCTTCTCCTGGCATCACCATAGATGTTCCCACTGACGCCAGTCTCCAGATCGTTTGAAATCGGTAACATCATAGGTACGACCCCTTGCTCCCCGGACATCTCAACTCTGCTGACATATTAGCAAGGACCCTTGACCTTCACAGGTGCCACAGCTCCTGCCTACAAACCGGCAAAGATAGCGATGATCGCTTGCTTCAGCACGTCTCTCTGCCTCGTCTTCATCTTGAGATGTATGTTTCAATGGGAAAATAAAAGACGAAACAAAAAAGGAGAAATAGTGCACGTGAGAGACTCCGAGTTTCTGAATTTGACGGATCGACAGAACGGAGAGTTTCGGGTGAGTTTCTGACCAGCTATGACTAGGTTGAGGCTGAAGATATATGTGCTGATTGTTTGTGCTTGCAGTATTCGCTTTGAAGGGAAGGCTTGCTAGGATGTTGCTCGCATGTGGGCGAAGAGTAGAAGAGAGATTGAAGATTGAAGAGGAAGGCGTGAGAAAAGGGGCTACCCCGCACTATACCTAATCGAATTAGCGTCCTACAAGCACCAAGTAACTTCAGTCCTTCGAGCCTTCCTCGATCCCGCAACCTACGCCTCACCTTATGTTCAGAGCATGTTGGCTGCATGCAACTCACCAGCAAAATGATATCGAATGTCGATCAGCAACCCTACATGGAAGCTTGAGCATGTTTGAAGGAGGTTGGTTTTCCTCGCTACAGACCCCAAGAAAGAACAAGACGACTTTTCCGTCTCTTGGAGCGGCTTGGAGTGGTCATGGAATTCGAGCACAGATTGGAGAAGGTCAATGCCAGCACAAACAAGCCTGAAGCTGTCGCTGTCAGACATGGTATCAATTTTACACCATTTCACTAATCATTTCCTCTTCTTCGCCGCTCTCTTCTCGCCTCTTACATCTTTCTTCAACCTCGCATCCACAATCTTATACTTGCCCTTAACACCCCTCGGCCTACCAGCAATACCCTTATTGCCACCCCTAGCAACAACAACTTTAACCTGCTGCTTCGGCTTCTTCTTAGCCGCCTTACTCATTAACTTCACAATACTCTGCGCCTTCTCCTTCTCCGTCATGCCCTCCTCGTCTTGCAACAACGCAGACTTCTTTCTCAACTTCTCTAGACGCTGTGCGGCCTTGAACTTCTTCCTGTCCTTGGCCTCGCGTACTTTCTTGATAGGTCGAGCGTTCAAGGCTCGAAGCTTCTCTTTGATGGCTGCGGCAGCGGAGGCACTGATGGGTCGGTGGGGTTTGTCATGGCGACCTTCGTCGTCAAGGAACCATTCTGGGAGGCCGTCGCGGTCTTTGAAGGCGTATTTGTTGAAGCCTTCGTCGATGAGATCTGACTTGGTTTTTTGACCTGATGCTATCTGTTGGGCTAATGTCATCGCTTCGGCGGTGATGATATCGATATCTGTTTAGCGTTAGAAAGAGGCATCTACGTCATGAAATTGGATTACTTACCAAGTTTTCCGTCCTTGCGAGGCTCATCTTCCCATTGATTGTCATTTTTCGACCGCTTGACTACCTCGAAGCCATCCTCGTCTTCGCTCTCAGTGGCCTGCTCGACTTGTTCTTCAAGTCCTTCCATTTCGACGTCCGAGTCCTCAGCTTCCTCTTCTCTCATAGCCTCCAATTGGTCGAGATCTGCAGCGATGTCTTCCTCGCCTTCCTCTTCCTCGGGCTCAGATTCCTCAGGTAAGCCGCCTATATCTTTGAAAAGGTCTTGGTCAAAGAATCGAGCAGCTCTCTGTGACAACCCACTTCTTGACTTCTTGTCGTTGCTGCTAAGGTCAGTCAACAGAGATCGCTTCGAATGAGCATCTCCAGCTTCAGATTCGTCACTGCTATCCTCCTCGAGCCCATCACTGTCACTAACGTTCTCCTCTGCTGAGAAGCCTTCCCATTCTCCATCTTCGTGCTCTTTCCGTGCCTTCTTTGCTCGGAATTTAGCATCGGCTGTAGATTTGTGTTCCTGGTATTGCTCGTACATAGAATCGAGTTCCCTGTCTAGTCGGTCTTCCTCATCGTCATCTTCTTCGTCTGACTCCCCTGAAGCAAAACCACTGTCCTGGGCTTTTCGATCCGCTTCGGTCAAGATAGCCATCTTTCCCTTCGCAATCTTGTCCACCGCCCCTGACTTGTCCAGAGTCTTCAATCCGAACATCGATCCTTCACCGTTGGGTCCTGCTTGCTCGAGACCTATTTCTGTAGGTGCTGTCATATGCAATTGCATCCGAATCACTTCTCTCTGCTTCTTTTCGTTCTCTCTCCGCCGTTCTCGCTTTCTCCGGGAGCTCTCCTTTTCACTCAATGCCTGCAGCTCCTCTTGGATTTTTAGCTCCTCGTCCATCGGCTCCACCTCCGCGACTTCTTCCTCCGCTGCATCTTTGGACTTTTTAGTCGCAAAGCCAAACTTCTCGCGGACCTTCAATCGCCATCTAAGAAGAGCCCGAAATTCCTTCCTACCCAGCACTCTCAGATCAGCACAACTCACTCGGATGTCGTCGGTGGTCTCTGGTAATTTGTCGAGCGCAGCAAGAGCAACATCTCCATTTGGTGGCTGTTCGAAGCTCAACCGGTTCATTCCACCCAAGATAGCGATTGGGTCCGTAGTTTGGATGAACTCGCTAGCCGGAATTTCCTTGAATTGTGTCATATTGCCATCCTCATAACCATCTCTCTTACGCTTCTTGACTTCGGGATTGAAGACCTTGGCTTCGTTATTCGGTGTGGGGTCAGCAAGATCTGCGAATACAGAGCGAGGGTCCAGGAACTTGGGATCAATTCGTTTGGGGGCTTTGAATCCTCGGCAGACGACGAAAATTTCTGCCGAAACATTTCGTGAGGAGGGAGGTTTTGTGGCTTCGACCTTAGTGAAAAGCTGATTGAACACCCAAAGCAGACTGTTGTAATCCTTGGATCTGAAAACTTTCGTAACAAATGTTCCACCTTCGACCAAGAATTCCGTGGCAAGCTTCATTGCCTGTAGCGCCAATTCCGCCTGGTTGAACGAATCCTGTACCCAAGCTGTACCGACGTTTGGCGCACCATCGTGCAGAACGGTATCTGCCTTCCATGTTTTGAAGTGTTGTCGAATTGTCGCTCGGCATTTGTCCGTCGTAATATCGCTCTGGAAGGAAATAACTCGCGGAATGGCTTTAATTGGCGCAAGATCAACTCCAACAATGAGACTTCCAACTGGCATAGTCTCTGCGGCGACTTGACACCATGACTACGGTTTCATTAGTCTAGCGCTCGCCATAAAAGGGGCAGATACTCACTCCAGGCGCAGCACAAAGATCCAACAATACTTTGCTCTTCTCCAGAAATCCATATTTTTTGTTCAACTGGATTAACTTGAAAGCAGCTCTGGCACGATATCCTTTCTCCTTGGCCAGCTTATACCACTTGTCGAGACGACCCTTTCCATGCTTCTTCTGGATTGCCATGGTGGCAACGGAATGTGCTGTCGTTGGTGGAAAGGCACCTTGTCGTAGCTGTGGTTGTCTTCAATTCTTTCACCCACTCAAAGTATTTTTTTCTACGATTAGGATTTCCTGCCACCGCCTTATCGACGGCTCTCGTATCTCGTATTCAACAACGCCATGCCCCAAAACGTTAGCATGCGGCCGCTGGCGTCATGCACGTTCTCTGTCGCGCCTTCTTTGACGCGACTTTCTTCGATGGAGCAAAGCTTCGTGTTAAGTGAACAAGCTCGGAGCTTGACCATCAACGAGAATCCAACGACGACGTTGGACAAAGGTGTTTACGGATAACGACAGACAAGAGGCACGAATAGGGGCACGAATAAAGACCACGATGCCTTCACAAGCCCCAATATGCGATGCCCCATGCCAGGAAACGACTGAAGGACCCCCACCTGTTCTAGTTCAGACTTTCGACTCATCCCCGCCACAACCTTCCGGATCCGACAGCGGCAAGACTAGAGGCAATCCTTCTATTACTCCTCGAAAATTCAAGAGATTCTTCACCCCGCGCACACAACCACCTCCTCAACATAATCGAACTCGGCGAGTTTTGTTCGGTGCTCACTCCAACGGCCTGAACCTGAACCGAACCGTGCAGTCAAGCCCAGTACCTCCACCAACCAGCTGGGGCCAAGAGAATGATCTGCCAGAGTTCCCAAGAGAATTCAAGAGACACAAAGTATCACATACAGTCGAGGCAGGCTCAGAATATGTGACTGCTGAGGTAAAGTATCCTGAATTCACCATAGTGGAATATGGAAAGGACCAGAGCGAGCGCCTTATGTCATCACCATGTCCTAAGGGATCTCCCGTCTTCTTTGGCACCGATGGAAGCTCTGATGATGAGGGTACAGCGGCAGATCGTGCCGGCAGAGTCAATCCACAAGATCTAGTAAAGCCGGTCGTGGCCTCAAAATCTCGTGAAGGACTCTCTGGGCAGCTACTCGACATGGAGCTGGGCAATCTCGGACGTCCTGGACGCTTAAACCACAGCTACCTTGTTAATGGTATGTGCCCTATCAAATCCATGTGTAGCGGTACTGACTTTGTTAGACTGGCGTGATCTCACCGGCAAATTCTACAGCAAACCCGAGGGCGTTCATGAGACTATGAGCTTGGGTGATGAGCCGAAGCGCACTATTCCTTTCGTTGCAGTTGGCCTAAACAGTGAGTTTTGTATGTTTCTGCATGCACAGCCAGCTAACGCCTCACAGCTACTTCATTGCTCGCCGTTGGAGACGAAGAAGGTCGAGTTCGACTCTTGGAAACTGCCAAAGATGGAAAGCCTGGATTCGATCAGCCTGTCGTTGGTTTCCGTGTCCATGCCAACGCCATCATCAACATGACGTTATCCGACGACGACAGTCTTCTAGCAACAGCTTCTGGCGATCAGAGTGCTCGGGTTGTGGATATGGTCACTCAAACCACCACTGCTATCCTTGGCATCCACACTGCGTCGTTGAAGCAGGTACGATTCCAGCCAGGCGCGAACAACAAAAACATCCTTGCAACTGCTGGTAGAGATGGCGCCATTCATATCTGGGATTTGCGATGCAGTGGGTATGACGGTCCTCAATGCAGAATGTGGTCACCAGTAGCTCCTGACAGACCGAGTGGGGCACGTTTCGTAAACAACAACCCCATCCAGTATCCTCGTGCTCTCAGCAGTATCCTGGATGCTCACAAACCACTTGCTGGCCATTTTCAACCAGCCACCGCTGGCTGGACAGATATTGCCAGCCGTGGAGAATCTTCAAGCCGTTCAGAATCCCTTGTTAGTCGTTCGTCCGACGTCTCTGTTACTGCCTTGCAATTCCTTCCGGAAGGTCTTGACCATCTGCTCCTTTCGGCCTGCGAAGCTGATGCTTCGATCAAGCTGTGGGACATTCGAGCTGTTTCAAGCAAGAAGCGTACCCTACCTCTCGCTGCCACCGCTGTATCGCCATTCCACGTTGATTACCGAGACTTTGGAATCACCTCCCTTAATCTTAGCTCCGATGGAAGCAGATTCTATGCCCTCTGCAAAGATAACATTGTCTACGCCTACTCCACAAGCCACGTCATGCACGGCCATGCACCAGAGCTGGATTCAGCCAATTCCCGACCAAATCAGAAAGGCACTCAGCTCGGACAAGGTCCCCTTTATGGCCTTCGCAACTCAAAGTTCCATGCAAACACATTCTATGTCAAGTCTGCTCTTCGTAAGACGCAAAATGGTCATGCTGAATTGCTGGCAGTCGGTTCTAGCAACGATTGTGCTGTCCTGTTTCCAACAGATGAGCGATACTTTCCTCAGCGTCCTCTTCGAGTTTCTCATGATCCATTCGACCGCTATGCAATGCCTACCATCCAAGTCTACGACATTGGTACGCCTCTCATCAGAGGCCACGACCGCGAGGTTGGATCCGTTGCCTGGACTCACGGCGGCGAGCTTGCAACCGTCGGTGATGATCTGACTGTTCGTCTTTGGAGAGAGGACTACGAGGCTGCAAAGGACTTGAGAACCGGTGGTGAGACTGACGGTCGACGATGGAATTGCGGTTGGGCCAACGTCAAGCCTGATTTCGATGACGATGATATGGAGTGCTAAGTGGAGAACGAGTTGATGTTGGATTACATGTGTTTTGATTATACAGCGATGATTTCTAGCGAGTGAGCGAGCATTAGGGAAGACTTGTTGATCTCCCAAGCATGGTTTTCAAGGCGTTTGCGAATACCATACGGCGTTGAGTTGAGCAGAATAAGCACTAACAAGGCACTTCTGCGCGGAGTACGAGAACAATTGCAAAATACCCAAAACTGGTGGAGGCAAACACTGGTCTCAGCATGGCGTTGGTTTTTATTCTCAGCACACATAGATAGGTGCTTGAGATGTCTAGGGTATTTGCTGGGAGATGAGGTCTCAAGATCATGTGGGTGTAAAGAAAAATATTAAAGCGTTGAGCACCCAAACCAAAACACTCCCATCGTGCTTATTCTTATTACCTACCTCTTGATACTTGGAGTCCTAGTGGACCAACTCAAAAAGCAACCATACTCGTCAATCCATCAATCTCGCGCTGGAAGTTCCTGTGCTGCGAAATGTTCCACGCGTAGGCATCCAAGAACTTCTTCGCTCCCTTGACCATCTTAACACCCTCAACAACACTATCTGGTCCTCCCACCCTGCTCGCCGTAACCACTCCATACGAGTCAATCACATCAGTATCACCAAACGTCATTCCATCCACCTCGCCTACCGCCATCTTTACAAGCTTGACTGCTTCTCCTGTAGCACCGATGGCTTTGCAGTGTCCAAACGCTTCTCTGATCCAGTGGATCACTCGTCCTTGTTTCATAAGAGAAGAAACATGGTCGCCCCCAGGGATGTAGAGAGAATCGAAAAGTGTAGAACGCATGCCCTCAAAATGGTGGTCTGGAGAAACAGATTTCCCACCAGAGCTTTTAACAGGCTGTCTCTTCGGTCCGATAGTAAATACCATAGCACCAGCTGCGCTCAAAGCCCCCTTCACAGCTTCGTATTCAACGAAGTTAAACCTATCACCGACAATTATAGCAATCATCCTCGTAGCGATAGTAAGAGGGAGCCCGAGAGCTTCAGGTGTGAATTCAGTCATCGAGAGACCCTTCATTTTCTTCCCGTGGTTGGGACGCCCTGCCTTCGTGGGTGTAGGCGCGCCTGCTTTCTCGGCAACTGCTTGAGCGAGCTCCAAAGAGATGTCGGTTAGTCGTTCGATCATTCGCTCATAAACGATAGGGTCATCGCAGTGGTCCATTTCGAAGCCAAGGGCATTGATAATGTGTGATTGCTCGTGGGGAGACATGGAGTTCCAGAATGTTTGGGCTTGGGAGAAGTGCTCGGAGAACTTGACGGAGTGGAGTCGCTGCTTTATGGAGACGACTTTCTCGGGGTACTCGTAATATGCTCCCTCAGAGGATTTAGCGGTAGGAACGATGTCGTGACGGTTAGGGTAGTAATTGGTTTTGCCTTTTTTGATGGTGTATCGCATTGCGCCGTCGCGGTGATTGTTCATCACTGGGCAGACTGGGCGGTTGACGGGGAGTTCTTGCCAGTTGACACCGAGGCGAGAGACTTGAGTATCAAAATAGGAGAAGTTGCGGCCTTGGAGGAGAGGATCATCTGAGAAGCCAATTCCAGGAACGATATGAGCTGTGCAGAAAGCAGCTTGCTCGACCTGGGTGAAGTATTCATCAGGATTCTTGTTAAGTTCAAGCTCGCCAATGTATCTGATAGGGAGAAGCTCTTCTGGCCAGAGTTTTGTAGCATCGAGAATGTCGAAGTCAAAGTCATCTTGCTTGCTTTCGGGGCAGACCTGGATGCCAAATTTCCAGACTGGGTAAACGCCATTCTCGATTGCCGAGTTGAGATCTTTGCGGTGGAAATCTGGATCTTGACCGCAGATCTTCAATGCCTCGTCCCAGACAAGTGAATGGACACCGAGGGTTGGGGTGAAGTGGAATTTGACAAAGGAACGAACGCCTTCGGCATTTGTCAAAGTATAAGTATTGACGCCAAAACCTTGCATCATACGGTAAGATCTCGGAATGCCTCTGTCGCTCATTGCCCACATGAACATATGGGTAGCTTCAGAGTGCAGGTACTGAAAGTCCCAAAAGTTGTTGTGAGCTGACTGGGCTTGAGGAATCTCACTATCCGGCTCGGGTTCTGTAAAGTCTTAGCAGGAAGTTCAGGATTTTCTGTGGCAAATACACTTACTCCCAGCATGAATGACATCAGGAAACTTGATAGCATCCTGAATGAAGAAGACTGGAATGTCATTTCCAACAATATCCCAGTTTCCCTCTTCGGTATAGAATTTGACAGCAAATCCTCGGACATCTCTCACGGTATCTGCGCTTCCACGAGAACCCAACACTGTTGAGAATCGAAGGAAAACAGGTGTGTTCCGGGACGTGTCAGTGAGAACACCAGCGCTAGTCACATCCGCGGCGCTTTCGTAAAGCTTGAAGTTTCCGAACGCACCAGCTCCTCTTGCATGAACAACTCGTTCCGGAATACGTTCATGGTCGAACTTCATGATCTGAAGAAGAGTGTTAGCTTCTTTTTGAATGTTTCGGCAGCTGAGTTACCTTTTCGCGTCCAAAGTTGTCCTCCAGGAGAGCTGGTCCTTGACGATCACCAGTTGAAGCATGAAGCCAGACGTCGTGAGCACCGACAGGCTGCTTGGTACCAAAATCACTTGTCAAGACGTCCTTCGAGCTGGGTTCAATCACATCGCGTTGCATATCCGCCACTTTCTGGTTGGAAGACATGGTTGTGTTGATAGCGTTTCCAGCCTTTTGAACAGTATCTTGCATTATTGATTGCATGGTTTTGATCTCGAACTTGAGATGGCAGAACTGGATACCCAGCTGTAGAAGGGAGATTGAAAGCAAGAAGGAAGGGATCAAGAACGAAGGAATCGAACAAGAACACCTACCGTGAGATACCCTATCTAAGTATACCTTGTGATGTCTTCTGTTTGACAATGACGTTGAGGTCGAATTCTGTTAGCAGTTGACGTATGTCTCAAACGGATGAGATGATAAGATCTCGGCGAAGCTGTATTCCTGGCTGAGGGGTAGAAGTTCTGCAGTTCACAAGGCGCATAGCCAATAGCTCAAACGCCATTACTCTTCTGGCCCCGAATCAGATAGGACGTCCGACACGTGAAGCGGCAAGGAGCGTGGCTTCCGTCAAAAAATGCCGGCCTCCAGAGCTAAAGCACTTGACAGCCAAGCCTAGAGCTTTGAGGGATGCCACAGTTTGATATGGTAGGCTATAAATGGGTAGAGCGTTGAGGTGGGGAAACGCACGCAGGAGCTTGCTCCGGAGCATTACGTCGTGTCTTTCGAGGACAGAGCGGGGCACATCGCAAACTTGAAAGTGGAATGCCATCTTACTGTACGCGTAGGGACATCAACCAATCCCTTCGTCGCTTTACCAAGATATGTTCTGCCGTATTGGTCGCTCTGTAGGTGCAGCATATGAAGGTGGGAAACGAGGAGGAAGTGAAGTGACGTTGAAGCAAAGTCGTTTGCACCAACCGGAAGCGTAAATCACGTGTAGTTTAACAAACGAACTTTTGAGCTGGGTACCTTGCAAGAATAGCCCTGGAATATGTTGAATTGTATTGAGGGTATCATTCTTCGTGTCATAAACGCTATGTATGTCTCAACGCCAGACAATGAAGTGTCTACCTTACCCAGGTAACCTCACCGAGTTCCTATCTCCCTTGCGCCAACCTGTTTGCCCGTAACCATTCCTTTACCTATAATTTCGACCTAACAGCTTCAAGTCTATACTTTACATCCTTTAAGACTTTCGTAGATGGTTTCCAATCATCAAATTGCTTCAGAAGTTCTGTCGTCTCTTGATCCAGCTCCGTTTTGACAAAGTCTTCTTCTAAAAGACCGCGCATGATCCATGGAAGAATATATGGATTTGCATTCGTTGGTATCTCGTATTTCTTGATATCTAGTGGGACCTCTCCCACTGATGTGGTTTCTAGAGCGTATTCGATGGCGAGACTACATAGCGTTAGCAAGTTTCTTGGCAGAGGTGTTCAGGATCACTCACTCGTAAACGTTGCCATCGTCGTATAGGCGGCTGTGTCCTTCGCCTGTATATAGGCTACCTGCCAGAGGAGCCGACAATTCTCGAATAAGACCATGATCTGAGACTCCAAGGTTACGAAGTTTCAAGGCGAACCCAACGAGATGCGAAAGGAAGTCAGGAGCATGTATCCGCCCATCCACAAAGACAGCTCTGTAAATGTATGGGTGACTCGCAGGCGAGAATGTAGACGACTTGATGCTGTTAATTTCAGATTCGAACAAGTAGCAACAGTGAAACATACCTCCATTGATACTAATTGATCATCGATGGAACCGCAATATGTGATTCTGACTCCGTACTTCATCGCCACACGAAGGGAGTCCTCATATCTTTTAGAGACAGCACTCTCCGGGTTTGCGAATTCGAACAGCTCCCCAGCCGAACCGCTGAATAATCTGGACTTGTAGTCTGGAAATGGTCCAAGGGAAACTCCGGCTATGAAAGAGATGTTAGCAAGCTGAAATCGAGATCAAGGCATAGGTATTATATTTAACGTACCCATCGCGCAAACGCCAATCCTTCCTTGTGTTACAACACCAAATTCGATGAGTTTTGCAACCAACATCAATGCCACAGGAACACCCTGTGAATGGCACGCAACCATAATAAAGTCTGCTTTCCTAACATGTTCGATCCAATTCAGCAGAAGCTTCCAAAGGTTGTCGACTCGTTCAGCGATCTTCCCTTCTCCTTCGAGAGCGACTTTCTCTATTTCACAATCGACCGAGCCGTTCTTGTCTGTCCATCGTCTGATTGCGTCGGCGGCATGATTTGCGAAACGGATAGAGGTTCCAGTAGGCTGCCCAATCACAGTACGAAGTAAGGGCGCTGGGAAAAGTCCATGGATGCCTATTGCTAGAGCTTTTTTTATCTTCGGTGGTTGCTTGGCCAAGAATACGTGCTTGACAGGCTTTTGCTGCCCATAGAGGATGAGGCGAGTGATTTGTTGCAAAATCGAGGGATTGTCAACCAGACGGTAGGTACCCTTGACTGAAGGAAGTAGCAAGTTTGGAGGAGTAGCCTTTACCGGCGCTGGACCTTGAGACGAGGTAGCTTTAGATGGGGCTTCCACTGTCACAGTTTGAGGGGTACCTTCTATCTCAGTAGACAATGGCCTGCTCCTCTTACTTGATTTCGCCTTCTTGTCTTTTGTCTTGGTATCCTCCACTGCAACAGTCTTGGCTGGCTCGGGGTTACTTTGTGAACTCTCTCCCGCCACTGCAAGTTGTCCAGATGTCTCGCCCTTCCCTGATGCATCGGTAGGTTTCTTGGACGTATCTGTTGACCAAAATGCCCAGGAAGAGCCAGCAGCTGGTCGAGGGCTTGTTTCTGTAGATGCAGATGGGGCGTCTTCCATAACAGTATCTCCACCATTATCCCCTGTCTTCACAGGTATCTCCTCTTTCAGAGTTTCTGGCACAGCTGAGGGTGCTACAGTCGACCATAGCCCGAACCAAGATGATGACTGTGCTGGAGCTGTAACCTGTTCCGTGACTTGTTCTGTGGGTATTATCTGCGTTGGAGCCACTTCTTGGCCTGCCTGATCTTGGGTCGTCTGGTCTTCTGGTTTCTGTGTCGCCTGTGGCTCACTGGACATCTGCCCACACTCATCTGCGGCATGTGTCTGCGGGACTGGCCTGCTCAGCCATCCTCCAAGCCAGCCAGAGGAAGTAGTAGGACGTTGCGGGATCGTGTCTGCAATCGACTCCGCTTTCGTCAGGGCGGGCACATCCTCAGTCGGTTTCAACTCAGCTTGCGCTTTGTTCTCATCAACCGGTGGCTTAGATCTATCCTTCCCTTGCTCGTTTTCGGCTTCCAGAGTTCCACCCATCGTGATATCTACTGTTTCCTTACTTTTGCCGAGGTGCATCGAGGGTGGTCGTGACGCTGTGGGAGTTGCAGTCTTCTTGGGTGGTTCGAATTGCGTCAAGTCTGCGGATGACGCATTTGTAGGCTTGTCCGCTAGAATGCTCTCTCGGGCAACTTGAACTGAAGCAGTTGATTTGCGAGGCCACGTTCCATACCAACTGCTCTTCGATTTCAACTGCTTGCTGGTGGCTGGCTCGGCCTTACTAGCCTTCAGAGGTGCAACAGCGTCTTCCTTCGAGCTTGAAGCATCTTGGGGACTATTCACAGCAGGCGTCGATGGCCCTGCTTCATCCGATACTTCGTTACCAGCATTCGAACTCACGCTCGCCGACTTTTCCTCTGCTGGCGGCTTTGTTCTTGCTCGTTTGGATTGTCGTAAAGGTCCCATGGGATAGACTGGCACAAACGCAAATCCTCGTTGGGAAAAGTAATGTAATGTCTGTGGCGGGTGGAGTGAGTATGGTAGATTGCTGGGCGTGATGTGAATCTGTCTCTGCCTGGGTCAATAATCCTGGTCATCGCCCCGCCAATGACGCTTCCGTAGACCACGAGGCTGGTGATAAAGAGTTTATCGCGTTCTGCGCTAGTGGTAAATCTTGGGGTAGATCTCGGCCACCGTATATTTTTTGAGGTGGATTTTTAAATGCTCAGACGATAGCTTCGAGCACTCGCAACAAGACTCCAGAAATTGATATCGAGTGCATATTCTGGCCAAACTGAGCCATGGCACCAATCGGCAAGAAGAGGAAGAGCGGTCCTACGAACGAATCCTTTACGCGCTCCAGAAAACCTATCGAAGAAGAGAATCGACCTTCAAAAAGACCAAGACAAGACGAGAAGGACGAGAACAAGACCAAAACTCCAAAGACTTCTTTGGTTCCGAAAATCACAAAGGCTCGAGAGGAAGATGCTGCGTTTCCCAGAGGTGGGGCAAGTGTTTTGACTCCGTTGGAACATAAGCAAATTCAAATTGAAGCTACCCAAGAGGTCTTGTTTGAACAAAACGCAAAGTCTGCCAAGTCGAAGGAAGATGGCACAATTGGAGAGGCTACCGATCGCAAGAAGCAGAAATCGAAGTCCAGGGGCAAGGGAAAGAAGACCACGGAACAGACAGAGCCAGAAGAAGAGAGTGTGAAGATTGAGGGATTGAGTTACAAGGTACGACCAAAATATTCTCTAGTACTACTATAAACACTAATAGGTCACAGCGAATTGTTCCAGGATCTCTAGTTCTCGGTCAAGTCTCTCAGATAAACGATCACGACATTGCCCTGTCTTTGCCGAACAATTTGACTGGTTATGTGCCCATAACTTCCATTTCAGACAGAATCACCGAGCGGATCGAGGCAATCGCAGTCAAGGAAGATTCAGAAGAGGACGAAGAACAGGACGACTCCGAAGATGTCGAACTGCCGAAATTATTCACGATTGGCCAATATCTTCGGGCTTATGTTGTTTCGACAGGCGAAGAGTCTTCTAGTACACCGGGGAAATCGAAGAGACGTATAGAATTGTCTCTCAAACCAGAGCAGTCGAACAATGCACTTGCACAGCGGAACGTCATCGTCAACAGTACACTCATGGCATCGGTGAAGAGTGTTGAAGATCATGGTCTGATCATGGATCTTGGTCTCGACGACTCTGAAATGCGTGGATTCATGGGGGCCAAGGAAGTTCCGTTTGGGACCAAGCTCTCCGAGATTGAAGAGGGCGCGGTATTCCTCTGCGTGGTCACTGGCCTCAGCTCCAACTCCAAGATTGTCAAGCTATCTACAGACATTCGGAAAATTGGCGATGTGAAGAAACAAAACTATCTGTCCGAAGCACCGGTAGTGGATGCTTTCCTTCCTGGTACTGCAGTTGAAGTTCTGGTCACAGACGTGACCTCTAGAGGAGTAATAGGAAAGGTCATGGGTATGGTCGATGTGACGGCGGATCTAATGCACTCCGGGGCGGCCATTAATGGCCAGGACTTGGAGAAGAAGTACAAGATCGGCTCCAAAACAAAGGCCAGAATCATATGTACTTTCCCCACTTCCGATCCCCCCAAGCTAGGAGTATCACTTCTTGACCATGTCGTATCACTTAGCTCCCAGAAGGCATTAAAAGACGGCGATAAACAGAATCCTTTGGATATCTTGCCATTGTCTACTATCATTGAGGAAGTTACTGTACAGAAAGTGGAACCGGGAGTTGGTCTCTTCGTGGATATTGAATTGAAGGGCATTTCAGGATTTGTGCACATCTCTCGCGTCAAGGATGGCAAGATTGAAACCCTTTTCGAATCGAGCGGACCATACAAGGTTGGCTCAAGCCATCGTGGTAGAATTGTCGGGTACAATGCACTTGACGGAATCTACCTCTTGTCATTGGAGACAAGTGTTCTGGAACAGCCGTTCCTTCGAATTGAGGATCTCACGGTGGCTGAAGTACTCAAGGGAAAGGTTGAGAAGATTGTCATCAACGCCTCGGGAATTGGTGGCTTGTTGGTCAACTTGGCTGATGGCATAACCGGCCTGGTCCCAAACACTCACATGTCCGACGTTCAACTCCTTCATCCAGAGAAGAAGTTCAAGGAAGGAATGACAGTGACCGCACGAGTTTTATCTACCGACCCAGGAAAGCGACAGATCCGACTGACCTTGAAGAAAAGCTTGGTCAATTCCGAAGCACCGCCATTTGTCAACTACAATGATATTGCTGCTGGGATGCAGAGTCCTGGAACAATTGTCAACATCCTTCCAACTGGTGCTGTAGTACAATTCTACGGGACAGTGCGAGGATTTTTGCCTGTGGCTGAGATGAGCGAGGCATATATACAAGACCCCAGTCAGCACTTCCGCCTTGGACAAGTTGTGAATGTTCACGTTCTTTCCGTCGATCCCAAGGAAGAGAAGTTGAAGGTTTCATGCAAGGACCCATCCGTCTTTGGAGCTGCCCAGCTAGCTGCGCTGCAAAAGTTGAAAGTTGGTGACATTCTCTCAGCTGCTGTGACAGAGAAATCCAACGATGACATATTCGTTGAACTTGAAGGACTTGGTCTACGTGCGGTGCTTTCAGTCGCACACCTGACAGATGGATCTTCTTCTAAAAATGCCTCTACTTTGAAGAAGATTCGAGTTGGACAGACCCTGACAGACCTGGCAGTACTTGAGAAGGTCGAGAAGAAGCGCCTTATTGTCTTGACCAACAAGCCGAGCCTTGTGGCAGATGCCAAGAATCGAGTATTGTTGAGAAGTTTCGACGACGTCAAGGAGAACAAGACGGTCCATGGATTTGTCAAGAATGTCACCCTCACAGGCGTTTACATTCAATTTGGTGGCGGGTTGACCGGGTTGCTTCCTAAAAACAAGCTGCCCGAGGACGCCATCCGTCTTCCCGATTTTGGAATGAAGAGATATCAGTCCTTGGAGGCCAAAGTCATATCTGTCGACCATGGTCAGCGGAGATTCCTACTGTCAATGGTGGATACCGGTCGCGAAAAGGAGATTTTTCAAAAGCACTCCTCGGTCTCTACGAATAATCAGTCTATAATCGACCCAATCGACAACACAATATCGAGCATGGACGACTTCACATTGGGTAAATTGACAAAGGCCAAAATCGCATCTATCAAGGACACTCAAATCAATGTGCAACTCGCTAAGAATGTGCAAGGACGAATTGACGTCTCGCAAATTTTCGACTCTTGGGATCAGATCAAAGACCGCAAAAGACCTCTTCGATCATTCTCATCCAAGCAGATTGTCGATGTTCGCGTGCTTGGAATCCATGACGCCAAGAATCATCGCTTCTTACCCATCACCCATAAAGGAGGAAAAACTTCAGTCTTCGAGCTCTCAGCAAAACCTGGCGATCAAACTGAATCATCCCAGGAGCCACTGACGCTCGACAAAGTCAAAGTCGGCTCATCTCACATCGTTTTCGTCAACAATGTCGCCGACGACGGTTTATGGGTGAACCTCTCGCCTAGCGTCCGTGGCAAGATAAAGGCACTTGATGTATCTGATGATGTGTCATTGCTAGCTGACCTTGAGTCTAACTTCCCAGTTGGTTCAGCTCTCAGAGTTCACGTTACAAATGTGGACGTTGCGAGCAACAGATTGGACCTCTCTGCCCGTTCAAGCCAAAGCTCTGAGCCTTTGACCTTCAAGAATCTCAGTAAAGGCATGGTTGTACCTGGAAAGGTGACGAGAGTCAACGAAAGACAAATCATGGTCCAGCTTAGTGACAAAATATCTGCTCCTTTGCACTTGACCGACCTAGCCGATGACTTTTCCACAGCAGATCCGACGAAGTACTCGAAGAATGACATTGTTCGCGTTTGTGTTACCGAAATCGATGCCCCGAATAAGCGAATCACATTATCTGCACGACCATCCAGAGTGCTGAATTCGTCACTAGAAGTACAAGATCCGGAGATAATGTCGGTTCCCCAAGTGAAGGTCAAAGATGTCGTGCGAGGTTTTGTTAAGAATATATCTGACAAAGGCCTGTTCGTTGCAATTGGTGCCAATGTTACCGCCTATATCAGAGTACCTGATCTCTCAGACTCCTATCTCAGGGACTGGAAGTCGGAATTCGAGGTCGGTCAGCTTGTCAAGGGCAAGATCACCAAGGTCGATTCAGAAAACAACAATATCCAAATGTCGTTGAAGGCTTCAGTCATGGACGAAAATTACGTTGCACCACTTACGTTTGAGGATATAAAGGTTGGTCAGATTGTTACTGGCAAAATCAGAAAGGTAGAAGATTTTGGTGTGTTCATCGTCGTGGACGATTCTAAAAATGTCAGTGGACTTTGCCATGTGAGTCAAATGGCGGACAAGAGGGTTGAGGATGTCAGGAAACTCTATGAAGAAGGCGATGCTGTCAAGGCGAAGGTGCTGAAGATCAATCCCGACAAGAAGCAGATCAGCTTCGGTCTCAAAGCTTCCTACTTTGCCGATGCTGCGGATGTGGATGAAGACAGTGAGGACGAAGATGCGGATGCTATGGAAGGCGTTCAACTGGACGGTTCTGATGAGGAGGAAGATGGCTCTGACGACGAGGCTGGCGGTGTCGATCTGGATGACGTCCAGAGCATTGGCAGCATTGAGGAGCAAAACGACGACGACTCCGACGTAGAAATGGAAGATGTTGAAGCTAAGAGTGTTGCCGGCCTCAGCGCTGGCGGCTTCGACTGGTCAGCCAACGCTCTCGACCAAGTTGATGACAAGTCAAGCGTCGCCTCGGATGACGATGGTGCGAAAGAGCAGCCGAAAAAGAAGAAAAAGAGAAAGGCGGAAATCCAAGTCGATAGGACAGGCGATTTAGATGCTAACGGCCCACAATCCGCGAGTGATTTCGAAAGATTGCTTCTTGGACAACCAGACTCATCACAGCTTTGGATTGCGTATATGGCTTTCCAGATGCAACTTAGCGAGCTGAGCAAGGCACGAGAAGTGGCGGAGCGTGCGATCAAGACCATCAACATCAGAGAGGAGACGGAGAAGATGAATGTGTGGATCGCATTACTCAATCTCGAGAATGCATACGGCAGTGACGAGACAGTCGAGGAGGCTTTCAAGCGAGCATGCCAATATAACGACGCTCAGGAGATCCATGAGAGGTTAGCCAGTACTTATATCCAATCTGGCAAACACGACGTGAGTCATCTTATTGCAATTTACAAGATTCATACTTACTCTCGAACAGAAAGCCGATGAGATCTTCCAGGTACTTGTCAAGAAGTTCTCCCAGTCGCCAACTGTCTGGTACAACTACGCACATTTCCTTCACACGACTCTATCATCGCCAGATCGTGCACGAGCTCTTCTACCCCGTGCGACACAATCGCTGCTGCCGCATACTCACCTGAACCTGACCCTTAAATTCGCCGCCCTGGAGTTTCATTCCCCATCTGGCTCCGCAGAACGAGGACGGACAATGTTCGAAGGATTACTGTCTACATTCCCCAAAAGACTTGATATCTGGAATCAGTTGCTCGATTTGGAAACGCAGCAAGGCGATCAGGACGTCATTCGTGGTGTTTTCGAACGTGTGTTGAAAACGAAGGGACTAAAGCCAAAGGGTGCGAAGGCATGGTTCAAGCGATGGTCAGAGTGGGAGGAGAAGAATGGTGACAAGAAGAGTCGGGAGAAGGTGAAGGCGAAGGCTGCAGAGTGGGTGTCGAATGCGGCTAGGAAGAAGGGAGCGGCAGAGGGCAATGATGACGAGTTGGGATGGTGACGAATAAGTTGCTTTTGCATAGCATTGGCGTATGGATACCAAAAATGGGAGAGTTGAGTTGCCTCTGTTGCACGAAAAATTGTTGATCATACCCTTACACACCCGAGCACCTATTTGAACACTATGGAACATGTGCTTCGCTTCGTAATGGGTTCTATTCCATCCTATTTTGTCGAGATAGATACGTTTGCCGTGAACCTCAACGAAGCTGTCCCGTCACTATTCTTCCTATACGCTGGTGAACTTTCTAGCTCCTTGACCATGATCTCAATCGCTTCATCCCACCTATCCTCGTCTTCCTGATGCCAGCCATCATCTCTTGTTCCCAAATAACTCCACAGAATCGTAGCCCAACGCTTTGAATCTTGTATTTCGAGGAATACATCGCTTGTGCTGATCTTAATCTTCTGCTCTTCGAACCCTCCTGATAGCATGAAATCCTTCAACTTCGATTGCAGGTACCAATCTCCTCCCCAGTTTAAGGCAAACTTCGCGTCTGGACCTCGAGTGACTGCTGATGCTTTCTTCATCGGTAGGTCATGGCTAGAGTGACTCGGGTATCAGCTGCTCTGTTCATCTGGGTGCTCCATAACAAATGATCAAACAAAGCTAGGTCATTCAAAGTCCGCATAAAGCCGAGAGAACCCTGAATCAAGAATAAGAACTTACACCAACATAACTTACGGCATAAAAGCCCACGTACAAACAACAGCCACCCCTCCCTTCTTCAACGTCCTCCAAATATGCCCCGCGCAAACCTCCGGCTCATCCAAATTCGCTACCACAAAATTCGTAAAACTATGCGTAAAATACTCATCAGGAAACGTCAATGCCTGTGCTCTCATAACATTCATCTCGACTAGCCACCCATTCTCCTCTACCTTTGCTCGACAACCTAACACTTGGTATTCGTTTGCATCGGTTGCGATGATCATGATGGATGGAGGAGGATTGGTAGACATGATTTCGGCGGTCACTTGGCCGGTTCCAGAGCCGTTGTCGTGGATTATGGAGTTAGGGGGGAAGGGAGGGAGGAGAGTGAAGATGTGGCGGCAGATTTGTTCGGAGGAGTTGCCTATTATTTCTTCGAAGAGGGAGGCGGTTTTGGCGTATGCCTGCTTAGGCGTGAAGAGTTCTTGAGTTGCTGTCATCGTTTCCAGCGTTTATGTCGAGTATCCTGACAATGAAAGGTGCGCGGGAAGGATGGAAAGTATGAGAAATAATATTTATTCGAGCTGACTTATTCTTGTATGAAAAGGCCTCACGTACTTAAAGCCCAAGCTCGTGAAAAGGAGAGCTCTCACGTCAGCATGCTCTCGTCAATGGACTTGGTAGAGGAGGGGTCGCATTCGTATCCTATAAGATCCATGTCTCTAAACAGAGGGTATATAGGTTAAATAGTCGGGTATCATGCCTTCTTGGCAGGGTCTGGCTTTTCGCTGTTCGCGGCTGACGTCGACTCTCGCTCTTGAGATCTCAGTGCCTCAATACTCTCATCAACGAGCGCTATCTCAGCGTTGACTCGTAAAAGCTTCTCTCGTAGCATGTTCTCATAGTCTTGATCCGACAAGACTTTCATAGGGCTCCATTTCGAGTCCAGCCATGAGCTCTCTTTGCACTCTGGCTTTCCAGCTAAAGCAGAGTTTCGAGCATCTGCAACATTATACAGATACTGCCCTGTTGCTCCTAATAGAGCAAACATGATTGCGCCTGGGATCACATTTTTTCGGCCTCCTGTAAAGCAAATTAAAGATAGCTTTGAAAACTGTACAGCAATACTTACGAATAATCCCACCAGCCGTTCCTCCAACTGCCCCTGCTATGGCGCTTGCAGAAATATTTTCTCGAGGAGTTACTTTATCTTTTCCCCATGCATGAAGGACGAAACCTCTCGATGCTAAAACACGGATATAAGTATCAAGGAATTTAAGAATCAATCAACGGCTCGTGAGGTTGAACATACCCCAGAATGCAGTCCCTAAAATAGACCATTGAATGCCAGCTGCCAGAGCAAATAGGGCAGGAGTGCTTGAGCGTATGACTCCAGCAAAAGCACCAACGGTAAGTCCAGACAAACCTGAGAGATGACTTTAGCAAGTATTTTCTCTATGATATCACGTGCCAACATATTCAAAGACAAAAATAGCCAAGATATCAGGGAAGAATCATTGAGAACAACAAGCGTAGACATACCCGAGAGCCCACCAACCTTTAGGGCGGGCCCAATGATCTCTAGGATTTCTGGTGGAAGATCATTTTGTCGTCGAGGACTCTCTCTGTCTACCCCTGGATGTGGCATCGTCATGTCGTCTTTAATCTTCTTTATCGAGCATGCGTTCGGCTGCATCATTGATCTTTCAATGACTAATTGCAAGGAGTGAATCGACAAGACGATTCCATAAGTTGTAGACCATGTTGTGAATGTCCCTCTTGTCCAGGAACATTTGGAGGCGGATGCGGATCAGATTCATTCGAGATCCGCCATGTCCCAAAGCAGTCTAGCGGCAACCAGGAAACTTCCTCTAGCTTCAAAATCGTCTAAAAAGAATCCATCTGGCGCACTTTCGTGAGGGACTCAACCAGGACTCCATCGACAACGACACTATCAAGTTCCCGGAACTTGATCAAGACTTCAACAATCGCAAACACTCGCACTGAAGGAACTGCTATCCTTCAGCCAACCTTGTAGGACGACGCGCAAGAGCAGTAGTTCTCGCGCACCGTCCATAAAAAACCGCAATCATGGGTACGTTACTTCTACAATTGTCCGCGTGAGGGCAGATCGACTATTGCAACCGCACAATATCCAGTATATCTTGCTAACTTGTTTGCTATGTAGCGCCCAAGAAGAAAGAGCAGCAGAAGATGTCCCTCGGGGCCTTCTTGACTGACGAGAGTAAGAATATTCGTCCGCTTCAGCCTCATATGAACAAATGTCCTAACACGCAATAGAAATGGGCTCATGGGCCGACGAGATGGAGGATATGCCAGTTTGTAAGCTTCTATGACCACCTATTGAAGAGTACTTGACTAATTTGATTTCCGCAGCCGGTATGCAATTTTTTCGATCTTTCCTTTGGACCGCGACACTCTATAAGATATCCGTGGCGGACAGCGTGCTAACTCCGTGCAGACTCTCGAACTGGTTATGGAGGTGGCGAACGTCGTACCTACAGCTCGACTACAGGCACATATGGCAGCGGTCAGGGCGGTTAGTCCGATATCTTTCAGTTGAAGCTGATCACGACCAATTAATATTGTGATTTAGGCTACTCTGTTCGCGAAGAACTCCCCCTCCCAGACAAGCCACCTTACACCGTACATCTCGGAAACCTTTCTTTTGATGCCACCGTCGCCGATGTCACCGACTTCTTTGCTGGGTGCGAATGCACAAATGTCCGCATCATCGAGGACAAGATGGAGATGAAGCCCAAGGGGTTTGGTTATGCCGAGTTCGCCACCAGAGATGGACTGAAGCAAGCCTTGACACTCAATGGCAGCCAGTTCCAAGGCCGAAACATTCGAATCAGCGTTGCGGATCCACGTACGTTATGATCCACACCTATAATTGTTCATAGTCACTAATCGTTCTTTTCAATATAGCAAAGGATCGAGGCGATCGACCAGAAGCCAGAGAAATAAGCGATTGGAGCAGAAAGGGACCACTGCCAGATTTACCTACTCGGGGAGGTCCTCGCCGCGAGTCTGACCGTGGGTTTGGTTCTGATTTTGGCGGTGGAGAGAGGAAGGAAAGATATCCGGAAGGTGATGGCAAGATTCGCGACTTTGGAAACTGGGAGCGCAAGGGTCCATTGTCGCCTATTCCAGGTGCTGACCGTGGTGGTCCACGCGAGGGTGGCCGACCAAGAACTAACGATGGACCAAGAGGTGAGGGTTTCCGTGACCGCAGATCGTCACCAGCTGCATGGGGTGAGGGCCGCCCGCAAGGATCACAAGATGGATCGAGACCCCCGAGACGGGAATTCCAGGAGCGTCCAGCTGTTGAGCGAACTCCAACCGCCGCCGAGCAGGACAACCAATGGCGCACCAAGATGCGACCTGATGCTCCAGCAGGCAAATCTCCTGTTCCATCTCGCGATGGCAGCGAGGCTCCTTCTTCCCCTGCCCCTTCGCACGCACAACCAGCTGGCCGACCCAAGTTACATCTTGCAAAGAGAACAGTGTCCGAAGCCCCTCTTGCATCACCATCATCAACTTCTGGCGACGCGAAGGCCAGTCCATTTGGTGCTGCACGCCCAATTGATACCGCTGCCAAGGAGAGAGAGATTGAGGAAAAGAGGCTGGCAGCCATTCAGGAGAAGAAAGAGGCTGAGGATAAGGCCAAGGAGGAGAAGCGACTCGCCGCACAAGCTGCAAAGGAAGCAGCGGAGAAGCAGGCAAGCGAGAAGGAGGCCGAAGGCGAGGCAGAGGAGACCGTAGAGAAGGAAAACGCTAATGGCGACATCGTGGACGACAAGGCCGTTAAACCAAAGGAGATCGTCCGAGATGCCAAGCCAAAGCCATCAGAGACTGGCGCTTGGAGAAGACCATCTGGAGGACCACCACCACCCAGAGACGATATCCCCCGTGGCCCAAGAGGAGGTCGAGGAGGCCGTGGCCGTGGTGAGGGTCGTGGTGGCCCAAGACACTTCGACGATAGACCAAGAAACTACAACCAGAATGGAGGAACTTCCCCAGCAACACCTGCATCACCAGCTGCTGAACCAGAGTCTGCAGCACTCGAGGAAGATGGCTGGAGCACTGTCTCTAAGCCTAAGAAGAACAACCGTGGTGGAAACCAGGGTTCCCGCGCCATTGCTTCTTGAATATAGGCAAGGCGTTATGATTGCAAACGAGCTCTCGGTGTTTTAAAAGCACGGTCTTGCGGTGGCGATCGTCGGCTCCATCTAAAATGCAGCTGCAGCTCGTTTAATACTCTCTCCATTCTCTGCTCTCGACGACTTTCCTTTGGCGTTGGATCTTGTCAAATCATGTGTCTAGATCTCATGCTCAGACTCCTGGGTCACCACTGGCCTTGGAGATTTCCGAGCATATAACAAAATGGACGCCTGCACACTTTAGATTGCATATGGGCGGCCTCTGCACAAACTCCTTTCCTCTGCTTATTTCGGCATGTTGTCCCGATGTCTTTCGCGGTGTCTTGTGTCATTGACTCATGAATGTCCGTCACGCTGTCTCCCAAAAGTTCTTTGATCGGTTCTTGCAGGATGGCGATGTGATGATTGATATGGCTGGTCCCTGCTTCTTCCTTGGTTGTAGTGGGTGGCATAGCTGATCACGTGGGCATGGCATAGAAAGTGGATGGATGGATGGATGAATGGAGCGTTGAGTGTCTTTGTACTTTTAAACCGGTTCCGTCGCGATGCATCAGACTCTTGACAGTACACAATACCATGCATTTGATGTGATAATTCATGTTCTTCCTGTGGCGTCCAATTGGTTCGCTCTGAGCTAGGGTCTTAAAAGCTCTGAAGGATTACATTAGTCAATCCAGCATCGGATAAACTCATAGCCAGCCATCAACAATAACCCCCATGGACAGTGATCCTCTTGTGATGGACTTCCACTATATGGCTTCAAGGTCTCCACATTTCTTCGACTTCTGTCTGGTTCTCTCTCTAACTTTCAGTGTCTATCTTCGCTCTGTGCGAGATGGATTCGCAGCTCTGGATTGCAAGACTTGCACCTGAGCTTCATGCGGTCAACACGAAGCCTTTTCCAGCACCCCACTCTTGTCCTCATTGTCAAAGACTCGTCGTAGACTTGATGCAGCTACTATCAACCAAGGACGCGCCACACGATCACGAATGCATCACAATCAAATTTGACTTCGATGTGGATTACCTCTCCTTGACCACGAAGGAGGGGTGTCTCCTGTGCCAGACAATCTCCAAGTGGTTAAAAGAAATGCCGTCTGATTCGGAACGCAAACTTTGTGTCGAGGTTGAGGCAGATCAACCAAGACCACTTTCGGGACCCGTTCGGAAGATAGCCCGAGCCTATTCCGCATTAATTATGTACTTTTGGCTTTGTCGGTGCGCCACCATATGACTGGATGGTCTTCAATACCCAGGTCAACTTTTTGTACGACGTGTACACAACTTTAGGTGTGTGAGATCTCTTCCTTGCTTCAGTTGGTTCGTCGTTACTAAGGACATTCTCAGATGACCCTGCGGCTTCCTTCGTCAAGAAACGACCAATAAACTGAACGGCAGCTTCAGAGAATACATTTAGTCAGGCCCGTCGATGGATAAAGCATTGCATAGATTCACACCAATGCTGCCCACAACCTAGTGTTTCTTTCATGCCCACTAGGGTGCTCGAAATCAGAGATGGAGACGAAGGGTCAGAACTAAATCCGTGTCTTTACCAGATTAATGGAGATGTTCAGCCTTACGTAGCACTGAGCTATTGTTGGGGCGGACCCCAATATTTCAAGACAACCAAATCGACGATTTCGAGCCGAATTCAAAACATAGCTTGGAATGATTTGCCACGCACCATCCAAGATGCCGTTGTTACTACACGTGGGCTCCAGATGTGGAAGCCAACACCTGACAAACTCTTGTGGTTGAAGTTGGGGAGTGGGAGAAGAGCTGCGTCTAAAAGAAACTTCACGAAACTTCTACACGAATACGGAAGCGGGTCATTGGAGGAACCTCTCCCGTGTTATGGCAGTGATATCATGTCCTACTGGCATGACTTGGTGGAAGATTTTACGTACCGTAAAATGACGGACCCAGCAGATCGTATTCCAGCTATTTCGGCCATAGCCCAACGCGTGGGACAATTGGTCAAGGTTGACTACCTTGCTGGGTTATGGAAATTCGATGTAGCAAAGGAAATGCTGTGAACTCCGAGACGGATCATAAGCGGTGGTCCAGATGAACGCAGAATCGGACGTCATCCTGAAGATATCAAGCACTAACTTGGTCTTGCTGTTCTATGAATAACCCTGTTGAGTTTCCACGACATTTAGGGTGGAATGATGCAGCAATCAAGATACTGGACTCCCGGGTGTCGGTGGCTGATGTTGCCTCTCCATACGGCTATTTCACCTCCGGAAGTATCTCCCTCGAGGGCAAACTACTCCCAGCTCAACTCCTACAAAATGAAGGAAGTGCCACCGCTGCTATGCTAGACTCACCAAATAGTAGCGTTTTGAACGCGATGTGGAAAAGGAAGACGGTGCATGGCACCGGTACGGCCCTGCGTTAACCACGAAACGAACCGCTCCTGTTTTTTTTTTTGCTGGAGATAACTCATTCTTGGCGTGGTGACATTGGATACGAACAATCTTCTGGCCTGGTATTGTCCGAGATGGCGAATTCTCAATTCTCGGGTTGGGGGTCTATTTTGTCGACGTTTCTCTCGATCAATCGAACGACGAACTACCTCGTGAAACTTACAATTATACTTTCGAAACTCAGGGAAGTTCGGAGTGGAGTGGGCTAAGGCGAGGAAAACGGTTGCAACTCGGCTAATAGCAATAGTGTGAGAAGAGGAGGCGTCGGGGAAATGATTTGAGGAGCGGAATCGGCATTTTTTTGCGGCAGAGCTTTCTTCTTGCCTTTTCATCTCGAGGGGCTCTTGGTTCTGCTGAACTGATGCCTCTGGTTCAACCCTCTTCGTCATTAGCAGCCTTCGCCACATTCCGAGCGAAATCACACAAAGGGTAAAAGCTCCCTCCAAACTCCATATCATGCCTATGCAAATCAGCCTCATCCTCATCCTCGAACATTCTTCACTCACCAATAATTAACAGCGCAACATATGCCCTCCTCAGAACAGCTCTGCGATACCTTATGATACCTGCTTCCACATCAACACCTAGCTTCTTTAGTCTCATTTGGGGAAGAAGGACACTGACCACAAAGCCGGCAAATAAAGCATATCCCCCTTCTCCAACGTAACCCTCACCGGCTCCGCCAACCTCGAATACCTCGTCCCAGATCCTTCCACACCTCCATCCGGATCCCACGTCGCGAACGGTACTTTCTCTCCTCCGCCGTCCTCCTTCATCACCAGACCGGCTTTCTCGTCCCGCACATAAGTCGCTGCTGGGAGTTCAGCTTCTGCGACACATGCATAGAATAGAGGTGGGAGAAGGAGGAAGTGCTTGGCTCCTATGATTTGAACATAAATATTCTCGTAATTGTCCTTATGAAGAGCAGTCACGGAGCGTGAGTTGCCGATCCAGAGGTTGATGGCTTCAGGATTCTGCTCAAGGGCTATGCGTGCCCAGGGAATGTCTTGATCGACGTGGGAGAATAGAGTTGAGTATTCGTTTCGGAGGTTGTCGTTTTCTAGGTGATATTAGCTATGTGTTGGGCGATAGAGGTGGGAAGAGAGTGTTCTCACGTGTTTGGGCATACCTGACTTCGCCAGTCTTATCGCCACTTCTTTCTTGGTTAGAAACATAATCTACAAATTCGTCGAAAGGCTGTTGCTCTTCATGTGGCTTCACGAAGAGAAGCTCTCCTTCCTCATTCAGCGTCGGCGAATCTGCGTTTCTATCATACAATAAGCCTCTTCCCCATGACACATCTCCTCTACTCTTACCTACCCTTTCGGGGTAACAGCAACATTAACGCTCTGCCCCTCCAACAACCTCTTCAAAGTCTCCACATTCCACGTCCTTGTAGCCTCCCAATCCCTCGCACCGCCTCTCACAACAAAAGGTCGGTTCCTCGCCACATATCGCATGAACTCCAGCGCAGAAGGTGACTCGATGAACTCATCGACCAAGGAAGGATTCAGCTCGTTGTAGGTGGTCAGCAGGGAGATGATTGGGTCGAGATCTGGTGGGGAAGGATCCTGGGTGGACGGCATGTGAGGGAGAGGAGTCGAGGGCTTTTTGTGAGGCTGGAGAGTGCTTTCACGCATTTACTATTTGATAGTGGGATGGGTTCCGGGGTTCTCGCCAGGATTTCCAGACGAGGTTGGACATCGAAGCGAGGATTTTACGAGGTCTCCACCACCACGAATTTCCTCAATCGACATTCATCTTGGTATTCAGATCTCACGGACTCTAGCTTTTGATAATGCATCTCGCATGTATTGCCCCGCAATATGTCTCAGGTGTGCCCGTTTTTGTGCAGTCATCGTAGACTTATGCATGCAGTTATTTGATAGATAGTTTTGTTTATTTTATGCATGTGGTCGCCCCTATCTCCATTGCGGTTAGATCTGGACAGCGGAAGGGGAAGGGGGGGGGAAGGGGAGGGGGAAGGGGTCCAAGTCGTTAAATTACTCTAGCCCTGAGCAAAGTCGATAAGCAGTCCTCCTAATTGGCAAATCATCCGCACTCTAACGCAAAATAAACTCAAAGTAAAATCAAAATAAACTCAATCTGCGCTTTCATCGCCCCATCTTCGCAGCCCGCCACGACTCGGATCACACCTCGGCCAAGGGCTCGTCTTGGGGACTTGGCGAATGTTTACTCCGTACCACCCGTCTATCTCGGATTTCTCAATTCCATCTCTCTCTCTCTTCCAGAAGAAGTATCGTGGACGCCTCATTCTCCTTTCTATCAGCCCCCCGCCTTGCTGTATCGAGTCCTCCAATCCCACCACCACGGCGATGTTGCATGTTGCAGAACTGGTGAACATCCCGCCTTCACCTCCTATCGTGCATGCGCCGGCGATGTGGCTGATCCCAGGAAATCGGCGCAAGATGATTCGAAAGGTGTCACCCCCACCATTCAATACGAGGCTGTTTGTCAAGGGGACCTGCATGCTCTCCCTGTCAATCCTCGGAATCTTTGGCCTCGCTGACAACAATCTCCACTATGTGCGCGGCTGAGACCCCCAGCGGAAAAATCAATATTAAGTACAGACTGGTATACCTTTCCATTTCCACTCTCTCTTCTGCTTTCCACGTTGTCTGTCACCGTGCTGTCAAGTGCAGCCTCACATTCGTTTGTGTGTACACAGTCGTTATTTATTTATTTTTTAATACCTAATCATGAGAGTCTGTCCTACGATCTTGGGCCTGATCGCCATCTTCTCAGGGTTGGGATCGGCCCAGCCAACATGGCCATCTTCCATTGACGAATTGGAGGACGTCATGTTCCTGAATACAGGTTACAAGAATAGGGGGTTTGCAGCACATATTACGCCATGTTCGTTTTCAGAATTTGGGGCAGGACGACAGACGGCAGCGGAATGGCTGAGGATAGGATTCCACGATATGGCGACTACGAATGTGTTCTTCGAGCCGCATGGAGGGATTGATGCTTCGATAGCCTACGAGTTGAATGATGGAGAGAATGTCGGTGCTGGATTCAATACCACATTGCATACATATGCGGGTTTCTTCAACAGCCGCTTGCCTGTCTCGGATCTGATTGCACTGGGGGTGTATTCTTCTGTGCGAGGATGCGGTGGACCCATTGTACCGATCAGAGGTGGACGAGTTGATGCAACGGCTGCCGGCCCGCTAGGTTAGTCTCACCTGCTGGGAGCAATATTTTATATTCTATATTTTTCTGGGATTTTGAGAATGTCTTACTTCCCCTGGGACTTCCCGAGGCGTCTGAAAGAGGTATACTGACTCCGAGATCGAAAAAGGCGTACCACAACCGCAAAATGGACAAGGAACTTTCACGAATCAATTTGCGAGAATGGGGTTCAATGTGACGGATATGATTCAGATGACGGCGTGTGGGCATACGCTCGGAGGTGTCCATGCTGGTGATTTCAACAACATTGTGGCTCCTGGGACGGCACCAGATGATTTCCAGTTGTTCGACACGACTCCGGAATTCGACAATCTGATTGCTACTAGATATATTAGCGGAAATGATACCGATGCATTGGCAGTGGGAATTTCAACGGCGTCTGGCAGGAACTCTGACTTCGCTGTTTTCACTGCAGACAAGAATGTTACCCTTCAGGCAATGACGAATGCGGCGACTTTCAACAGCATGTGTACTTCGATTTTGCAGAGAATGATCGAGACTGTGCCACCAACCGTGAATCTCTCGGCCGTTATTTCGCCATACGAGGTTAAGCCCAGTGGATTGCAGCTCACCCTGCTCTCTGGCGGTACACAACTCACCTTCTCTGGAGATGTCCGTGTGAGGACCACATCGCGGACCGTTTCAAGCGTGCAAGTTGTGTACACCGATCGAAATGGCGCTGCAGGAGGAACCATCTCCACAACTTTGAGTGGTACAGCCAACGGCTTCGATGACAGCTTCTCGGTATATCCTACTTGGCTTGCATTGTTTCAGCCAGAACTAACGGGTGGCAGTTTTATGGCTTCAGTGTGAATATCCCAGCCACAACCTCAATCTCATCTTTCACTGTTGTGGTAAATACTGTTGGAGGTTCAACGCAGACATTCAGCAATAATGGTGCTGGATTCCCTGTCCAGGATTCAGTCATTGTCCAGACTCCTCAGAGTTGCTACGCCAATGGAAACCTCACCGTGGTGGCTGCTGTAAGTCCAAATTGTCTTCCGATGCTCCTCTCAAAACTCCACTCCAGAATTTCCCTAGTGTTTTTGGGTCATTGAAGGACACTTTTTTTTGATATGTTGTCTGGATTTCGGCTCACACTTTGCAGGTCCGTAGCAGTGTCACAACTGCACTTAACGTGACGGTCACCCAGAAAATTGCGAGCACAGCTGGCAGTCCCATTGTCTCTCCCATCCCATCTCTAAGTACTGCTACTCTGTCCATGACCAAAGGCGCCACCATTGGCTCCTATGTCATTTATAGTGGTAGTGCCTCGGTGGCCTCAGTTGCTGGAGCCAAATTCGGCGCCGTTAGCGGTTCGTCTGGGGACGATTTCAAGGATGTTTCTGTTGTTGGAGCCGTATGCTCGCCATTGGGAACCTCTGCACCCAGCAGTACTTCAAGCTCAGTTGTTTCGACCTCCTCAAGCTCGGTCCTCTCTTCCAGTTCTTCCTCGAAGTTGTCAAGCTCATCTTCCGTCACCTCTACCTCGTCATCCGCTACATCTACCCCGACACTTGCCCACAAACAGACTGTTGGAGCGTATACCTTCCAAGGGTGCTACACCGAAGGAACAGGCGTTCGCGCCCTCACCTCGGCGTCGTTTTATAACTACACCGCAATGACGATAGAGATGTGTGCGTCCGACTGCTCTGGATACTCCTACTTCGGTGTCGAATACGGCGGAGAATGCTACTGTGGCAACACCCTCGCTTCGACTTCGACCCTTGCAGCTCTCTCTGACTGTTCATTTATTTGCCCTGGTAACAGCTACGAATACTGTGGAGCTGGTAATCGTCTCGAGATGTACTTACTCTCTACTTCTGCCTCGAGTAGCAGCAGTCCTGTGTCCTCGTCGACGCCAAAGAGTTCCAGTGCTTCGAGTGTTGTTTCCACGACTTCTTTTAGCAGTTCTAAATCCTCCACGGTTGTCAGCTCAAGCTCCTCGGCAAAGCCTTCGTCAACGGATTCATCAAGTACTGTTCTGAGCTCTGCATCGACATCAAAATCTTCTTCGAGCAGCGTCATGATCAGCTCACCATCCTCAAAAACCTCGACCTCATCAACGAGCGCCTCAGCTAGTCCTACCCTACATATCGTCAAATCAGCAGGCCTATACAACTATTTCGGCTGCTACACCGAAGGAACCAACGTCCGAGCCCTAGGAGCAGCATCTTACCCAAATGACACCAACACGATCGAAAGCTGTGTCGCAGCTTGCTCTCCATACCTGTATGCTGGTGCCGAATACGGACGGGAATGTTGGTGTGCGGACTCATTTGGTGTCGGAGCCACCCTTGCTCCGGATAGTGATTGTTCTATGACTGTAAGTCTTATTAGTTCCCTGGCTTCCATTCGGGCTGTGAAGTAGGTTGCTAATTTGTTTCCAGTGTGCTGGTAACCAATACGAGTATTGTGGTGCCGGAAACAGATTAAGTGTCTATATCAGAAACGGGACGGCCTCGTCGGTTAGCAGTACCACAACTACCAGTAAAGTGTAAGCATTCAAATTCCTTTCAGCCTCATCAGAAACCTTTGTATATTTCTGGCGTTACAGCTGCCGGCAAAAGTGCCTTAGAAAACTACATGGTTAGGAAGGTCGAGGCCGTCAATTCTAGCTAGCAATGTTGAACTGCAGTTTCCACGCTCAAGCAACATGAGAGTCACTAAATCGTCTTGGTTGCTTTCATCGCTTGCTGCGCTGGGAATTTCCAATGCTCATGCAAAACTTTCGTCTCAACTGCAGTACTTTACTCTTTTCACTTTTTGTCCAGAACAAAATCAAAACAAAGCTAACCAAACGTTCAGATCCAGCGTTGCCAGTTCATCCTCTAGCGCCTCATCAAAACCAACAAGCACAAGTACAAGCACAAAGACAACCACCGTCTCTCCCTCCTCCCTCGCCGCATCTAGCTCATCCAAACCCCTCTCCACCCTCACAACCTCAACCCGTACCCTAACCACCACAACCTCCTCATCCATCTTCTCTTCCTCCTCTACCGCCTCCCCTACCTCGACCGGCCCAGCCATTAAAACCACCCTCGCCCCGGGCGGCGGCTGGACCTACTACGGCTGCCGCACCGAAGGCACCTCCTCCCGTGCCCTCACCGGCGCAACAGTAGTGAACTACAACACCATGACGCTCGAAATCTGCGCAGCGGATTGTGAAGGCTATACGTATTTTGGGGTTGAGTATGGTGGTGAGTGTTATTGTGGGTTCTCGTGGAGTGCTGGGAGTACGAATGTTACGGATGGGGAGTGTAGTTTTGCTTGTCCGGGGAATAGCAATGAGTGGTGTGGGGCGGGGAATAGGTTGACGAGTTATGTTGCGAGGATTGTGTGAGGGGAGGAAAGCAGAGCGGAGTAAAAGGGCTGGGTGGTTAGGTTGATTCGGGTGTTGGGAGATTTAATTATTATGAGTATATAAATCTTGCATATGCATATAGCGATGAATATTAGTAATTTGAGAAGATCCTTGGCAGCCTTGCCTGACTTGCAGATCCCTTAGATCTCTGCTTAAATCTGATATACTTGTCACGTTTCAACTTGGCAGGATGATGATATTGAGTAAGCGCTCAACTAGAGGCGAGACAGCTGAGACCTTCATCTATTTCTAGGCATCGATTTTAAGAGATTGGCATCCAAAGCCAAGACAGAAAGCAATAGAAGACAGAGAAGCAAGCACCCTCTTCTCGTGGTCTGATATTGACGGACTTGACGATTGGCACCCCGCTCCAACTGATTCACTTCTCCCTGAAGTCTGTTAGTATCTTCCAAGCCCGCAGGTGCTTCGGAAGGCCTAGAGGAGTGTTCATATCTGAGGCATGGTTTGCCGTCTCTGTTGCTTGGGTCATCGTGCACTTGCTGATCAGCTTCGGGTTCTTGTTCGCGTGCCTCTCTTGGATTCGTACTGGCTTCTTCCATGGTTTATGAAGTCTTTCGTTGGATCGAGGTATGCTTCTTGGATTCATCGACAGCAAGAACTTTTGACTTGGCTGAATACATAGTGAGGTGAGTGGTAGATGGGAGTGGAAGTGATGAATTGGCTCGAAGAGGTGACTTGAAGTTGATCGAGTCTTCGTCTACATCGAGCCTTTCTGTCTCCAATTCGGATGCTCAAGGACGGTAAAAGGTTGTGAAAGTGAGCGTGTAGGTCGAAGGCGAGTGCTGGACGGAAATGGAAGTGGAAAACCGGTTCGAGAAAGTAACTTGATTATTATTAGGGTAAACTAGGGATTTGTGTAGACTTGAATCTTGCTTCAAGTTTTCGGTCGAAGGAGTAGAGGAGCAGTTGAAGTCGGAGGAAGCAGCTTGTTAATCTTTTGTAGGTGAGAAGTTGAAGGTCTCCCGGCCACGATTTCCAAGCTTGGGGTTACCTAACCGTGTTAGCGTGGGTTGTATGATTAAAGTTGATGGAGTATTAGAGTATCAATAGAATTCCAAGAATTCCAGTAAGCAAATTAAGCTTTCTAGAAAAGAGGTCCAAGGTCAAAACGTCTTCCAGACGTATTCTAGAAGGGTTCACGTGACTCAGCCCAGATCGCCGGGGGGAACAGACGTCAACACGATTGTTCCAACACTGGAGGGACATTTGAACTCGGACCTCGAGAAGCGTCCGATGGAATTTCTAAAGCACATCCCTTCATATCTCCAGATGCCATTCCCCTCAAGTACTGTAGGTCGTGATGGATGTCCCAAGCTTCCTGGAATTGGGGTACCGCGATGTCGGGCCCACGAGAAAGGCGCTAGCAATGCAGGAGTAAGGCTATCCTTCTCTTCTTTTCCGTCAACAAGGCAGAACACACCACCCAAATTTCTCTCGCCTCACCACGCTCTTTACACGAATATCTGCATACCAGGCGTTCAAATACGGGTTTTGGATTGTATGTTATAATTTGGGACATTCTCCTCGTCAGCATGTTCAACTTCGGCGGCAAATCCAAGATCAAGCCGATCAAGGCTACGGTGCGAACGATCACAGTCCCTACGGAGAAGAAGCCACCTCCTAGACCTTCTGCCATTCAGGCGCAGAAGAGGCATTCGGATACTCGATCGCCTGCCTCTGCTCGAAATTCTCCTTCTACTGCGAGGTCGAGTCCCGCGACGACCTCTGGGGACGATTCGCGACTGAAAGTCCCGAAGCACAAGGGACATTCGAGACCGAGATCGCCTGCCGAGCAGCGAATACGCTGGGGGGAAGATGACTCGGAGGAGGAAGGAAACGGTAGTACGGATTATGAGGGGCCTTCGCGGAAAAAGCAGAAGTTGGCGCGACCCGTGGACTCCAAGAGACAACTGCAACAGGAGAAAGCCTATTCCAAGAAGGGTGGGAGGGTGTTTGACATGATACATGCGGCGGATATCCCTATCGGTAAAAAGAAATCAAAGATTGCTGAACAGGTCGCGGAGAATCTTACTGTTGAGTTCCAATACCCGAGTTCGTCTCAGCGTGAGAGGTGAGTTGTATCTTCCTTCCCGTGGCAGTCCAAGGAAGCGAGCAACGAATCTACTACAAAGCTGGGAACATTTCATCACGACCAGAAGTGAAGAAATGGGAGCGGAGGGGTATTTGGCGCAAAGCTGATCACTGTCTTGGCAGGTACGCCCTCATAATACGAAAAGATGAAATTAATCCTCCCGAAGAGTTCCTCGAGATTGCAAAGATTGTCACGGAGGTCTACCTGACGCCGGAACAGGCAGAGGAGTTCAACGAGCCAAATCAAGGCATCATCCGACAGCTAGAGAAGACGAAGAATATATGGTTAAGGGACGCTAGGAATGCCGAGAGCCTGGAGAAGTTCAAATTGGCGGTTGATAAATACAACAAATCCCTCTCTCGACTTATCGACGGTGGGGCTATCACCAACAATCTCGGCGCTAGACATGATCTGCCACTTCACATGGTCCTCCGTATCCTACAGCAAGTATACGACCGCGCTGTCTCGCCTTATGTTGACACACTGAAGCAATATGAGAATGGCACAGACAACGTATATGGAGAGTTGCTTGGCAAATTCATCTCGGAGGCTCTGATCAACACGGGCCTGAAATCGGATCAGGTCTTCGTAGATCTCGGTTCTGGTGTAGGAAACGTGGTTCTGCAAGCTGCCTTGCAATTCGGTTGTGAGAGCTGGGGATGTGAGATGATGGACAACGCGTGTGATCTTGCCGAAAGTCAGGAAAAGGAGTTCAATGCTCGGTGCCGGTTGTGGGGCATAAAGCCTGGTGATGTGCATCTTGAGCGAGGAGATTTCCTGGAGAACCAGGCAATTCAGGAGGCCATGAAGAGAGCAGACGTTATTCTTGTCAATAACCAAGCGTTCACTCCAGATTTGAACCATAAACTCATCCAGCTCTTCCTAGATCTGAAGGACGGGTGCAAGATTGTTTCACTGAGGTCTTTCGTCCCTGATGGCCATGAAATATCAGATCGTAACCTCTACGACCCGGTGAACCTTCTGGAGGTTAAGAAGCTGGAGTACTTTAGTGGGAGCGTTAGCTGGACCGATGTAAGTACTTTATCTTCGCGGAGTAGCATCCCCCATTTCTCTTTGTTTTGGGAGTGCTGAATATACCGGCACTCCTGGGACTTTCTCCCCGCCCCTTCAAAATACATGAAGAAAGGAATACTGACTCCGAGACTCTGGGTAACAGATTGGTGGCGATTATTTCCTTGCTACCAAAGACGAGAAACGGGTAAAGAAATGGATGGACCAAGAATGATTCGTGCTCTTGTTTGGTGTTCATGTCCCGGCATAGCGAACCTGGTTGGATTCATAAGTGGTATAGGCCGAACAGGCTCCAGTTGTACTGTACTGTATGATTGTAGTCACGTTGTAGTGACAAAGCATTGACGTCTGATGACCATGTTCTATCGTCTATCGTGTTGATCTTGAAGTGTTCTATTCATCTCTTCTGCTTCGCGACCTTTCCGAGCCATCCACCGGTCGATCAAGTCCTTGTTTTCGGATTTGAGTGCTTTGGCTTTCTGTTCAGACATGTTGAGTTGTAGGTTGAGTGAAATGACCTCGTCATGAACATCCTTCATCATCTGTCAGCTTCCATAATCAGGAGGTGGGGTGGAGAGCATACATCCAAGAGCTTGGTCTTGCCCCGCAGCTCCTCGTCCCTATCCTTGAGCTTCTGGCTGAGATATGCCCGGTCCTTGCCGAGTTCGTCAATGAGCTTCGAGTCTGTCTTGCTCTTGGCCTTCAACTTGGTAAGCTCTGCTTCTGCCACCTTGATCCGTGATTGTAGCTGTCCGTTAGAGCGCAAGGCTTCCGTAAGGTCCTTTCTGATCTGCGCTGAGCCATCATTTGCAGTAACAGGAACATCTTTGGACTTAGTATCGTTCGGAGGTGGGGTAGTGTTGGCAGCTTTTTCTGCCTCGAGTGCAGTTGCGCGTTCCAATAAGCTTGTGTCTGAACATTTGTTAGCTATGAAATAGCAGAATTGAAAGCGCACATACAGGCTGCTATCAGGTCATCATCTAATCTTTGGTAGCTGGCCCTCTCTCGTTCATCTCTTTCTCGCAGAGCTTGGGTATACTCATCGCGCCATGAAGTCATTTTTTGCTCTGCGAAAACTGGACCTGGATAGCCGCATGTCTGGTGAGGCTGATAATGGTAGGCAGTTGTCGCAAAGGCTGTGACTGTGACGATGTTCAAGGCTGCAGTAGTAAATGATAGGCTGAAGCTCGGGCCTTTCAGTAGCGTGGCGGGCACCGTCAACTTCAAGCTCCAGTTCACCAACACTGACCGTTCCTAGACATCAACATAATATCACTTCGAGACTCCAGAACGACGCACTACGAGGAGTTAGTCTTCGGCAGGACATATTATTCATTGTCCTTTGCTTCGACTCCCGAGATCATCAATAGATCGTCGACTCTGCCAGCATCTGAGGCTGTTATCGCGCATCCCCAATTTCCAAACCAGCCCTCGTGATGGCTTCCCGAAAGAAGGTTCTACTTAAGGTTTGCCAACACCTGGTAGCGGAGCATAGCTCTGGAATCGTCTCTTTAGAATGTACTGACGCAGCTCTCTCTAGGTCATTATCCTTGGGGACAGCGGTGTCGGCAAGACCTCCTTGATGAACCAATATGTACGTCCCACCTGTCTTAGTGGATGACAATCTGCGTCCACTCTTTAGAACCATAGCTTACGCCTGGAAAGGTCAACAAGAAGTTCAGCGCAAGCTACAAAGCAACGATCGGTGCAGATTTCCTGACGAAAGAGGTTCTGGTGGACGACCGTTTAGTAACTATGCAGGTACGAGGTTACACCCACGAGCATACAAGGAGAAACGTTGATGGTGAATAGCTCTGGGATACTGCAGGACAAGAGAGATTCCAGTCGTTAGGTGTTGCGTTCTACAGAGGCGCAGACTGCTGCGTTTTGGTCTACGATGTCAACAACTCGAAGAGCTTCGATACCCTTGATAGCTGGAGAGACGAGTTCTTGATCCAGGCTTCCCCAAGAGACCCCGACAGCTTCCCGTTTGTGAGCAAATTGGACTTCCAAGATCTGCAGAAGTTGTGCTGATATATAATAGGTGGTACTGGGCAACAAGATTGATGTGGAGGAGAACAAGAGAGTAGTAAGCTGCCAACCGGTCATGCGAGTGATGTTTGCTAATGTGTTCCAGATTTCATCAAAGAGAGCTATGACTTTCTGTCAATCCAAGGGCGGCATACCATATTTCGAGACTAGCGCAAAGGAGGCCATCAATGTAGAGCAGGCATTCGAAGGTCAGTCGCTTCCCATCTAGTGGTTTCAATCTCCTAGACCTGGCAGGGCTTTGTCGGGCAGGTTGGAGACAAGTATCTCGGCTGGTGTAGTCCTGGCGAGGGTGGCCCAAAAGTTCAGCGATAGCAGGGAGATTGAAAGCCCCAATCCCGTCTGTAGTAGGTCAAGACAAACAGCTGACACTTGTTACCTAGTCATTGCAAGGAATGCACTTGCTCAAGAAGAGTCCGAGGAGTTCAGCGGCGACTTCTCAGACCCAATCAACATTCACATCGAGAACGATAGAGATGGGTGTGCCTGCTAGATTAGAAGAGAGGGTTATTTCTGGTTCGACTCATCAAGCTGTTTCCTTCATACTCATTTTCTATACCATAGGTCATCTTGCGTTTCGGATGGCCAGAGCTGGGTACGCGTGTACATAAGGATTCATTCGTGGCGCTGTGGTGTCTGCTTCTCCTTGTTTATACAGAATGCATAATCTTCGTCAGTGGATCCATTGTGCCTATTGACTACTCTGTGCAAATACGCCGGATATATATGTGTGTGTCTAAGATAATACAGAGGAAATATTTATCACGAGCTCACTAACGATTATGATATTGCTTTCGTGCCAGATCTGAAAGGGGCATATAAGCGACTTTTCTATTCTGCCCCTCATTTCAGTATTGGGAGCTATACTGCTTTTCATACCACATACCTTACAAGGATTGTTCTAACAGAGTGCCAGTAAAACAACGAAAGACTAAGCTGAGTTGGGACATTCTATAAGCTCGTGGTCCAGGGGTGTTCTGGATCTTCTGCTGCATCTTCTTCTGTCTCGGACTCTTGAGCCAAAGTCTCGGCTCCTTTCATCCTATGGTAGAAGTTCGATTGAAGGCCTGGTTGGTCCATTCCATACATCAATGTCCACTTTATTGTACTATGGGGAAGCTATAGCCCAAAACTTCTGCAACAGTAGTTAGATATTGTGTCTTTCAAAGGCCATTCAAATACTACAGCTAGGGAAGGAAATCATGTTGTTGTTGGGCTATACGAAGAGTGGGCTTTCAGTTTAATCTTCCGTCGGCAACATCTGCGCGAAATAGATATACGGACGTGGAGTCGTTGCTTATTAAATGCACAAGCTTAGCTTGTTATTCAGACTATCGGTCTGCAAGTCTCGCGTATGCTCCTGGCCCCGTGTCGTCAAGGACTCGAAGCTGCAGAAGGAGCATTGGTTTGGCCCTTCATACCCAGCAGTGTATTTAATACTCTATTCAGTAAGTGAAAGGATTACAGGCGAGGGCTCGGAGGCGTGTGAAGTTATCTTGGCTCGAGGTTGAACTTCGCAACTACCAACTAGTGCACAAGACCAGTTTCAACTTGATAGGTTGCGCTACCTCGCGGTTTTCGACAAAGGGGACACGTTGAAGTACGACGAACTCAGGTACATTCATCAGAATTCGAGAATGCTGGCCGAGGAGCCAAGTATGATCGGTGATATTTTCCCAGAACTCTTGTCGCAGCTTGGTCGAAGCTCGGCTCCACTTTCTTTTCCAAAGTCCTAGCATGTGTAGGACATTTAAGTGCTCCAAAATACATGTTCTGCACTTTTAAAGCTTGCATAATTAGGAGACGGGATCTCTTCGTGCCTTCTCAATTGGCAAGCGAGAACCACAATGGCTACTCCAGAGGGGATATTAATAGGCTCTCCCACCAAAATATTTCTTTCCTCCCATACAACAAACCATTGGAAGCCGTCTTTGCTCAATGCCAGGGCTATGCTGAGCACAGCATCTCCTCGATGCGATACCCCTCCTTCAATATTATTATGTTATTCCTTCTTGCTCCTTCTCGTGAGGGAAACGGGGACTACAATGGCACCTCGTTCATTCCCAATTGGAGGGCGAGTCTCATAATGACGCTCTCTTTCCTTCCCAGCCGGTTGGCAAGGACTATGATAGGCACGCTAGTGGATATATCAAGAGGACCTCTCTCCAGGCCAAACCATCCCTCTTACACAACACAACACAACACCAGCTCATGAAACCCTCTTTACTCGAGGTAAATCACACCTCGCAGTTTTATCTTTCTGCTTCATGCGAGAAGGCTAACTCCAACAGCATGAGATTCCATGCCTCCTTGGGAGATGCCTAACGTTCCTTCTCAGATTGACAAGCGAAACCCATGACAAGCACGCAAGTGAATATATCAAGGGAATCTCTCTCCAGCTTAAACCATACCTCTTACACAACATTTCCAGCCGTCTTGACTCCAGACTGCGGCTCCTAGATCGAGCAGAAGTCAAACTTCAGCGTCATCTATCCCATTCGGAAGACCTCGTTCGTTCCGTCTCGGCACGGGACTCCAAACAACATTTCGTTCCTTCCTAATCACTAGGCGAGAACCACAACCACCCACGCTAGTGAGTATATCTAGAGGATCTCTCTCCAGATCAAACCTTCTCTCTTACACGGATTTTTCAAGGACGAGTCCTCCCCAAAGCACTGAGGTAAAAGCCTTGGTTTGTAGGACGTGGAGCGAGAAAGTCCAGGCAAAGCTGGGACATTAGAAATACTGGTGCAAGGGTAAGAATCAAGGCAAGTCTTCTAAGTATGCCGAAGCCCCAGATAGGGTGAACTGACATATAAAACAGAAGCAAGTCAGGCGGGTTTTGCCAGCAGCACAATAACCTTGAATTACTGGCTGATCCGCCAATACAACCACCTTAGATTATATTGCACCAAGCAACCAATCCTGCTATTTGTCTTGTGTTATTCAGGACCAAGACAAAGACGCTTTCACTGTAGGAGGAGGACTTAGCGTCGGATGTGCCTTCCCGATACAGGATCGTTATCGCGGGCGTGCCTGAATAACTTCGATAAGGGCACGAGCCACTTACCAAGGTTGGCGTGTTTAAAGTAACGACAACCCGCCGAAATAAGTCGCGATCTGAAGCTGTAACACTTCAAAACGAGCATCCGCCAATTCTTGGGAAGAGTGCAGCAGTATGCAAACATATCCGCAGCAATATTCCCCTCCTGGTGTGTCACTCATCTCGAGTCCTTGACTCAAGCAACACATTCACATTTGGATTCAGTGACAGGGCTGTCACTGCAACGCCGATAAGACAACAAGCAAAGTGGGAGGACAGCACAAAGAGTGTACAACAATAATTATTGCCCTACACAATGGCAGACAATATGCTGCCTGCTGGCCGAAGATCATCAGAAAACTATGAAAGGCACTTGTCCTCGCTGCTCTCTAGCAGCAAACCTAACGGCTTTCGAGCTTCCGCTGGCCTCGAGAATATTGCCCGTCGAACCTTGGGTATCACCCTACTGTTGACGACGGTTGTACTATGGACAGCCTCCAACTTCATTCAAAGTGCAAGTCTTCCTCCTGCTTCTCTGAATCACGGTTGCTGACAATTGGTAGTTCATATTCGCAGACAACACGTACTCGAAGCCGTACTTCGTTACATATGTGAACACGGCAACCTTCGCAATTTCCTTGGTGCCGATCATGATCCGGCTCTCATATGAACATGGGTTTGAACATGTGCGTACGTCGTGCGTGGAGTTCTGGCGAGGGAGTGTCAACCAATACCGAGCTATTGGGACCAAGTCCGAAGACAGAGAAGATGATGCCGAAGATGCTATGTCTGCTAGTCAGACTCGACTACTGGTTGATAATGAAGGAGGAGTCATCGATGCTCTCCCTGGAGATGCTCAAGTCCAGGAACAGAAGTTGAATCTGCAGGAGACTGCAAAACTCAGCTTGGAATTCTGTCTCCTCTGGTTCGTCGCCAATTACTTGGTGTCAGCCTGCTTGGAGTATACAAGTGTGGCTTCGTCAACGATCCTGACTTCGACAAGCAGTATTTGGACGTTGATGTTCGGAGCTTTCGCACGAGTGGAGCACTTCTCGTTCAAGAAGCTCATCGGAGTATTTGCTTCTTTGGTCGGGATCATCTTGATCTCTACTGTGGATTTATCAGGAAAAGACAACGACGAGAACAGGGGGAACTTCCCTCACAAAAGCAAGGGAGAGATAGCTCTTGGGGATGCCAGTAAGTTCCTTGCCACCCATGACCACACCCTTGTTGCTTTCATGTTCCTCTTTTCCTGCCATTCTCCATTTCGACCTCATGGGTAGAATGACTGCTGATATCGACTTTTCACTCTGAAGTGGCTCTTGGGAGTGCTGTGGTATACGGCATGTATATTGTCGTCATGAAGAAGAGAGTCGGCAACGAAGACCGTGTGAACATGCCTCTGTTCTTTGGCCTGGTGGGATTCTTCAACCTCATTTTCCTATGGCCAGGATTGTTCATCCTCCATTGGACTGGTGTGGAGCCGTTCGCATTACCTCCAACAGGCAGAGTTTGGACGATTGTCCTCGTGAGTCCTTCCCTCCGGTATTTGTCCCATCAACTAACGTGGTTTAGGTGAACGCTGTAATATCCCTCGTCAGCGATTTTGCCTGGGCATATGCTCTCCTCCTGACCACGCCGTTGGTCGTGACAGTCGGGATATCCATGACCATCCCACTGTCTTTGATCGGACAGATGGTCTTGAGTGCCCAGTATTCGAGCGCTACGTATTGGGTGGGAGCCTGTATTGTTCTCTCGTCCTTCTTATTCATCAACTACGAAACTCGAGAAGACAGCGAGTCTCACGGGCCGCAAAACGTAGTCTACTCTGCTTAACCAAAGTACCATGATGCTCAACATGTCGGGCGCCAGATTAAGAAGCACGGGGTGAGGCTTGTCGCTGAAAGTCCTTGACGCGTTCGTCGAACGAGACTCGCTCCTGGATTCGTTGGCTCGTCACGCGCAATTGAAAGTTGCAGTCTGATATTGGAGCAAAAAGAGAGGACGCACATACAGTCCCTTGAAATGTCCTCGTCCAGGAGGTGCATTGAAATTCATACTTGTTTCTCGGTGTCGTGGCTTCCCGAAGGGATTAACGCGGGTGTTGATTTTGTTGTTAGGTTGGCGTCGGGGGAAGGAGCCTCCGAATCCCCTCAGAAAACTTCGCGCACGATCTGCACCTTCCACCAACACGCATCGCACGCACACACCAATTCCATCTTCGCAATCATTTGAATGTTCCCAGTATCGTAGAACATTCTCAATTTCTGAAATCTGACGCATCTGACCCTCCCGCAAAATGGCTGCGAACATCAGCTATCTTGAGGAAATCTCCACGAAATATGGTTCTACATGTGGCCTGCATGACTCGAAGACCACCGATGTCTATCTCCGGACTTCTATCGATATGGCTGTGCTCCTGTTGTGCTTTACTGCCCGCTTGGCATGCAGATTTCGACTGATTCGCAAAGCCAAGAAGAGTCTGCGAGGACTGTCTGTCTTCATGGTCTGGGAGGAATGTCAGTATCCCTCTCTCTCTGTTCACATTTTGTCCACGTACTGACTTGATATTTAAAATAGACCTTAATGCGGCCGCGGTCCTGTTCGCTCTGGTTGCTATGGTCCTCTTTGAGCTCTCAGCCACGTATGGTATCGGCCAACACTTGTGCGATCTAGGCTTCGATGACAATCTCGTCACATTCGTCAATGATACCTCGATCCTAGCCGCCCATCAGAGTCCACCGGTATACTTCATTGACCTTCTGAACAACCACAACAACACCCTGAACCACACCATGGTGGCATCGCTGCAAGAATTCACACAAGGCTTTCGGCTCGACATGTTACTGTTGTACGCTTGTTTCGCTTGCTACACAATATCTATCACACTCTCCAACTTGAGCATGGTCTGCAGTATGCTTGCGATTTTTGCCTTCAACAACCAGTTTCTTCGGGCATATGTTTGCACATTAGGGATCCTGTCTATCTCCTACTGCGTGGTCACCGCTACCCTCGGTTTTCTCGAAACCAATCCAGTCCAGGCCTCGTGGAATATCACCACAGCCCGGATCGAGCTCTACTCCCCTGGCGCCCTATATACGGGTACTGGTTGGACCAAGGCTGCTATCGATTGCGCCTTCATCCCTGTCCCACTCTACTGCCTTGCTCGTATGCAGATGAGGTTGGAAAGAAAGATCACGTTGATGGGATTGTTCGGTTCTCAACTGCTGTAGGTTCTCACTAGCATGTCTGTTTGAAAGATACTGATAGTTTAGTGCACTTGCGCTTGGCATTGTCCGACTCCTTCACCTTGGTGGATTGTTTGGTCAGGACATTACGTGTAGATTCTCATTAAACTAAGAATATGCTCTTGATAATACTGATGCTATTTACAGACAATGCGGTCGTCCCTCTCATCTATACCATGGATCAGATGACGGCTTCGCTTGTCTGTCTCAGTCTCCCGACATTAGGACCGATCGTGGCCAAGATCAAGGACATTTTCCGCCGTAAGATCGTTCCTACCCCGAACATTGAGCCTGCGCCTGAGAATGATCGAACCGTCAACCAAGATTCTGTTCGAGATAGTAACGGCTCGGCCCTAGTCTTTCAATACGCGGATGTCATGGAAGACTCAAAGCCCCAGGACGCTCCGGACAATGGAAGTGCAAATGAGTATGAGCTGAAGCCTTATGTTGGATCGGACAATAGGAGTACGGCTTCGTTTGGTGGTTCTGCCATCTCGGAGAAGGAGATGGTTTGAGTATGCGTATCTAGCTTTTCAAAACCTCTGTATACGATGAACAATTAGGCTTGGATGAAATGAAAGTCTGTCAACAGTATTTCATGTCCCAATAACTTCTGTGAATTCCCAAGCTCCTATCTCTAAACTTCTTTTTATATCAAGTATATACTTGAATATCAATATCCCGTGAGCTTGAAGGACTTATCCTACCCCCTTTCCCTTCATATTCTCGGGTTCTCAACTCTTGAGGTTTGGTACCATAATGTCTGATGGAAGTAAGTTGTCTGGAATGCTTCTACTTGCCAGTTCTCGAGTCTTAAATCTAGAATATTCAAATCTCGCACGTTTATAACTACCTTAGTTTTCTACCCTAAGATGTTTGACTTCTTTACGTTTATAGCTCTCCCTATTTTCGAGTCCAAGATGTTTGAAATCTTTTTATATATAGGTCCTTATATTCCTATTCCAGAATATTCGAATCCTTTACGTTTGCAACTCGATCCCATTTTGGTTTTAGATTGTTCGAAAGCTATGCATTTACAAGTTCCTTCCTGTTCTCCTTTAGAATGTCCAAAGCTTTACGTTTATAGCTTTCGCTAATCTCAATTCCGGAATGTTTAAAAACTTTACGTTTGCAAGTCCCTCCCACTTCGATTCTAGGATGTTTGAGATCTTGAATTTTCTATTCCCGGGTAAAGTAAAAGTATATTATCTAGACTGCTCAAGCTCTAGGTTTCTTAGGTTTAGGATCTAGAATATTTGAATTTTATCTACTTAGAAACCCGAAGTATTCAATTCCAAGATGTCTGTGATTTGGAATTTGTTAATTTCAAGTAATATCAGGATTTTATGTTCAAATCCAAGTTCAAATGCCTTTCAAAAGTTCTTGGAGACTAGGGACAATGACTTCGGAGTATCACCGAACATCCAAAAAAAAGGAGCCAGAGTACACCATGAACACAATCTGTATTCTCATCTGCTTATTCTATCCAAAGTCCCAATGTAATAAGTACATTCTCCATTCTCCAACCCGCAAGTCAGGTACTTGCAACTCCAAAACTCCTCATCTATCATTGCTGTACCCGAACCCTCTACGACACAAAATACCAAGCCCCACCCGCAATGCAAACCGAAACCAAAACCACCAACATCGCCAAATAATGCTCCATCAAAAACGCCCGCCCCTTCGTCTCCAACCCAGGGTGAAAAGAAACCGAACCTGTAGGTCTATCTCTCGAGAATCGCCGTCCAAGAGGTCTCGTAACCAGCTGCCAGCCTCGAAATTGTATCAATTTTGCAGGCTGACCGACTAGGACTTCTAAAAATCCTGACTGCGGCGATAACTCATGCTCTTCCTTCTCAGCCTCCCTCGACCGAGATAATCGTTCATGTGTAACAGCCACGGAATCTCGACTCGCAAACACAGGGCGGGATTTTTCGAGCAAGCGTTCAGTCAACAGGTCTTCGTCCTTGGTGCCCATAATAGTGTCCAAATCAGAGATCAGGGAGAGCATGAAGGAAAATAAGTGTTGGGCTTCGAGGACGATGTCTTCTTTTTCGGTGGGGAGGAGGTGTGTTTCTGCTTCTGCGAAGCGGCATTTGAATTCTCGTTTTATGTCTTCGCCGTCTTCGTCGCCGATGAAATTGAAGAATTGCATACCGGGGACCATGCCAGAAGCTGTACTTTCGGAGCGGGATCTTGATCGTGGTTTTCGCATAGGATCATCCGAGGTGGGATCGGTAGGAGAGGATCTTGAATTCTGCCGCCGAGAGCTTTCTTGGGTTATGGAGTATGGACGGACGGGTGATGGTTTGCGGTCCCAGAAGTTGGGGCCTATTCCTCCTGCTTTCTTTAACTCGGCTCGTAGGTGTCGTCCTCCCGAGAATAGAGCCATGTACAAAACCCATGCGTATGCCATCAGAACGTGAGGGTTCGCTTCAACAGACTTCTTAGTGTGGGCTAGGAATTCTGCGAGCTTGCCATGTTTGGAGACCTCCGCCAGCTGCTCTTGAACCTTGTATGCCGATGTGCTCGTCAATACCCTTATATCCGTTCGTAGCCTTTCGGCTCGAGGGAGGCCAGGGAGTTGGAGGTCGGAGAGTAGGCAGTGCGTTCTCGAGCATGGCTTCCGTACAAAGAATGGATCAGATGTGGCAGGCTCCAACTTTGGCCTTTCAGCAGCCCAGATCTTGTGAAGGCTCTGCTGAGCCTCTTCGGCTTCGCACGGCTCGTCGAGGATCGACTGCCATAGTGACTCGAATGTGATATAGATAGGCGCGATGTAGAGAAGTCCAGAAATGTATTTGGAGGGGTTCGTGCTCGTGGGAGGAAGTGCCAAAGGCAGTCGTAATAGGATCAGTCTATTGAGTTGGGTATGTAGAGAACGGGTAGCAATGTTGACTGCAGAATGTTAGCAGAGTGCTTTGCTGCTGGGAGAGGCGCAACAAACTTCGGTCTGATAGGGAAGGTGGTTCTACACCCGAAAGCAAAGGCGTAGGATTAATAAATATACTAGGCATCGTAAAGCAATCTCATGGTGTGCCAGGAGGAATGTAGGTATATTAGAAGAGAAGGGTGGTTTCTCCCGCTGGGAAAGGAGCGTGGTCTGATGCTGCCGCAATGGTGGTCGTCGATATAGTTTGAGCGCTTTGATCTGAAAGTTTAAACTTCGACTAAGAGAAGGACAAAGAACGACACTGCGAATGCGGAAACATGGCTCAGATTCCGAAAGAGCGATCTGTACCTGTATCTAGGTAGCAGACGGAACGATTATTGAGCGGCCGTTTTCATCATTGACTTCTTTGCCCGAGGTCTGGTCTGGATGCACTCCACGGCCCAGCTGTTGATTGGTGGTGCCCAGCTTTCCAGCTTTTCACCGTCGGCATTTTCGCATTGACATGGCGGCGCGAAAGAGCGTCGATAGCGGCCAATATAATGTATTGGAACTAGGGGATGGCGTTGATGTGGGAGAAAAGGGGAAGGGAGTGAAGTTCGTGTATTTGTATTTGTATACTTTTTTTTAGGGATGGAGTGGAATAAATACGACAGTTGGGTCACAGCTGCGTAACATCTCGGCACGCACTGTTCAGGGAGGGGAGTCCTGGCAAAATACGGCAGTCTTGTGCGGCAAATGAGCGCTCCGGGCGAGGTGGAAGAACAGGTATATAAACCCCGTGGCGCTCCTTCAAGAGAGCCCAAGAAATCAGCATTTTTATCTTTCCTGGGCTATCTATTAATAAACTCAATTTCTCATCACGGCTGCTGTTGATATGCGTCATGTGAATTTCTGGCTTCCACCTGATTTCCGTCCCAATACGTAGCGCGCAGCTTCTCAAAAGCATCATCGCGGGTCTGCTGCAGCCGCTACCTCTCAAAGCCACAGTGCCACTGAACAACATAGCTGGATCCAGACTTCAGAACAGCAGCAAGTCCAAGTTCAAGTCCAAGTCTGCAGTTGTAACCGGGCGGCATGGTTGATGCCAAGTATGGCTGTACTATATTCCATGGCACCTGGTTCTGCCTACCTCTGTCTACTGCCTGCAGCTGGTTACATACCTCTCGTGATTTGTGTCAGAGACGAAGCACAGGCCCATGCAATTCCGACGCGGACAATATTCGTCACTTGATTCAGAAAGTCTACTCGACCCATAAAGTAGCAATCAGCCACCAATTGTCGGATAGTAGCCCACAGATATTGCCTTTTTAGTTCCCCATCTTCATGCAAGATCATGTATGCATCCATCGAGGGCATGCGGACGTCTTTGACTTTAATCGCAAAGGTAGGAGTACGCGGCGGATCCGCTGAAGTCGAAACGAAAGGAATCTTCGGCGGTCTTTGGCGTATATGCCTTACCAGACCCGCAAACACGAAATCTGAAAAGCTCATTGACTGTGGTGCGACACTCATCTTAACAAAGACGTCAGGTAGTAGCTCTGGCTTATTGACCCATATTGTCCTGTGCTCATTGAGTTCTGCAGTCATTGCATCCAAACTATCAACATATTGAATAAAGCGAGAGTAAAAGGCTGGTGTCAGAACTCGTAGTTCCAATATGTCGTCATTCTGTGAGTCTGTGCCACATGATGAGGTAAAGGTTGCTTCAGTCGCGGAGAGTAATCCGCTCGTACAATACTTTAACGACAGGGGCTTTTCGGACTGACATGCTAGGAACTCGAGATACTTTCTGAAGCAACCCTCAAGGCTTTTCTCCACAGAAGTTGCGTGCCTCCCGAGAGTTTCGATTAGTGGTTCTGGCTTATCCCACACATGCAGCTTCCGACGATAGAGAAGGACGGTTGCCTCCTTGACGATCCTAGGCAATGTTGCAAAGCCAACCCAGAACCATCTTGCCAGAAACGTCAGTTTGGACAAGGGACCTAGAACAGCGGGATCGACTGCTTGGCCCTCAGAGAACAAGCGTGCTACCAGCTTTGGATGACCCTTCGAGGAGTTTAGGGTGATGATGACGTCGATACCGCGGCATCCATCCATTCCAGGGCCCAAGGGATCGCTGGCCAGTACTGAGTAATACCCTTTTCGCGAGTTGAATGGTGAAACATGAAAATCCTTTACTCGAGAACCTTTAACTCGTGGCCGCCACCCAGGTACCATGTGCCTTGACTCGGCTGTAAAATCTCGAACGACGAGATACGGTCGCCTTTCATCGAAAGTGTTGTTCACTTCTAGGACAATGGCAGAGAGTATCTTATCCAGTGAGTAAAGGTACCAGAATGAAACTGGATTGAAGTGGTAGCCCGCGAATCTGGCGGCTGTAACCAAATAGGCATGTGGGAAGTCTGTCGGATCAACTCCCTGGTTTGTGTTAGCAAAGAGCAAATCGGTAGCAGTTGAAATCGTACCTCGGATTGGAGATAGCTGTCCAACTTGCCTCGTAGACCAAGCTCGTCATGGCCTCTCTGTAAGTGGTCGGACGCTTGTATGCGATACCAGCTCTGTAACAATAGTTTTGCGAACGGAGACATGCCTCCAAATGGTGAACTCGGTTGCTCATCAATAGCTATCATTCCATTCGCGCTCCCTTTGTAGCCCACTGGAATACCGACAGTCAGATACGAGTATGAGAACGAGTGCTTCTCGGGGAAGAGTCGTCTGTGCGTCGTTCTGCAGGGAATCAGGTACGGCTGCCCAGGACCTTGCCAAGTAGCTGCGTAGCTGCTTCGAAAGGTGAGAGCGAGGTAACCCGCAAGCGCAACGGCAAAATAGAGAAATAATATAGGCACGTATTGACCAGTCGTATGTATGTAGAAGGCCAGAACGGAACGGTTCAGATGGGCAAGGAGTGCAACGTTGCACAGTAGGTCCAGTCTGGTTCCCGCCAATGCGTAGAAGATTACTACCGTTGAGAGAGTGAGGACTGAGTGAAACCCTTCGTTCCAGATCCGGTCTGCATGAGCGATGGTGTCAAATATAAGTGTGCACGGCGAGTCTCCATGTGTACCGTCCATGCTATATCATGAACCGACGGCCGGTGGTGTTGGCAAGCACAAGTGTCGCCGACCCTTTGGGTGTGCGATGCATATAAGCGCCATAGGACCCACCCACACAAGGCGTGTAAGAGGATCACCTGCCGAGTATGGTGACGTAGTTACATCACACATTATGAATTTAGAAAGAAACTTTTACGTAGCAGAATAGTACTTGTGCAACTGAGAGATATTACATCCGTAGCCTATAGTGTCTGAAATGGTCGCTGTCAGTTGATGATCACGGGTAGCGTACTCTCCTTCCTTATGTAGAATAGCCCAGGGTAATGTCATATACCCTTATATCCTCATTCTCTCTCCCTAGCTAGATCTGCAAACTTAACAATCAATTCTTTACCCACAAACTGCTGCCTGAGAGTGTAGCATTTGACAGTCGCTATCTATCTCATATATTGTCCATACTCTTTGCAAGCTCATCTCTGCTTTACCTCTTTAAGCAGCCGCTTGTCTATTGGTTGTCTTTTGATACCTGCTAGCAGTTCCAAAGATTGAACGACAAGCACTTGAATAAGAATGATAACGAGGCGCACAAAGTAATCGACTATGCTTAGCTTTGGCTTCTTACCCCTGCTCAGTGTGGAGTCCACAAAGTCGAATGGAAGCTTTGCACCTAGGTGGTCCTGCGCAGCCTGCAGGCCGCTGCTGAATCCGTCCTCGTGAAAGCCATAATTTGTCCATGCTCCGGCGTAGCTGATGCCTCGCTTATTCTGGATGTGTCGCAATTGCTTCTGCGCTTGAACCGCCTTTGGCGTGTATAGCGGGTGCAAGTAGAGGAATCGACCTTGCGTCAGCACAGGGTCGGGCTGATAAAGCGGGTTCAGTGTCACTAGAATATGACCAAATTTGTTCTCTGGGATGTGCTGCAGGGTGTTCATGTTGTACGTTAAGGAAACCATGTCGGTAAAGGCCTCTGACTCCGGCGAAAGCGTCATGTAGTTCCAGCTTGACCAAGCGTTGCGCCTCTGGGGCATGTGTGTTAGGTCAGAGTGCAGTACTACCTCATTTTGCGACGTCTTGAAGCAAGAGAGAACTGATCGTTCTTCCTCCGTTGCCGAAGAGCCCAGTATTGATAGCGCCTGATCACCGTGCGTAGCTAGAATTACATGGTCAAATGTGTCTGTTCGGCCATCTTCTAGGTACAGCACGACACGACCGCTTGCATTATTCTCTATCCGCTGTACTGGGCTATTGAGGAACACATGATCAGATGGGAAGCCCTTCATGACGGCGTCAATATATGACCTAGATCCCTCTTTCAATGTGAGCCATTCTGGCTGAGTAGAAATAGTCGAAAGGTTATGATGATTCCATCTGTATGCATGTTAGCCAACTTGAATACAACGACACAGTAGAGTGGCAACTTACAGAAACCTGATTAATGTGAGGGTCGGAAACTCATGTATGCACTTGTCGGGGCTTGTGCTCCATACAGCAGCCGTAATCGGGATCAAATACCCGTCTCGGAACGCGTCCGAGTAGCCATGCCGGTCCAGGTACTCCCCAATCGTCTCGGTGTCGCTCGTGGTGCTGGCTATGTCTTGGCCATTGACTGGATCCTTGTCCTCCGCGTTGATCAAGACGTCCAGGGCGAATTGGTTGAATCGAACAATGTCAAACAACATCCGCCACATCTGGAGAGAAAAGAGGTTCTTGGTCTGGCAAAATACAGAGGCCAAGTTTTTACCAGCCCATTCAAATGAACCGTGATCGCGCGACACCCCAAGGGCCATGTTAGTCGGCTCCGTCGCAACATTCAGGTTCTTAAGAAAATTGATGAAATTAGCTGCGTTGAAGTGTAAGTCGCCGCTCAAACTACATCCACAAAGCTTGTCATAAGCTATGAGAGAGTATTTTCACTCACGATAAGTAGCCGTGTTCAGCACAATAAACCCTGTGTCCACACCTACGGAATACTTGCCAGCTTTCCATTGCACCGTGTTGGTGTGTCCGCCGAGCCGACCGTCTGCTTCATACAAGTACACATCGTGGCCTGTCTCTTTCAAGGCCCAGAGAGCCGCAATACCAGAACAGCCGCTGCCAACCACGGCGACCTTTTTGCTCACCGAGGGCTCAACTGGATGGCTCATCGCAAGCAGTAGAGACGTACGTTGGCCGGGAAGCCGGTGTGTGTGTGTGCAAACCGCTCGGGACAGGCCTCACTATACGACGACGAGGCTGAAGACTACGACTCTAATGGGGCGATCATGCAGCCAATTTCCCTAGCCCACATCGCGTGGCTAGCAAGGGTGTGTGCCGCGCCATGGATGACGCCTTTTTAGTCCCTCTGCAGCCAGCCAGCCAACCTTGTTCGCCGTAACATAACGCCTTGCAAGCATCATTTAACTAAACGTGCGTGTCTTTACGCCGTCCAATCCCAGATGCATTTCCTCCAATACCGCAGTATTACTCCAGTGGCCTAGGGCCCAGGTTCTGCAGTCACACAGAAATCTCGAGTACATAGTAGCTGCTGGACAGTTTTTGCCAGTATTTGTTCCAGGACCCCACTTCCGCGTTTACGAGTACGGAGTACAGAAATCTACCTAGGCCGGAAGATGGGCTACGATAAGTGCTCTTTGCCCAGTTACTATGGTAATCTTACATACCATGTACTCCGTATGTATGGCTAGGACTACTTTATGGGGTGTACCATAGTCATGCAACGCGGTATCGATCGACATACTCGTAGCCTGCTTGACCCTTCCATTTTCCGGAGCTGACGTTTGACCTCGATTACTGCGCTTAACAGACTGGATCCTCGATGGAGGCTATCTCCCTCATAGCATCGTCAGGTGGGGCACACGACAACTACTGAAAGCGCGCCGGGCAGAGCTCAGCAAGAGGCCGTTGACAGAGGCAACCGACGAAAAGTTGAGCTATATTGCAAAGCTACGCACGCAGCCCATCGCGATAGAGACCAAAGCTGCCAATGAACAACAGTGTGGAGTCGGCACCGGTGTGTTTGCGGCTTTCCTCGGGCCTCGCATGAAGTATTCCTGCTCCCTCTTCCCAACGGGCAAAGAAACACTTGCTGAAGCGGAGACGGCGATGCTGCAGGAATACATCCCCAAGGCCGAATTAAAGGATGGTATACGTATCCTTGATCTAGGGTGAGTAAATATGTTTTGAATACAAGCATACTGTTCGCTTTCGCCCGTTGCATTCTAACATTGTGTGGTGTAGGAGTGGCAAGGGATCGGCGACACTGTACTTTGCGGAACAGCTGCCAGCTTCTAACGTAACCGGATTCTCCAATTCAAGAACTCAGAAACAGCACATAGAGGTCGAAGCGGCGCGACAAAATCTCAAAAAATGTCGAGGTTATTACAGGAGACATTGCAGATTACGAGTTCGAACCTGAACAATTCGACCGCGTTGTGTCCGTCGAGGTACGGGCAACCTCCCCCGCTCCTTGTATCATGCAGGTGAACCATTTTATTAAAGGTCAGACTATAGCTCTTTGAACACATGAAAAACTACGAACTGCTAATGGCCAAGGTCGCCGCGTCATTGAAGCCCGGCGGCAAGCTCTTCGTCCACCTCTTCAGCCACCGCAATACACCATACGACTTTGAGGACGGATGGATGGCGAGGCATTTATTCACTGGTGGCACCATGCCGTTTGCGGACCTACTGCTCTACTTCCAGCGGGACCTGCAGCTTCAGAAGCAGTGGTGGGTGAGCGAGTTACACTACTCGAAGACATTGCAGGTAAGTCCCCACGGGCGCCACGTGGCACCACACGCACCACACGACGCCAAGGTAGTCGCTCTGACGGCTGTATTACGCTAGGGCTGGCTTTCCGCACTTATAAGCAACAAAGAACAGGTATGGTCGCACCTTGTTGAGTCGTATGGAGAAAGTGATACCGCGACTTGGTATAATCAGGGGTGTTCTATCACATAGCCGGCTCCGAGTTCTTTGCGACCGGAGGAGGCGACGCCTGGGGCGTCTTACACTACCTGTTTGAAAAGCCCAGGAAACCGTCATCTAGTTAAAAGTCTAACAACCCGCTATTTAAAAAATCCGATAATTGTTTTCAAAAGATTCAGAGGGATATCCAGTGACACTTCAAAGTGGTATCCCCTCCATAAGCTCCAACGCCCCTGCTCGACCAACCGTGATGATAACATCGCCCAAGGTCTTTGTAAAAAACCCGGCCTCGCAGTAAGTAAAGTAGTACTGGTGTGATGTGATGTTAGCAACGAACCCGCTTTCATCGCTGGAAGACAGCTTGAAATATACGCACCTCCCATTTCCTGCGGAATACTTCAACAGTCTCCTTCGACAACGTATGGTGGCTGTTCAATAAGGCAGGCATAATTTTATCATCAAAATTGAACAGGAAATTCTCCCTCCACAGCCGCAAGGTCTTTGTATAATGCCTTCCGATATTCTCAACGCGTTCCAAAGTAAGACTGCCCTTGGACTGCGTGCTGATGTGGTTGAGCAGCTGCGTAGTCGAGGGCAAGTAGCCACCCGGGAAGATGTACTGACCGATAAACCTGCATTGCGACACAATTAGCCCCAAGAGCGTACCAACGCATGCTAGAAAGCTCTGTAACTTACCCCCTCTTCTTTGCATCGATCGTATGCTGGGCCTCTGGCATGGTGATGCATTGAAACATTGCAATGCCCCCATCTCGCCTGAGCAGTCTATGGATACCCGCAAAGTACTCCGCAAGATGAGCTTCCCCAACTGCCTCTATCATTTCGATTGAGACGATTTTATCAAATGGTTCCGCAGGGGTGGATAGTTCGCGGTAGTCCATAAACTTGACCTCAATGCGATGACTTAGGCCAGCGAGCTTGATCCTCTCCTCGGCTAGTTCCTTTTGTCTTTGGGACAGGGTGATGGACGTAACACGGCAGCCCGTTCGCTTTACTGCCTCGATTGCAAAGGAGCCCCAGCCGGTGCCGATCTCGAGAACATGGTCTGTTGCCTTTAATTTCGCGCCCTCGATGAAGCGAAGGAGTTTTGTCTGCTGGGCGTCTTCTAGGCTTTCCATACCATCCCTGGTCCCATCCAGGCACGCAGGCTGCCATATAGGACACGAGTACGTCATGTCTTTGGACAGAAAGGCGGCAAACATGTCGTTGCTAATATCATAGTGTGCAGCTGTATTGAGCAGCGAATTGGCAAGCGTATTCGTGGATCGCCCTAGCCTCGAGACCATCGACGAAAGAGCAGAGAAGGCAGTCATTCCATCGTTTAGCTTGTCCCTGTTTATAATGAAGAGCTAGAAGCAAAGCAAAGTGTGAGCTACACCCCGTATCCGCACGTATAGTATAGAATGGGGCATGTACATACTCGGAAGAAGGAAGTTAAATCATTGCATTCAAAATCGCCGAGCATGTAGCCCTCAGCGAAACCAATATCGGCGAACAGGAAGAGCCTGAGCCAAAAAGAGTCGCGTTTTACAACAATTTCAACGTTCGGTACGGTATAAACGCTTTTCGCATTGGCCTTGTTGCCATCTTCATCAAAGGAACTCTGACCAACAGCGTGTTTCACACCACTGGCTTCGTCTATAATGAGCAGACTTCCTGCTTCGAGGCCCGAGAATATGCCCAGCACAGCCTTTCGTGCCAGGTTAACTGCGGGGGGCCAGGTCCAGGCGAGCAATGTTTCCTTGAGCGCACCAAGTGCGGTAATAGCTGCGGCTGCCATTTTCCCGTAGTGCAAGTGCAAGTGCAAGGTTGCCGATCCAGAGACTCGGCTGATAATCTTTGGGATGGAGGCAAGGACTTGTAGATAAGAATTAGTTATTACAAACCACGATAGATAAGATGGGAGTAAGAAACGGCTAATATTAGGGAATATAATAATATAAATCTTAGTATTATAAATATTATTATTAGGTTAAATTAAATTAATTAGTTATTTATTATAAGGATTATTCAAATTATAAATTATTTTTAAAAATTATATAAAAAATAATAATAATTAATATTCTTAAATAAAAATAAAAATACTAAATATAATTCTTTAATTAATTTATTAAGATTTTCTTTTTATATAATATTAAAATGAATAATTATTAAGAAATATTAAATATTTATAATTTATTTATAATTATATTATATTTTAATTAAAAAATTAAGAATTATATATATTGAAAATTATAATTATAAAGCTTTTTAAAATATTATATTTTTTATTTCAAATTTTTTTATTATTTATTAATTTATTATTTGATAGAATTTAAAACTAATTTTTATAATATATATATTATTAATTATTTCTTTTTCTTTATAATTATTATAAAATTATCGAATATTAAATAGAATTTTTTAATTATTATTAAAGATTTAATTCGATTTAAAAAAATTATATATTAAAATAAAAATACAAAAATCAAATTTTATTATTTTAAAAAAATTTATAATATTTTAAAATCGAAATTATTTAATTTTTTAAAGAATAATTTAATATTATTTTTAATTTTTAATTTTTTACGAAGTATAAAATAATAAAATCAAATTTATTATTAATAAAAAATACTTAAAAAAATTATTTTTAATTTATTTTGTATATTTTATTATATATAA
>FJOG01000029.1:7623-27632 GCA_900073065.1 Phialocephala subalpina
AAATTAATATTTATTTTTTAAAATAAAATTTTTATTATATTATAATTATTTTTAAATTTATTTATAATTTTTTATATTAATATATTGAATTATTATTTTTGCGATTATTTTTATTATAAAATATTATATAATAAGTTTTATTATTTAATATAACGCAAAATAAAAAAGGTTTTAAATTTTAATTTGCTAAAAAATCACGTGGTTAGAATATAAGAATTCGAGTAAATAGAAAATCAAAATTTATTTCGAGTTTCAAATTTAAAAATTAAAATTAAAAATTAATTTTATAAAAAAATTTTAAAATTTATTCTTTTAAAATTTGATTTTTATTAAATATATTAAATTAATTTTTATAATTAATTTTGTTTATAATTTGCGAAATATAAAAGTAAAAATAATTAATTTTTTAATTTTGCGATTTAATTAATCGAAATTTTTTTTAAATACTTTTAATAATTTCAAATTAAAATAAAATATTAAAATAATAATATTTTGAATTTTATTTTATAAATTTATATCGTATTTATTTTCTTATAGAATTTTACGATAAATTTATATAATAAAATAATTTTAAATTGAATTTATTTTATATTAAAATATAATAATTTAAAAAAAAAGCTAAAATATAAATTTAAAAGAATTTCTTTTTTCGAGTAATTATTTCTTTCGAAGAAATAAATATTATTAATAAAAAATTAAACTAATTAATTAATAATAAATTCAATGATTAATAAATAAATTAATTTATAAAATTTTTAATATTCGTTTTATTAAAATATTTTTTTTAAAATTAAAAATATTATATTTGCGATTTATATTTTCGCGAGTAAAAAAAAGAATAAAATATTTTTTTTATATATATAAAAGGTTATAAAAGCGAATAAAAAAGTTTTTCCGAGAATTCTATAAGAAAAATTATATTAATATTATTTATAATTAATTATATTTTAATAAGAAAAATATATAAAATTTGAAATAAATTTAAGAAAATTTATTAAATTATAATTGTAAATTATTTTCGTTTTAAGATTTATTTACTTTTAAAATATAAAATATATTAAAGAATTATTATATATTATAAATCTAATAATATATTTCTTATTTTATTATATATATAAACTTTTCTTTTTTTAATAAATTTATTTTTCATTATTATTATAATTATATAAAAGAAAAATTTATAATTCAAAGGAATTATAATTTAAAGATTTATAATCAAAGGATTTATAATCAAAGGATAATAGAAAATATATAGGCTATTATAAGAATTTCCTATAGTAATTTATATATAATCCAAAAAACCCTTGAGAATACTTTTGATAAATACTCCGCGATATTTAAAACTTTTTTATTGCGATAAACTTATTATAAATGAAATCCGATAATACGAAAAAAGATTACAAGAAATTATTAATACTTTTTATATAAGCGATAAAATTAATTACTTATAGAATTATATCGAATTTAGCGATATTCCCCGTAAATTTCTTAAAGTAATATAATAGAAATAAAAGGAATATTAGTAATTCTTTGTAATCCTTTTTCGTATTATAATAAAACTCGATTAATAATTATATTAATAATATTTAACGCTTTAAACTTTTTTAATCAAGAGATTAACCATGAAAAGAAACTCAAAATTCATTTCAAAAAATATAACTTTTTATTTATATTCTCTAATAATATATCCGGATTTATTATTAAAATCTTTAAGATTTTCAATTATAATATTTTATAAATATAATCTTAAAAATTAAAATTTATCGATTATTCGCTTTAATTATATTTTTAATTAATTTATTAGAATTATTAATTTAATATTAGAAGTTATTCTAATACGAGATCCAAATTAAATATTATAAAGAAATTTTAAATTAAGTTTTATATTAAAACTAATATAATTTATAATAAATATAAAGAATTGGATAAACTATTAATAATAATCTAATGAATTAACTTTAAATATTACGATTTTAATATTTATTTTTAGTAATATTTACTTATTATAAGATATTACTAATTTATTTTTTCGATTTTAATATAAATATTTTTTGCCTTTAGAATATTTGAAATTACCTTTCGAAATTTATTACGTATATTATATACGATATTAAATAAACTTTTAATAATAAGAATATTAATTTTAAAAATTTATTTCACGAAATTAAAAAAGGGGATTCGGAAGATAATATAATAAACGGCTACGTAAAATTTATTCGCAATTTTGGAAATAATTCTTAAAAATAATAATTATTAATTTTAATTCCAAGGGGATTTATTATATCCTAATAATATTTTAAATTTTCGTTAGAATTTATAAACTTTGAAATCGATTATTAAATTTAAAGAATTTATATATTATTCTTTAAAGAGATCTTAATTTTTATAATATAATACGAAAAATATATCGAAATTTAAACGTATTTTTAATAATTTGATTATAATTTTTTTATTTTTAATAAGAAATAATAAATAAATTACTTCGATTTTATTGATATTTATAATAATTATTAGTATTTTTTAAGTTTTTATTTTTTATTATTTTGAAGCGATTATATTTTTATAAAAAGCTTTAGATTTTATATTAGTAATAATTTAATAAATAAAAGTTATAATAAGTAATAATTATAATAAAGAATTAGGTTTTTATTGGAGGCCTTTAAAAAAATTAAATTCTAAAATCGAATTAATAAACGAGATTAGAAAATAATAAGGAAATAATAATAAGAAAATAATAATAAGATTTATATATTAGTATTTATTATTCCCGTTTTAAATAATAAGTTTCCTCGATTTATTTATTAATTATTTATAAAAATATTTAAATAATTTATTTTATATTAAAATAATATTTTAATTATTTTGATAATAATCATATTAATATAATAATTAGTTTCTATTAAATTAAATATATTTTCGATTTTTTTTATAAAAGTTTATATAAATACGAATAATATTATCCTTTATTATTTTCCTTCGTATATATTTTATAAGTTTTAACTTTATAATATTAATATTTCTAATTTATTAAAAATTATATATTATAAGAAAATTGAAAAATTTTATCAAGAAAAATCAAATATAATCGGGAAATAATATTTTACTTTTATTTATAATCGTATATATTAGAAAGTAATAAATACTCGTAATATAATCTCGGGATAATCTAAGATTAAATTATATTTATTTAATTAGAAATAATATTCAAAGGAATCCAAAAATTATAAATAATAAAAAAATATAATCTATTGATTATTAATAATAAAAATAATAATAATTTGCTTATCCCCGTTTATTATTTAGAAACTCTAAAGACTTTTAAAAGTTTAATATCTTTATATAAAAAAATCAAAGTAATTATCACGTAATAAAATTAAATATCCAAAAAGTAATTAATATTACCAAGAATATTTTCGCGGATCGAATAATTCTCTTAAATGAAAATTTATTACTTTTCGAATAAAATAATAAAAAGATAATTTATAAATTTATAAAAGCGATTATTATAAATATAATAAAAATTCTAAATATAAAAATATTTTCGAAGTTTAATAAAAATATAATATAAAAGAAATAAAAAATAAAATAATCCGAGGTTAATAAACTTTAAAGCGAAATTATTTAGAATCTAAGCAAATCCTTAGGAAAAAAATTAAGAAGTTAAGAAATAAAAAAAATAAAAAATAAAATTAAAATATTAAAAATAAGAAAATTTTATTTTGTATTTTAAGAGTATATATATTTAGAATTATAAGGGATAATATTTGTTTACCTAAGGACCAAAAAAAAGGGATATTCCCTTCCTTTTGGCTTGATTTATCGCCAAGTAGTAATACAAATTGAAGAAGAATCTAAAATCACGTGGTGATTATCTAATCGAGTAACCGAGCATTGAAAGTCGCACGGCTCTCCCCCAATGAGCTCATTGTATTTGATTGCCGTACGGAACTTAGTCGTGTTAGATGAGGGGGTGAGTCACAGTTGAGAGATCACCCCGACTTCCTCCAAGCGCCACCCACGGCTCAGCCGGCTCGCGCGAGCTCAGGGCGGCCACGCTCACCCGCTAGATCGGGACAGGAAGCGGGCGGTCGAGCAGCCCCGATTCCTGCGCCCCCCTCCCGACACAGCTCGTATACCTCTCCTCAATTCCAATCAGTATCCCCCGGATCCGGCTCATCTTTCTTGACCGCTTGCAACGGCACCTCCTGCTGCCTCGGCCTTGCCCCGTCCGTGATCATCAAAACCTGCTTGAACCCACCACTCCCGCCTGGCACAATATACGTCTCCCTCAGCACCAAATTAACCAGCCCACGTCGCCGACCGACCGTGCTCCCCGTACCCTTGCCTGTCTTTGGGTCCATCGCGGCCACCGCGACGTTGAACGGCCTCACCGTCGACGCCACGGGACACTGTGCCAATCTCACACTCGCGTCGCTGCTGGCACCCTTGTCGTCGAGCGCGATGGTCGCGGCGGCGTCGCCGGATCGTGGGATCAATTTGATCCCGAAAGTCGCCCCGTCGTCGGTGTTGTAGGTGATGGGAACGAAGCGCGGGTTGCGGACCATTCGGGCGCCCGGACCTTTGTAGCCGAGCAAGGGGAGAAGGGGTTCCGGGGCCTTTTTGTCCGTGGAGGTAGTCGATGTGGTCACGGGCATCTCGACGGAGAGGTCGACGAGGCGGTGCCCGGGGTTTTCTTGGGGGTGTTTGCGGCGGATCGCTATGATTATGTCATAGAGGTAGGGTGTGCCTGTAGGGACTGAGGTGAACCATTAGTTCTACGTTTGCGAGAAGGAAGGGGGAAGGCATACGATAATCTTTTGGAGCGTACGCAACTCCGTTGGGCATTAAACGTGGTGTCGGAGGAGGAGGACGGTAATCAACATGAAAAATGAGTGTGAATTGAGGTCCACTGATTGCTCCTATTCCTGGCGTACTGGTTGCTAGCGATCGTGGGACGGTAATGACTGCAGAGGAGTTCAATCGTGGCGGTCGCGGCAAGGGTATAGCAGGAGTGGTCTGCCGTTGGGGAGGAGATGCGGTGGGTAATTTAATGGCTTTACCAGGTGGGGGGGATAAATTGACGAGGGGCGGTGCAGGTGGAAGTGTTCCTGAAGGGTTAAGAGGCGCTGCTACTGATGCAGGCGTAGCGCCAGTCCACAATTGTCTTGTGAATACGGGGAAGCCTGTTTTCGAGGGTGCAGGCGCCGGGCGGTCGATGACCAAAGCATCTAAGCCATCAGTCAGCTTTGCTTATATCGAGTACATCAAGACCTAGTACTTACAGCAAGGATCGTTGAGCTCTAGTCCCATGAGAGCAGCATTTGAGACCTGGTCGGTATACATACCTTTATACTTCTGAGAACTGAGCAACGCGTCGCGGACAGTGTCAGCTATGACGATAGGATTTATGACACGACTTGATTCGGTCCAAAAATTTATCTCCGTTTGCTCAGTGGGTTGTTCATGGCCAGGTGGATCACTGTCAGGTCCTGGTAATGGTGGCCAACTACCAGCATCTCCTGGTGCTTCTGGAGCATCATTGGGGTCCGTATACAACATCCGCACCTCTAGCTCTGGGTATGTGACACCGTCATGCGTGGTTACCATTCCGTGACCTATGGCGTAGCGTTGTTGATGTGGCGGCTGAGATATCTTGATCTCCTGAATCTCCTCAAGTGCGCAATCCAGCAAGCACATGATAGTGAAGTCATCCAACTTGGTCAACCTCTGGACTGGGTTGCGAGGTGGCGTCTTTGGGTCTAAACCATCCAAAACATATGTACCCGTCTTTGGATCCCAAAGCCAACACAGGACAGTAATCTTGAGGTCGGGAATTGCTTTCACCACAGATGATCTCAAAATGAAGCCAAATCGAGGCACTGGCGGTTTCAATCCTTCCTTACCAACAATATTATTAGAGAGATAATAGTTGTAGACTTCCTTGATGCGTATGCGAGTCGAGTCGTAGTCTGGCTCCAGATGGTTTGCGCAGCTTAATGCTCCATCAATGAAACAGTCGAGCCAGGCGTGGTCGATGAAAAAGAAGCGTAGAGCTTCTGGAGGAAGATTCGGCACTATTGGAGCATTGAGATCTGGCTGCGCTCTCAACCAGCTGGGTTCTGGGAATAGGTAATGTGCTGCGAGACGTCAGCTGCCACCACTTCAAGCAAGTGGAGAAGCATCACCTGGAATATGGGCCAGATATAGACAGTCGCTGATCCAGCCATGTATTAACTCCCAATCCGCATTAGCTGCTTGAGATAGATTGAAATCATTATAGAGAGTTTCTCCAGTCACGTCACTTGTGTATCTATCTATAGTTTGCGTGAGAGCTTTGGAAAATATCGGTGCAACATCGGGATGAGACAACGGAGGAGCGACAGAATCTTTGGACATGGAGTTAATCCGCGCGACGGTACCATTGAAGTCATTGTTGACCCGATGAGCAGCGTCGATGGCAGACGTTGCTCTTGACAGAACGTGGGACGCATCACTTATACCGTTGATCTGCATGCGTGTTGTTGAAGCAGCATTTGTCCAAACCAGACTTCGAAATCTGAGCAAAGCTGCGTTGAATGGTGAGTCCGAGATGGCAACTAGCTTACCCAAAGCCCAGGCGGAAGAATAGGTCACATCCATCAAGCCAATGTCGTGATCGAAAATCTGATAATCCTTCCCTGTCATCGACAATGCCGGCCAAGTCGTCTGAGTCTGTGCAGGAACGATCGGCGTCGGTGCCCCTACTAGCGGCCCACGGTTGAACGCTGCAGTCTCCTCTCCTGTTGCCGTTCTCCATCTTGAGATCGTGTACGACTTGTCCAGGCGATCGTGCAGGATCTGAACAGCTTTTCGTGCCTTGGAGGTTCCAGCTGAATTTAGCATGGCTTTGAGAGCATCTTTAGGTGGTTTGAGAGGTTGCATCTTCTCCGCAAGAGCTTTCATGGTGTCCACAAAGTCAGCAGGTTCTGGGATGCAAGTATACATCCATGAGCATAAGGACACCACGCCAACCCTCTCGTTCCCAGAGAGAGTCTTGACAGGTGATTTGACGTTCATGATGGTTGAGTCGTAATGCTCGATAGAGACAAGGTGCACGATCTGCGGCGTCGGCCTGACGTTTTTCACCTGACCGGTTCTTGATGAGACGACGACCGAGAAATAGCCCTCCTCTTCTGCTCCCGCATCGGGGAAACCCATCGTATTGACGTGTCGGACATGAGCCATCAGCTGCGGTGGCGACTGTTAGCCCCGACTCAGCCAACAACTTTTGGAAGGCTCTTACTTTCTGAGCTTCAAAGCGTCTGTCGGACTTTGCCAGCTCAACTGGATCCGTTGGTATAGACGGAGTGGCCTTCGAACCAAAGATCTCCTCGAGCATGGATTTCTTGGGGAAAATTACTGACACTGGATCAGGATTTGGATCCGTAGTCCCGTCGTATCCGGCCTCATAATAGATTCGGTGGATGGGAATCTTAGTAAAGTAATCTCCAATAGTCATCTGGTAAGCGCCATCTGATGGAAGCTTGGTTGGAATATACGTAGAAACCGTCGAGTTTGGGGTTTTGATGTCTTTAGTTGGATCGTACGTGGCCGGGTCGGTTGAGTTGATCAAGCCAATAGATGCTGCATCAGCTGGCGATAGCAATAACTCGCCTGGATCAAACACTACTACGGCCATCCACGGCACCAAATTACGGCCACCAATGCTGGGTTTGTGACTGGGATCGATAGGATTCCCGAGGAAGTCGTAACCCACACCAGCTTCGCGAGCCCTAGACAGGGGTCAATTGAAGACCTCTTTCACATCAACCAGTCCTTGAGACGTACCAAGGCAGATGGGGATCATTGAACACGATATGAGGTAGAATTCGCCCCTCATCCTGGGAGCCTGCAGGCGGGTAGAACGTGTTGATTGTCTTCGGGTCGAGGCTGAACTGAGGCGCCTGGACCTGAAAATATTGCTGCAAAACTGCTGGGGATGGAGTAGGGTTAGGCTTTGGCAAAACGAGTTCATTTGAGCCTGTATAGTTCCAGATCCATAGGTCTTGGCTGTTGGCTGACACATGTTGCCGTGCTTCTATACCATACTTGCCGCCCACTTGGTAGTTGTCTGTCAGTATAAAACACCTTTCTAGGCAATGAACTCACCTAAAGACGGTTTGAAATAGCTGTAGAGACGCTATCATCATGAGCAAGTCTTACATCAGCTCGACTTGCATTCTCTCACCACTAGTCAAAATGGCCTGTCAGTGGATGTCGGCACCAAAATCATATGTAACATGACCTTACTGTGACCATCAGGCAGTTTGCCCTGAGCATCTTCTGCTACCTCGTCACCGCTTTGAGCAGCTCGTAGGATTTTTGCAACATTCTTCTTAGCCAACACACGCGCCATCTAGCCGTCGTCCGCACTGGGATGCTCAAGCGCAGGCAGGAGATAGATTCACAGGAGCAACGTCGAGGGCTTTGAGGCAATTTGCAATTTGCAATTTGCAAGGTCTTCACGCGTCGCATCGACCACTCTGTAGTTTTACTATGTAGGTGCGCCTGTTTGATAGGTCGACCCATGCATACTGCAAAGGAGTTCAGCTGGCGCCACAACTCGGGAAAACCTTCCGCAAACTCTTGCTAGTGCATGCACGTCGTACTTCAGAATGATACTGGACTGCAGTAGTCTACAACATGCCTGTGCTTTTACAGTAGCACATGAAAGACTGTGATCTTCTCTCTGAGGTCACATACAGTACTGTGCCCAGGGATGAGACACGCTTACGCCAGTGGAATCTTGATTCTCCTGCTGAGGCGCTGAGGAGCTGAATCACGGACGGGTGGCCTTGGATCGAGCTGTGTCCCCTTCCGGGTCGATGTCGCCAAATATCAAGCCTCTCACAATTGAACAAGGTTTTAGCTCAGGTCGCCACATGCCTCGCGATAGCTGTAGCTCTACCAACCATGCAGGATCACTGTGACTTTGCTTGAGAATCCCCTTGAAGCCATCCCAAAGATGCTGCGATCCTGATTCTCAGCTCACCGAACCCAATCCGAGCACGTGAGGCCTCGAAGCGATTTGACACCAACACCTGGCCACGCAACAGTACGAACAGTACGGCAGATGTTGGCTGCCTCCCATTGCGAGGTCGTACAGAACACTTATCTGGAATTACTGTTCGTGGCTTAAACCGTACTACACAAATTCTATCCGCACGAAGGACACCACCTGTGGTCTTTTGTCAAAACAACAACGTAAGAAGAAAATCTCCCGTCTGCTTCGACGACCTCCCTCTGTGCAACTCGGGAGCCTTTTCGCTACGCAAGTAAAGTATCTGAGGTTCTAAGTCCTCGCGGACGATGTGAAAGGCAGGAGTAGAGCACAGGGACCTCAGTATGTCGACCACAAAGGAGGATGCTCCAAATTCAAACCCGACTCTTGACCCGACTTCAATCCCAACAGCCGCAGACTTCTTGGTTCAAACTCAGATGGGGACACCGGCAACGATCAGTACAGATCCTAACTGGACCCAAGTCTTATCCGATGCGAAAGTCGTGCCTGGCCTGGTCTCTCAAAGTAGTGATGGGGACAACGATGTGATATTTACTGCTAGCACTGACTTGTGGGGCCTGCAATTCTCTTCCACAAACAATCAGAGCTATTTCGGAAATGCTCTCACGCCAGAAAAACTGCTCAATCATGCATGGATTGGAGACAACTTCAATTGTGTGTTCTCCCTTTTCCAACCGTGTAAGAGGTTGTAGCTGACATGCCCGATAGCAGGAGTCGTCGCTCTTTCCTCCACTCAGCCCGGAGGGTCGAACATCTTTAGCACAGATATCCCATTGCAAGGGAAGCCGCTTAACTCAGATGGGAGCGTTTGGAAGGCATTCAACATCACGGCGGATAATCCACAGCTTATGGATCTAGTGAAGATTCTTGATCCCGATAACTCGCTCACTGTGAAGCTTCAAGCTCCAGTGAATCCCAATCCTAATGCGAGTGCTTTGTGGTTCGTAACCACTCCAGACTACTACCAGACAACCGTGCAGCTGGTGTTCGTCCTAAATCCCCTTCAGGTATATGAGAAAGCTATCCAGTGGATCAATACTAATCTCGGGTTCAATATCACTTTGCCTAGCAATCAACTAGATATTCTTCTTACCGCAAAGAAGTCAACAATATATGATGTTCTTAATCTGACAAATACAACGGAACAGTGGGCTCTCTCGTTGCTGTTGTCAATTCAGGACTTCGATTTTGCCTTCGATTTTTCCGCAATGGACACCTCTTTCTACCTCATACCTACCCAAGGTACCGCTACGATAGTCAGCTCCTTGGCGACAGCTTGCGGAAACACATTAGGAATGGACACGTCAGAAATGTAAGTGCAACTTGGCCACTGAAGATATGCCATCTACTTGGATCTCGCTCTTACAAGTGGTAGGCCTACGACGAATGAGTCTGACCTTTTTACCAAGCTGATCGGCGATCACCTTGATCTCTGGTATGTCAAAGTCGACAAAGATTTTTCCAATGCCGACTCACCACTGACGTGGGCTGTCGGAGTCCTCGCCAGCTGGAATGGTGGTGCGAGCAACAATCCAATTATTGTTGGTCTAAGCTACAATACAACCACGAAGAAATTCAAGGGTCGACTGATCACGAGTACCGATCGTGTGTTGACAAATCGACGATATCCAAATTACGACTATAGACTTGCGCTGCCGAGCGCTATCTTATCGAGCCAGTTGAATATCGACGTTACCAATTTGCCATCCTCAATTAGCCTATGGGACATCTTTGCTAGTGAATGTGGATCACCACCATCGGTACTTCGCAAAATACCGTTTGCCCTAGCGTCTGCAATGCTCTCATATTCGTCACCGAAAGGCTCCAAGACCTTTACATTCTCCACAACCATTGTCAGAGATTTGAGCCCACAGCCGACACCTGAAGAAACTGAGGCTCCGTCCGGATTTTTGTGGAATCAGATCACAGTTTTTGCTAGCAGAACATGGTCAGGCACAGCACGAAAAACCAACTTCAAGATCTACTCCGAAATTGAACTGGCAAGCAAAGATACAAGCATTCCCGCGGCTTATCTCGATGTGGCCCTGGCCTACGAAAATTCGCCCACGACTGGTAGTGATTGGACTTTCAATGCATCTATCAGTAACCTTTCCGTTCACTTACTTGCAGAAACCTTCTTTGATTTTAATAGCAATCAAGGCGCTATGGCCATTCTTGGAAATCTTACAGTCAATTCTCTCGACCTCTCCTACACTTATTCCTCCGGAAAATCCACATCATTCCTCATCTCAGCTACTCTCATACTCAGCGAGCTAGAGCTTGACCTCAGCTATCAATACGTCAGCTCATTGCACCCACAAGGTGAGAGTACTGCTGCTGATTTAAAGTGGAATGGCAAACCACCTCATAAGGAAATCTCGAAGATTACACCCAACAGTACCACCATCTGGAAATTTGAAGCTTTCCTCTCAGTCAAAGATAACTCGTCAAACATCGCTCAGATCGTCAACAGCATTGCTCCTGGAGAAGGTGATGCCCTTCCCGGTTTCGTGGGTGACATTGTCGTCGCAGCCAAAGGAGATCCTCTTAGTGCACCTATAAAACTGATCTATACTGGAGGTAACGACAATGGATCCACGCTTGCAGTCTGGGTCAACATAGGTGTGTTTAACTTGACCTTTGTGTACTATCGCAGTGCTGCCACAAATGGGAAGACCGCGATGATCAAGCGTTTCTTGAGAATGTCTGTAGATCAAATCCCCACGCTTACCAGCAAGATCCACCTTCCATTGGTAAGTTTTGCATGGCCTCGGAGCTGGTAGCTTCAAAAGCTTAGCTCGAAAGGCAGACTGGAAGCAAACAAGACTGATTGAGGGCTCTAGATCAACGAATTACCACAGCCATTCGATAGCCTTCTTTTTCTCTGGGTTGGCGATGAAGGCACAACTACTCAAAGCACGCAGGGAATCATCAGATACATGATTGAGCCGGCAGAAGATCGTCCAAACGCGATAAATACCACGCTCGCAGATATCGATATTCCACCTATCCAGTGGAAAGAGCTCTCGGGGAAACCTAATCCAGATGACCAGGTGCTACAACCAGGTTATCATTTCATGGTCATCACAAATAACAAGGCAGTGCTGGATCATGTGTTCGGCCAGACGACAACACCAACGGCCGAATTAGCTCAACCTCACTCAAACGTCCATACTACAGCAGATCCAGCTCCCGAGCAAGACCCACCAGCAACCAAAGGCGATTGCATCGCAAAGGTGGGTCCCTTGACCGTGGCTGGGCTTTCTCTCCAGTACAAGAACAGCTCCCTGTTCATCGGCATTGATGCTACTCTGGTGCTAGGTCCTTTGACTTTCAGTGTCGTGGGCTTCACGATCGAGATTGACATGGGATCCCCTGACTTCAGGTTGAACAATCTGTCAGGAATATTGACCCATCTTCCACCACTTGTTTCCGTAAGTATACATGGATTGGATGCCAGTGTTGAGAAACCACCTTTGACGATTGGTGGTGCCTTCGTCCACGACACAACTGACGTTCCTGCTTCTGGTACCTCGATAGAAAGCTACAGAGGCGGCGTAGCTGTCGGACTCGAAGCGTGGCAAGTAATCGCAGTTGGCGAGTACGCAATCGTGACACAGACCAGCACTGGAAGCTCTTACAAGTCGGTTTTTGTGTAAGTGCCCCCGAAATAACACCACACCTTTTAGAATCGCTCACATGTGCATAGCTATGGCGAGCTGAACGGTCCGCTCATCCAACTTGAAGCCGTCACTATATCTGGAGTTCGTTTGGGCTTCGGCTACAACTCGCTCGTACGACTGCCAGCCGCCAGTGAACTCTACAGCTTCCCGTTCATCAGTAACAACGCAGGAGGAGGAGACCCGTTGGCGATCATAAACGCCCTGGAGACAGGCCCAGCCCCTTTCGTGTACAAGAAAGAGGGAGGTTGCTTTTTTACCGCCGTAAGCAATATCGATACAAAGCACGCGGTGTAGGCAACGATGCTAATTGTGGTGCAGGGCATGACCATTACATGCTGCGATTGCATCTCGCTGACTGCAGCTCTCATGTTCGAGATCTCTACATCCTCACAGCCAGGAATTGTTATCGCGCTATTAGCTGACGGTGTTTTCCAAATGGAGCCTTTGGCGCCAGCGGATGCTACACTGATCTATGTGGAACTGTTGATCAAAGTCGAGGTGAACTTTACGGAAGGATACATTGCGGCAGACGCCGCCCTGGCTCCTACATCGTACGTCGTGCCTTTACTCGATATTGTGGATCTAGGCTAATCAGAGCCACAGGCACATCTATGTGCCACAAGCGCATCTGACAGGTATGGGTGCCTTCTACAGCTGGTTCCCACCCAGCTCACATGCTGGCGATTGGGTCTTCACACTCGGTATGTTGACTATCAACACGACCCTGCAATCATGACTGACAGCACGTTCAGGTGGCTACCACCGAGCATATCAGCCACCATCTTGGTATCCCCAGAATCTGACCATGATTGGCTTAGATTTCGTTGTTGGCAATTCAATCGCAAGTACTCCCTACGGCCTGAAAGCTGCGGATGGCATTAACGCTTCGGTAGCATGTTACGGCCGGGTTCTATGGTGCTATGACACCAAAATGTGCTATGGCAGGAGGTCAGCTCCATATATCACTGGACGTTGGCCCTGTGAGGCAAGTTAAATGCAATCGTTGACTCGGAGCTATCTGACCGGTTCTTTAGTGCATATGCCGACATAACACTTGATGTTTTCATCAACTTCAAGCCGTAAGTACCCATTGTTTCAGGGACATATTTAGGCCGTGAAACATTAATTTTTGCAGATTCTACTTCATTGCTGAAATGAGGTTATCGGTTGGAGTTGATTGCGACATTGGTCAGTGTCCAGCTCTTACTCTGATGTATCTGACCTCTCACACTATCGCAGATCTTCTAATTGTGTCCTTCCACATTCACATCAGCCTAGGAGCAGATTTGACACTCTGGGGACCTGACAGCTTCGGTGGAACAGCGTATGTGAATTTCTGGTTCTTCGGTAAGATCTATAAATGAAAAATAGGCTCGAATCAGTCTGCTCATCGTCAATGCAGGTTTCAGCGTCGACTTCGGCAGCGGGCTTCGAGATCCTCCACCGGCAACCCTACTAGAGTTCTATGATATGGTCCGAACGAATGGACCCAGCGGCAATTCATCCACAGCCGACTCGGCCCAGGGCATTGATCCTGTCAACAATCCGAATCCGTTCGACGCGCAGCACAAGTGCAGCGTCGAGAGTGGCCTGTTTCCACAGAAGCCCCAGTCCTTAGATCCAACCAAATTCCCCAACACTGGTTCAGCGACGGAGTGGATAGTCCTGGCGGGTTCTCTTCAAATCCGCATCGACTGCAACTTTTCACTGAGTGCTGCATGGCTCGTTAACGACGAGACAACCCCCAGTGGCGCCCCCAGTACCCAACCCAGTACCACCTCCAGTACCACCCCAATCACGACGAATCCTCTGACCGCATTGAACCCAATATACTCTTTCCCAATGCATAACACCGATCCTATTACCTCAGAGCTGTCAATCAGGATCTATTTTTATGAAGGGGCAGAGACAAAACTCATCCCGGGATGGCAGGCCGAGCTGGTCATCAAGCCGGCACCAATGGCGACTTGGTCTCAATATACCAGCGATAACGATCCCCTGCATCGTATAGCGGGCGGCGGTTTGAACCAACCTACGAATTTGCAATCAGGCGACAACCCAACTGTCGACCTGTGCCAGGGCGTCCGTCTTTTCCCACCTGCACCATACCTCTCGAAGAGCCCTGTCGTCGATTTTGACGCCACCTCAGCCATGGTTGTCGTCGAAGAATACCACCTGTACGACTATGTCAAGTTCGACCCCGAGCAGACCACTTATCAATCCACACCGTTCGAGCCGGCCGATGATGCACCAACTCAATGGGCCAATTTTGGCAAAGTCTGGACAGGGCTGATTGACGGAAGCACACAAGACGATGCTGGAGAGATAGTGGCCAAGTCGGAGTTGAGGGGCGATGGCCAGATCGGCTCAGGTGTCATGGGCTTACTCGTGACTACTCTTGGGTGGGACCAGAGAAGCCCCGCGGAGACGGTCAAGGGTGAGGTCCCCCCAGCGCCTGCGGGCCAGAGGCTGGAGTGGCAGTTGCAGAGCTCACCACCGTCGATTCTCGCGGGCGAGTTGGAGTATTACTACCCGTACTTACCCATGACGGCTGTGGCAGCAGCAGCATAACACCGTGGCATGGCTGGATTAGCACCTTTAAAGACGAATTCTATATTGTAGGTGTGCATAACGAATGCCCAGGGGGGAAGATTTTCCGACGCACTTGCGTGTCATTTATTTCAGCCGGCTCCATTGATGTCCTTGTATTTATTTGAAACATTGCCGCACTCACATTCAGCCTCTCTTTGAACAGAGAGGCAATCTTGCAGTTTCGAGAAGCGTCGACATGTAGCAGGATTCTGAGCACCGGAACCTTGAACACCCCGTGTCGGGCCCTTCATGGTGGTCATGGAACTTACAACTCCACCACTAGCGGCGCCATTGCAGTCATGTCTTTCCCTGTACTCGTAACGGCAGGGGAAGCCCAGTAGACGGAAAGAGACGCGAACCTCTGATAATACCAATACCAATACCAAAGGTCTCAATGGAATAAATATACGTCGTGGAACAAATCATTCCTTTGTAAACGGATTTCACGTCCTGCCACTTGTCAAGGAACGACTTAGCCATTTCTTGTCTGATAAAACTTACGCTCGTTCAAGGCATATTCAATGTGTCACGTGACACAATGCCCCAAGCCCCTACATTTTATCCCTATCATGAAAGACTCGCGTAATTGGGGAGGGGTCGTACAAGTAGTAGGCAGGAGGGTGTACACAGTAAGAAGCGTGGGTGCTGAAGTAGCTCAACTTTGATCGCGTAGCATGCGGCAGGACTGTGGAATCTGAATTTCGGCAAACGCGGTCCGTGACAGGTTGGAGTACAGCCGAGAATGCATGAGCTGCTCAGCCAGCCACACCTTAGCTTCGGTGAGACGACTTGAGAACTTTTCACCCAGCGTTGGACATTCAGAAGTCCTACTCGTAAATACTTTAAAGCCGAAATTGTCAGGTGTTTTGGCAGGCATTTTTATTACTGCTGCAACTTTGACTTACATTGATTCGGACTTGGAACGAGACCTTGCAATCTGTAAACGGTAGGAATGAGTTCCACGTCGAGCGCAGTCGTTATATAGTCAGTTAATCCCTCCACCTGTGCAATGATCATTGCCATTTGCATAAAGTCCACTAACAGCTCAAATGTCAGTACCGACAGAGTCCTTGATCCTCCAAGGACTCCCGAAGAGGTTTTCACCGATGACCCAAGTATAATCGACGAGATCGAGTCAGACTTCGCTGGAAACCTCAGTGAAGGATGGAACGTTGTCTACTATCAGACCGACATGGAGAAAAGAAATGAGCTATCTTTCTTGTGTTTAAACTGGGCGAAATGGCGGCTGAGTAGCGTATTGAAACCCAGTAAACCGGTACCAAATTATGTTCTAGAAGGAACAGTGGATTATTCAACCGATGCCTTAGTGGAGAGTCTCTTAGCGTGGAGTGAAAATAAACTTGTGGAATGCAAAAAAGGTGATTCAGAAAAGGCAAGAAATCCTCCGCCTCAATCAGGTTCGGCTTGGCAGTTGCTGACGTCGTTGTATAGGTCAGTGTGTTATGGGTAACGAAACAGAAAAACAACCAGCAACCAAATCGCAAAAGTTCGGTCGGCCATATCTCTGTGAGACATGGGAAATTCTGGGAGAGTAAAGTGTCGGCACTTCCATACGTAAGACTGAAACTCAAGGGGATAAAGAGGGAGGATAGCTTGCTGACAGGAGGATAGGTCATCACACATGGAGAGAACGATTATGAACATTTCTTGGGGGGAATGGTAGCGACGGCATGGCTCAAAATGGCTCAGGAAGAGGAGAAGGAAGACTAAGAAGTCTTCAAGATAAACCGACCACATTACATCACATAACTGCCCCTTCGGTTTCTGCGTCTTAATACGAACTCTATGCACAATCGCAACCAAGGCTAGACCTTCTTGCGCGGCTAGATTAGGCTAATCTCGCTAAATGAAATGTCAATCTATCTTCCTAACGACAATGAATCGACTGCACTCAGATAGCGAGAGAGCTCGCAAGCTTAAGTTGTGCTCGTTCTGAAATGTCTACCTCTACTTGAGCACCAAATCTCTTATCTCGAAGCTATCAAAATATTCTGGGGAGTAGATAGCTCGGCATCGTGATCAACGATAGCGAAGAAAGGAGAATCTTAGCGAGGGTGGCGCCGACAATAGCGGAAATATTGACAGCATACTTTTTCAAGCACCTGTGCTAGAGGATATGCAAGGATTTAGTGAACAGGTAGGTACTGTGCTTATGGCTGAGGTAAGGCACAAACTGCAGTATACAGAGATCAAGCATGAGACCATGGGCAAAGCTGCTCGGTTTATGGTAACGCGAACTGAAGAATATTGACGATCTGGAATCTAAGCTTTTGGATTGGAAAAGTGGTATTCCGTTTAGCTTGCTGCTACCACGATATTCGTAGTGGCGCGCAAGGCTACGCACTATTTTGGACTGTGAATACGACCTTGATTTGTTGAAAAAGTTATACATCCGAGCATTTTCAACGTTGAGCTCCTTGTCTGTGACGATCACGTGAGGCAGTGAGACAATCGGTAGGCCCTGTGCAAGTGCACGATTCAAATGAGATATAAATGATGGTACTTAAAAGAAGACTACCCAAGTGTTTGTAGGTACCAATTGGAGGGGTGCGGTCGGTATTGTTGCTATAATTATGATGGCCTCTGCTCATGAGGATGAGCTCTCAGCGAGTGACTTAGCCTCCTTCTCCACCGCACCTCCGCTTGGCTCCTTCTGCGTATTGTTCGCTCCGTTGAGATTCTGGACAGTGGCTTTACTACCATCTTGGAGCGAGTGTTTCGCTGCCCCGCTTCCGCCTGATACCTTTTGCAATGCGTTTGTGAAGGGGAGGTGGTGATATCTGACTTCTTTGGAGATGTCAGTACATTACACGAAGTATGGAAGCCATTCTTGCCTTCTCTCTTGGTACAACTCTGGTGGTCCCTGTGTTTTGTTCATTCTTCACCTCCGCACAGCGTCATCAAAGGAAGTCCGCCCGAGACTCCCCTGGCTTCCGCTTCGGGTGTGTGACAATCCGCCGATCGATAACACTGCAAGCCTCAACAATGGATTCATCTGCCGACTGCTGCTGCCCAGCATTGCCAACCAATTTGCCACTCGCTGCTTTCGAGAGCGCCGTTTGGATCTGTTCACCTGCAACTAGCACCTCCATCTCTTTCCCAGCTTTCTCGATCTGACGGTACAGGTCGCGGTCTTTTTTGTTCCAATCAGCCTCCTTCTGTGCAGTCACTTTACTGACATCATGAAGTTTTTGCGCATCATCTAGAGCTGGGAATTGGCGAAGGGGATCAGACGTCAAGCTAGCAATCAGGCGGACCAGAACCCCTGAGGCAAGACCTGCTGGACCAATGTATTCATTGTCTGACTTAGCAGCAGCGGCAGTGAGCGACTTTGCGGTCTCCAGATAACCATTGACTGCGAAAGATCTCTGAGGAAGGTCCCGACCACGGGGCGCGAATGGATGGTAGACCAGATAGCGATACGCTGGGTTGTCAGCGTCATCCTGCAGGTAGTAGAACTTTTCATCAAGTCGCATATATACCCATTTGATGATAATAAAGTTTATTCGCCCGGCTCTAAACCTAAAGAGCACTTGATTATAATTACATAATTCACTTCCTACGTTATCTCTATAACCTCCTAAAGCTTATATAGAATTACTTCTTTTAATTGGCCGTTTGCCATAAGGATTAATATGAACTTTTTCCGGAGGGTCACGTGAAAAGTGGGGTTAAAGAGAGAATAATCGATTTTCCCAAACTTCGATAGGAGTACCAAATACGGTTCTTTGATTGGTCTATTAAGGATTTTCCCTTTCATGTGATATTAGAAGGAATAATTACTAAGGAATACCAAAATTTTCTTTTTATTTATATTTTAAAAATTAATATAATTTTTTATATAAATTATATAAAATTTATAAATAAATTAAAATTTAATTAAATATATTTATATTTCAAGTTTTAAGTAAATTTATTAATTTATTATTGCGTTATTAATTAATAAATAATCGCGCGTATAAATCGCGATTATAAAATTTTTTAAATATATTTTTATTTGAAATATTAAAATTATTAAATATTAGAATAATTAGAATGCCAAAATATTATTACCTAAGGTATTAAAACTATCAAATATTAGAATACCAAAATTTTATTCTTTTTATAACTTTATAATTATATAATTCTTTAAAGGAAATTAGAAATATTCCTTTAGAATATTTTAAAATTTTGAAATAATTATTATGAATTATTTTATTCTCCTTAAAACTTATTATTTTTATATTTTCTAATAATTTTAAATTAAAAATTTTTAATTTGAAATAAAGAAGAAAAAGTTTATAATTCCTAATAAAAATATTTTTACGAGATTTATAAAATAAAATATATATCAAATAAAAGAAAAAAGAAACCATTTATTAATTCGTTTATCAAATTAATTAAAACGGATAAATCCTTTTTTTCGGAATAAGAAAAATATATTATTAATAATTAAAATAATTCGATTATAATTAAAAAAATTTAATAATAATTTTCGAATTAAAAATTAAAATATAAAGAGTTTATTAAAAACTTATAAATTTTTAATAAGTAATACGAAAAATAATATTTAAAATTTACGATTAATTTTTTAATTATCGAATAAATAATTAAAATAAATATAAAAAAAAGAAAATTTATTTTTATTTTCAAATATTAAATACAAATATAAT
>FJOG01000029.1:28046-93537 GCA_900073065.1 Phialocephala subalpina
TAAATTCGATAATAAATTAAATTATATTTTTATATTAAAAAATATTTATATTTATATTAATTTTTTCCAATTTTTCAAATAAATTTTTATTTTTAATAAAAGAAAATCGAAATATTTTATTAAATTCCTTTTTTAAAAATTATTAATTTCGAATTTAATATAATAAAATGAATATATTTTTATAATAATTATAATGAAAATTAAATAAATTTAAAAAATAAAAATAAATAATAAATATTATAAATATTATAATAAATAAATAAAAATATAATTGAATTCGAAAAAAAAATCTATTTATAATTAATTAATTTATTAATATAATTAAAATAATTATTTTTAATTTTTCGAAAAAAATAATTTATTTGATTATAATTCTTTATTTAAATAAATTATTTAATTAGTTATATAAAAGATTTATTTATTATAACGAGGATTATCAAAAGTTATTTACAAGAAAATATTTTAATTAAAAAGTTTTTTTAATTTTAATTATTTTATAATAATTTTTCAATTAAAAATTATTAATAAATACTTATAATAAAAATATATAAAGCTATAATTTCGAATAAGGATATAAATTAATAAACTTTATAAAACTAAATTCGTTTTAAATAAAAAGAAATATAATATATAATATTATATTTTCTTTATTAATTAATTCGAAATTCTTTTTATAAGAAAACTTTTCATATAAATTTAAAAGAATTAATTCCGTTTATACCCTTTAAAATCGCATTAGCGCGTAGGTAAAATCACATTGTATAATATATATCACGTGAAAAATAAGTATTTACTAGTGGATAATAGGTTTTGCTTTCTTAGACTAGCAAAATAAGTTCAATTCAATGAGTGATTTCAATGTCGTTCATTAGAGGGACAAGAAGGCTGAACCAGAGATTGTTAAAGAAGAAAAATGTTGAAGATGTTAGCTGTTCGCGTAGTATCCTTAAGTTTAACAAGGTAGGGCATTATGCGCACTTCGGTGATAGTTTCGATTTAGCGTGGGCATTAGCCAATCATGTCTACTCGGTCAACCCCTTCAACACATTCGAAGCAACAACATTTCTATTCTATCGGAGGGGTTGTTTTGCCGCAAGTCTCGAGAGTCTCGAGACTCGAAAGAAATCTTCTGCGGGCAAATATATTAACGAGAAACGAAAATCAACCAATATTGCAGCGAAAAGTGGTACAGCCAATGATATTTTTCAAACTCCAAATCCTAAGAACACGAATCCAAGCAAATTAAACTGGGAAATTTCACCTCATATTCTCCCTCTAACAGCATCGGCCATTCTAGCAGGAGCACCAAACTCCACATCAAACATATTCATAACACAACAACCCACCCTGAATATCCATCACATCAGCGACTGTTGCATTTGGTACCAATCCCAGCACACTCAGCGTATGATTTAAGGTAGTCATGTTTCCGCCGTTGTCACCATCATAATCTAACCACGAATCAGTGACATTGTAAATGCCCATTTCTGCTATGTATTCAGCAGTTGGGACATTTTGGCCCGTCATGTCTGTGAGGCGGGTGGGAAGATCTTGGGCTTGCCATTCCCACCAGAGACGGTCGAGGTTGGTGTGGTGGAGAAAGAAGATGGGATCTGTGTCTCTATCAGTAGATGATCAGGAAAGGCGTAGGTAAGTAGAAAGTGAACTAACCTCCAGGACTGCAAGTAACATCAAGCATTACACCCGAAATAGCGGCATGCCCTGCCGTATGTGGCCAGCTTGAAAACAAGGGCCAAGCAGCCGAGTAGTTCTGCGCCGCAAACACAACATCAAGATATGTTTGATTGGCCCATTTGATAGCATTGCTGTTTAAACTTCTCGAGATACAATGATCCGTGACTTCGTAAATCGGTCCAAGATGAAGCGTGACATTGGCAAAAGGACCATCGATTATGCATTCATTTGTTCCGTTGCCGTCACCGCCGAAGCCATATTCTGTGTCGAAGATCGCAGACGCCGTGAGGTTGTCGGAATCAAGTAGTTCTTCCCAGTAGGGTTGTACGCCGGTGTAATTACATTCTGTTTGGAGCATGTTGAGGTGGGTGTACATGAAGAGACGGTGCCATGGGAGGAAGCCGCCCTAAGTATGTTAGTATACCACTCGACGAAATTTCCTCCGAGAGGAGTGTTGAAGAAGTGGAACTTACGACGTCGTGAACAACGTTGGTGGAGTTGATGTGAGCGAATTGCAAGTCGTCCCATCTTGTCTGAGCGCCTGGGAAACCGGCTGTGGCTGGAAGGTTCATCAAGCATAGCTCGGCATCGAGATAAGCTTTCTTCTCGTCATTGGTGAGAGCAGTCCTAAAATGGTATCAGTAACCGTTCAAACTTGTCTGCTGGACTGACTTACCATGATTTGCGCTGAGTGACAGTACTGCAAGATGTGGAAGTGGTGTTGCTTCTTTGCTGAACTTGGGGAGCCGCAATAACGAGTGAAGCGGCTGTCGCAAAAGTAAAGAGAGTGGGGAGCGAAGAAACCATGTCGAAAGAAAGTGAAAAGCAAACAATGAAAGTAAAGAAAAGCAATGAAGATGCTGCAGTGGATGTCGATTGAAAGTTCTCATACCTTCGCTATTTATCTCTGAAATTATCAAGATGTTCTTGCTGCCGCGCAACAAGAATCCGCGGACTGTTCCACGAGTCTTTCTCGTCGTCAGTGACTTCGAAATGTCCATCTCCTGTTCATCGTGATCAAGTGGACATTCCTCCCCTATCTTTTTTTTAAAAAAAAGGTAACATTGTGAGGTGAAGATCTACGCTCAACCAAACATATCCGTCGAAAAAAAAGAAGCTTTAACAGTCCCCGCAGCAATCTCCGTAGGGCAAGACATCAGCTTCTTCGTCACTCGCTGATCCTCTTCCCCGGTTTGAACTTAAAAATAGTAATATATCCCCGAGGATACAAAGTAAACTCTCGTCACTTCATATAATCCGGGGTGTTGTTTCTATAGATGGTGTTTCAAACATTCGTATTGGCGGATTTGGTGGCTTGACGCGTGGCGTTGTGGGGAAAGTCAAGGATGAGGATCTGCAGGTTGAGCTTGACTTACATTAAGAAGCTGAAGGAGGTTAGACCAATCAAGGTCACGCAATCGGTGTAATGAACATATTCGCGGTACCTGTATCCGGAAAGCTTGAGTTGAGGTGGACTTTTGATGTCGTGCTGATGAAGGTGATTGTCTCTTTATCGTCGGGTGTTTCAGTAACCGAACCCCCTATCTTAGCGACTAGCCCCCCTTTTGAAGGTTGGCGCCTTCGGTTCCATCACGTGGCGCTGATTGTCTACAAAACCGGCACAATATCTATTCACCAAATCTGTTTAAATGCTTCCCAGAAGAGTCTCAAAGTGTTAAACCTTGCATTAAATACAAACAACAAACTCCGCTATTATCTCTGCTGCCTTCTTCGAGCTCTTCCCATATCGAAATACTCAGGATGTCTGAGCTCCTCGGCCATCTCTCGCACTGGCTGGGTCTTTCGCGGATCTTGCTAGGGCTGTCTTACGACTAACCCACTCATCAGCGGTAATCTCAATCTCCTCCTCGCCTTGTTTCACCGGCTCAATCAGACTCCCTTTCAATGCGAGTCTCTTCATGCTCGCTCCAGACTCTGCTCGCATCAAATATGCTAGACTGTATCGCGTGAAGTCACCTTGCTCTCCTGGCGGGAATGTGACACGATGAATGTTACTCCTCAGTATCCCACCAGTCCATTCCCTCATGGTGTCCCCAAGATTGACAATCACGCAGCCCTGCTGAGGTTTCACATATCGCCAATTCTCTTCCTTGTTCTCTGAACCTGCTGGCAAGATCTGCAGGCCACCGAGAACATTGAAAAGCAAGGTGACGGTACCGACATCTGTGTGGCCGAAAAGGCTAGTGCGACGGTCAGATTCAGGTTGTGGAGGATATTTCAGCAGACGAATGATTGATCCCGATTCTTCGTGTAGCTTTTGACGGGATTCGAGAGTGCCTTCTGGCAGACGGAGATGTCGATCTAGTTGCAATAAGACTTGTGATGCAATGTAATGTGAGGCTTTGACGAAGCTGTTTAGGATCGTCCGGTTGGTTTCAATGCTTGCTGGATTTGGAGCTGGTGCAGCCGTGCCAAGGATATCGTCTTGGCTCATGCAGTACCATTCGAAGCGATCTGGAAGTCCTGACTCAACTTTGGTTGATCCAAAAGCATTGTATCTGTTTGGAACATTGTTAGCGACATGGCCAGTTGTGAGGAAAGAAGATCTCAAGATAGAATTACTCACCCTAAGATACCAGGTGGTGGAAAAGTATACTTGCCAAGTTCCTCAGGACCCTCGTCAAACAAGGTTTTGTTTACTTTGAACAATTCTTCGACAACGGCGATGAGACTCAAACCAATTGGGACTCCTCTCAAATCAAGGAGGAAGAAACCATCCTTCTTGCACCCATCAAAAAGCTTCGCTGACTCCTTCTCGTCAAGAGCCAGAAGCTTCTCGAGCGAGATGGTCGAAAGGCGAGCAATGGGCACATCGACAGGAAATGGAGGAACACTGGCGAAGAGGTTTTCGGTAGGCATGACCGCGTGCTGATAGTACTTTAACGATTAAATTGCTCTAGGGTGGTGTTCCATGATGGTCCCTATATACCTCTTCTCGAGCAGCTCGAGAGCAAAGAACTTGGTTGTCTTGGTGGTACTGAAAGCTGACATGAGATCACGCCCTGTCGGGGTGCGGAGCTGATGCTGATCTTTCTGCAAATGCGCTAAATAGTAAGCGAAACTGCGAGCAGCAAGTGCCGAGTGCCGGTGTTTCGTTACTACTAAACAGCTGAACCTAAAATCTTGTCAGAATTTAATAAGCTTACACATACTCGGGTAAAATCTGAGCTTATCTGATACGAGAAATAGATTTCTCGATGCATAAAAGACTACGGATTTTTCTATAAACAAACCTTTTTGATTGAAATATATATAGAAACTTAAGCTTCTATTACTTGTATAGTGTACTTTTGAGATATTCAGATTAATAGTTGTTGAGTTATCTACGATTGAATTGTATTGACTTTTGATGTTCTCGCCAAAATCGGACACATGTGGATTTTACCCGAGTACAGGCGAGAGGAACCAACGTCTGGAGCACTACCCAAATTCGGATACATCCGGCTAGCCTCGACTTTGTCCAAGGTGGTAAGGGCTTCCCATTCGCGATTGAAATTGCCTCTCCGTCAACATTAGGAGATATCGAGCCCGATATCGTCCTTTTGAAAGCTTTGTAAGCAAGAGCGTGAGTTGTAGCTGCATTGTTTGCTTTGGCTGAAACGGCATCCACGTGGACCTTGTCACTTGCTAAGCGGATCTTATTGAGGCCGACTTGGAGTGATTGGTGGACGTCAGGGATCATCTGGTTATCTCGCTCGCCATAAACTGGCGTGATTCAAGTGAGGAGACTGGCTCTGTGACCGGCTTCAGAACAGCTATTTCGGGAATAACTTTTGTTGTTTAGTAATACTTGAAGCCCTTGAAGGACTTTAAGGGACATTCTTCGGTAGCGATATGAAGTGGAGGACCATAGACGCTGACAGATGAGGTCGACCGAGCAGCGTTCACATGGAAGGAGGTATCGAGAGGGATAGCTTTTTCAGGAAGAAAATTCTGTAGCAAGGCAGAGGAGCTGAAAGTCAGATGACGTTACAGCAACTTTACTTCATTCGGTATAGTTGTTCTATTGTGGATCTTGATAACCTCGCTAAGATACCACTTCCCGCTTATGGAATAGGGGGAGTAGGGCCCACGGAAGTCTTGGTCCTGCGTTTCTTATGGAGATGAAGGAGAATGTCTAAAGATACACGAAGCCCTGATATCACTCTCGTATGATAAACTATAGGAGGTTTCATGAGAGGATGAAGATCAACCCTTGAGGGACTCGGACAGCGACCAAATGAGCATGCATCAACACCTAGAGGGATCTAGAGACCGCCGCGATGTTGGAGCATGAAAAGAATGGAAACAAAAAGAAGAGTGTCCGAGTAGAACTTAAAGAACGGGAAAGGTGGTTTGGAGGACATCGCTGCCAAGCCTGAATCAGACTTCGGCAAAAAGAAAACTTAGTCATGCGAAGACAGAAATTTCAGACATTGAGGGTAGAAGCAAAGACGGTGGTATCTATGATTGCAGAATAGTGCAAAAGTGTATGTGCTCCAAAGTATCACTCGCAATGATCGTATCTCTGGAAGTGAGCATATATCTCCTTCGCGTTAATCCTTTACCGAACAAGCAGAATTCAAAGACTCGCCTTCTATACCGCCAACCAGCCCCGGAGAACTCAAACCCAGTTCTTATATTCCACCGTCCAATTCTGAGTGACCAAATTCCCCTTACTCCCCGGATCCAAGCACCTTCTTTTCGCCGACCTATTACCCCTAAACTGCCACTCCAAATAATCTACAGCCGCTTTCCCAAATTTCCCACTATTCGTTGCGAAATACGTCCTATAATACCCTGTATCAAGACTCGCCTTGAAAGCAGGTAGTCTCTCATCCAACCAGTGTGATAAATGATTAAATTAAATTATAAGGTCTTAATGATAATTTAATCATCAAGATTTGAGTATAATTATAATCTAATTTGATCATGAAATCTTAATTTAATTAAGATTTTTATAATTATTTCATTATAATCGTGATTAAGATTTTCTTCGTTAATTATAATGTTTTTCGAAAATGCTTTAATTATAATCTAATTTAATTTAATCAAATTAATCACGATTTGAGTCAATTAACGAGATTTTTTTTTTTTTGGAATACATCACTGATAGTTGGGGAAGGGAACTGATGAGCTGATAATAGGCTGTGAAAGACTATGCATTGTTGAATGAGGGCATCACCTCACCAAGAGCTACTCACCAAACGATAGGTGATGTCAAGAGTGGCTCCTTCGAACCAGGCAACAAGAACATTAATCACTTCTAGAAGATATCGATTATCATCCTTAAAAATTGAGATATCAAACAATAAAATCATCCTCGCCCTCTCATCATGGTACACCGTACTCAACGCCTCAAGCCCTCCACAACTATGTCCCGCCATCGCTATCTTTTCCCTATCAGTCTTCCCATAAGGCCCTCCTCCAGGCGGGCCTTGACCAGCAATTACGTACCCCCAACTCGCTATCTCAATTAAGAAAAACTGGTACGATGTTCCGTCAGTTTCGCATATTCCGTTAGACCAGGAGATGAAAGGTAGTTTGAGGGCTTTTGGGGGAGAGATTGGTGCGTAGATAGAATGATTTGGGAGAGTGGAGGTGAAGAATATTGCGGGGTAGGGGCTGAGCCATTTGTGGGAATGCCGGGGGTGGTGGGAGATTCGGGGCCTGTTGCTGAGGAGGGAGGGATTGGATACAAGGTCGCAAGCTTGGCGGCGCTGCTCGAGAAGATTCCACCTGGGACTATGTCGTCGCCTGTTGGGGGCAAGTTGCCTGGACTCGGACGAATTGTGTGAAGACGGTGGGACAAGAGGGAGTAGGAAAAGTGAAATAGACAATTCGAACATCATAAAAGGGGTGCCAAGTACAGCCAAGAAATGGAGAACATGAATTCAAGGAGAGGCTTGCCTTTTCTATTTACCCAGAGGTAAGCCACATCTGCATGCGACATTGCCCTGATATTTCCATTGCAGAGCTTGTCACGGGGAAAGCCACCTTAAGTACTTGCTTTCAAGTCCGTCTTCAGAGCCTTTCTGTTTCGATTTCCGAATCCATAGAACAGGGCATTCATTCTAGGCTTCTCCACAGATCTAGCATCAAGCCTTAGGGGACTTAGGCTTCTGCGCATGGATAATAAAGCTGTAAACCCACCGTTAGCTGTCTCCTACAACCTCAAGGTAAGCCACATCTGCATGCGACATTGCCCTGATATTTCCATTGCAGAGCTTGTCACGGGGAAAGCCACCTTAAGTACTTGCTTTCAAGTCCGTCTTCAGAGCCTTTCTGTTTCGATTTCCGAATCCATAGAACAGGGCATTCATTCTAGGCTTCTCCACAGATCTAGCATCAAGCCTTAGGGGACTTAGGCTTCTGCGCATGGATAATAAAGCTGTAAACCCACCGTTAGCTGTCTCCTACAACCTCAACGTCGATGAGTTGCTGTTTATAGTGCTTTGCGCTGTCGAGAGGACGGCCGAGGTTTTTGGCGGCGGTGATTACGTGGTCGGTCCATTGTTTTACTGCGCAGTCTGGGAGAAGTTAGTAGGGAATTGCCTGGGTCGGGGATGAAGCGTGATTTCGACAGACCTGGGGGGAAAGAGTTGCCGTTGTCTTCGATTGGGAATTTCATGTCGTGGATTTCGATCCAACCGCCGGGGTTGAGGTTGCTGTTCCTTCACGTGAGTGTCAGGGTCTAGGGTGAGGGAGGTGTGTAAGAATACTCATAGCATTGCTTGAAACAGCGAGGCCAGTCCGATAGGGATCCAGTCATCATACGCATGAATATGAGGTCAAACTTGTGTTTGTAGGTCCAATCTTCTTCGATGTCGTCTACCTCGAATGTGCAGTTTGGTGGTATGCTATGATTGGGTCAATTAGAAGGTAACAAAATGGGGAAATGAAGGGAGATCTGACAATTGCGGTTGTATAGGGCTGAGATCCTCGAGTTAGCATACTTCTTTCAGACATATCAGGAGTTATTCGGGAGTCAAATGCCTGCTGCTGGTATTGCAGCGAGTAGAACTCATGAAAACTGCCAGAAGGGGAAATGTAGCTCAAGGGAAGTCGACTGACCTCAGATCTACTCCGAGGACCTGTCATTGTTCAGCCCAGACATGTCTCATCAGAAGAGTGTCAACGTACTTGACTCTCAGGGTGCTCATCGGCTAGTCAGGTCAGCATCACGCCTTCGTCTGGCATTGATGAGAATGCTTACCAAAATCAATCGCCCAGATACCAGTCCCAGTACCTGCATCGAGAACTCGATGAAGTTGTTGATCTTTAGGGATTGGAGCAGTGGTCAACTTGCCATCCAACATCAAGGAGTACATGTGATGTTGTAGATCTGTATTGAGATGAGTGCATCTGCTATTGCGGGAGGGGACGTCAACAAACCCAAGCGATCATTCTCTCCCTGCCTCGGTGTCAGCGTAGGGTTCTGTGCGTGCAGGACTGGCGTTTATTGCTAACCTCGTCATTCGGCAACACGTACTCTGCGTTCGAATTAGAGATGAGTCTGCGATTTGGGAAGATACCCTTACTCCCATCTTTGTAGGCATGATATGTTCTTCCATTCTCTTGACGATACTTCAGGATGCTAGAACCAATGGACGCCGTTGAGCCTTGATCATTCTGTCCAAAATGATCAGCATGCGGCCCGGCCCGCCCGTGATCCATTCGAGGATCTGACTGCTCACATCTCCAAAGGCGGAGTCATTCTCATTGCTGTCATCCACAGGCTAAGAATTTAGCGTCAGTACCGAATTAGAATACATCAAGACGAGACACACCTCAGGTTGCACTTGCTCCGCCATCCTTCCAGTTGAATCTCAGTGCGAAAAGGTGCTCGTATGTTAGTCTGAAATAAAAATGTTCAAGATCATCAAATTAAGATCAAAACCTGAAGGACAAAAAGAAACAATACATAGCAGCAGGGACTCTCCCACTTCAATACGCTGCTGGGAAAAGCAAAAACAACCTCTGCCGCTGCCGCTGCACGGGGAACTACCCCCGCCTGCAAGGCAGCGGCGCCGGCTTCTGTTCTGCTTCCCCGCGCGACCCCACCTGATCGGACTTCTCGCCTGAGCAGGCATTCAGCACCGCAATCATGCATTCTACAGCCAATAAAAGCATCGGCGGAGAAATTCAGCTGCCAAGCTTGTACACATCGTACGGCATGCGCATGAAGTGTACATCCAATGAACTCGTCCCGATTTTATCTGCTGTTATCGCGGATGTACGAGCTCATGGGGAAGTCCAAGCTCCCACTTGGCAGTCGAAGGAAAGCATAACCTCGAGTCCACGTCAGTTGCCTTCTTTCCCACCCGCTTGTTACACTAAAGTCCACATGGATTTACTAGCAAGAATTCGGGACCAAAGTGTCGGGAGTTGGATCAGCACGATCCTTGTTTCCCTCGTCGGGGTTTACGTCGTGCAAACGTTTAGAAGTTGGTATCGATTAAGGCATTTCAAAGGACCTTGGCTTGCGGGTATCTCGCGATTATGGCTCGTGAGGAAGATTTCGGGAGGGAGATTCCATTTGGATTTTATGGAGGTTAATCAGAAATATGGTTAGTTCCTAGTGTCTTCCAAGATCGTTTGGGGACTGACGACTCTCAGGATCCATCGCCAGAATCGGACCAAATGATCTAGTGACGAGTGATCCAGCTGTGATGCGTCGAATGCTGGCTGTGCGATCTCCGTATCGAAGGTCGGAGTGGTATGTTGGGATGAGGTTCGACCCTACTCGTGATAACATCGAGTCCGTGATGGACGATGATCGGCATACTAAATTGAGGTCAATAATGGCAGCTGGTGTGAGTTTTGGATAGCCAGGGCAAGTCTCTTCATTGACATTCCATCCAGTACTCAGGTAAAGAGAATGAAGATCTCGAAGGGACGGTTGATCGCAATATTCAAGCTTTGATTAAGCTGATTCGGACGAAATACCTCTCGACAGACGCTAAAAGTAAACCACTTGATTTTGGGAGAAAAGCGCAGTACTTCACTCTCGATGTCATCTCAGACGTATCGTACCGAGAGCCGTTCGGTTTCTTGGAAGCCGATGCCGACTTGCACGACTACATTAAGGAGGCCGAGAAGGTTCTTCCAGCTGCTTTGATGGTGACGATTTTTCCGGTCCTTAACTGGGTCTTGCAACTTTCCATTCTAAAGGCTGCATTGCCGTCTGAGAAAGACCCGTTGGGAATGGGGAAGATAATCGGGTAGGTTGGGCGACGCAGTGCTGGAAAAGAAAATTGCGTGTGCATGCTAACAATGTGTCAGAATCACGAAGGAGGTAGTCGCTGAACGATTCAGAGAGAACAAGAAAGTGCAACGCGATATGCTAGGGTCCTTCATTGCACACGGGCTCAATCAAGAAGACGCTGAATCGGAAACCTTGCTCCAAGTGTAAATGCTATCCTCAACTTTAGAAACATCGAACTGACGAGAACAGTATGGCTGGCTCGGATACAACTGCTGGCGGAATTCGCGGCATATTTCTGTATATTCTCATGCATCCAAGAGTGATGTCCAAACTGCGAGCCGAGATTTCCAGTAGCACAATCTCGTCACCGATCCAGGAAGCCGAAGCAAAGAAAATGCCGTATCTCCAAGCAATCATCAAAGAAGGACTCCGTATCTTCCCTCCCCTCGTGGGACTGATGTCGAAAGCGGTGCCTCCAGAAGGAGACGTGATCAATGGTCTTTTCGTGCCTGGTGGAACCAAAATTGGGTATGGGTCATATGGTATCTTCCGTGACAAGAACGCATGGGGCCAAGATGCTGATGTGTTTCGACCCGAGAGGTGGATCGAAGAATCGCCGGGTAGGCTGAAGGAAATGGAAAGCACCCTGGAGCTGGTCTTCAGCTATGGCAAGTATCAGTGCCTGGGGAAGAACATTGCAATGATGGAGTTGAACAAGGTCTTTGTCGAGGTACGTCCTTCTATGTCGTTGGTACGAGAGAGAAGGCTGATTGAAGCTACACAGCTTCTGAGGAACTTTGATTTCAATATTGTCAATCCGTTCGAGCCACTGAAGTTGGAATGCCATGGCGTATTCATGTTCTCGGAGATGTGGTTGACAGCGTTTGAAAGAGAGAAAACATAGCTAATTGCGGGTTCGAATTCTTGAGCTAGGTTGCAGGTAACCTTGTTTTATCACCTTTCCGGGAGAGGAGGGGCGGGAGGAACACCGTCGTTCCGTCTCGCGTACTCTTCTCGATCATGTGCAATATCTTCTTGTTGACCCTTCGTGACCACTTGAACGATATGAACTTTCGGAATAACCCATGGAGTGACACCACACACGACTGCCCACTCTTGCTGCTGCTGGAGAAAGCTTCCAATCTTCCCCGCCACAGATGGCCAATAGCCCGACTCCACTCCACCACTACGAAGGTGGCTTTGAAGATCTCGAAAATTGCGGGAATCTCGGTCGACCCAACGAGTGGAAAACAAGTCAGCGACTGTGTAGTCCAGGCATCGCCAAAGGCTGTGTTCAGTCTCGACATGACCCCACCTATCTTCGCCAGTTTCCGGTTCGTAGTATGGGTCTAAGAGTTCTTTCATTGGCTTGGTGGATCTATGGTGACGTACGAGTAAGACCTCTTTCAGATTGCCGAATAGTCGAATGGCGTGTGATTGACAATCCTCCCGAAAGTCGTAAACATTGCCCAGAGCCAGTCTCTCCACGCGGACCAAAACGGCAGGGGAGAGTTGACCGATGTTCCAAAGTCCTTGATCAAGAGATCTGGACGATAGGTGCTCATCAAGTTCCCAGCTTTGTGGTACGGATAGGTAAAGGGTGTCGTGACGAAAGTTGAACCAGACCCTTGGCTTAGAGGTGCGATGGCCGAATGTGAGCTCATATCCAGCGCGTTTCATCGTAGAACGAGACTCCCTGCAAGTATGCAGTAGGGCAGGAATAGGGCAACTACTCCAGATGTGTCCACGACGAGTGGCTTCGTATACCTCGTACATGTTTCGACAGTCGGTGAGAAGGTGGAGGGGCAGTTCTGGCTTGGCTTGTGTCGAGGTGAACCCGTACTTTTCGAGCTGTGTCTGCAACTTTCCCTCTGGCTTGTTGGGATACTTCCATGCCTGATTGAAGTGCTGTAATCCAGGATCGATTTTGTACAATGAGGGAATTGACGTTCGTGCATGGCATATCCTCAGAGGGTCCCACTCCTCTTCAGCATATTCCTCATCAGAGCAGTCCAGGTATACTTGGTCGATGGCATCAACCATTTCAGGAGCGCTGTAGAGGTTTGTGTACAAGTCTGTATTGTATTCTTCCTCGTTATAAGCTTCTGTGACATGCTCCTGGAGACGGACAAGACGAGGCTCTGGCATTGCGGCAAGCCAAATTTCGCTGCGAAGCTCCTGTGGTAGCCTTGGAAATGGCTCGAACCTTGTGAGAGACATGATTGTGATAGCTCACCGATGCGGTCTATCGATGGCAGGGTAGTAAGGACCCAGACAATGTTCTCCCTAATTGTCGTGAGGAAATGAGGGACGCGGAGCGGAGCGGAGAGAACTGAAGTCCAACGGGCACGGTCCTCTGTCACGTGCTGGCGCGCATCAAACTCGTGAATCGCGCCCTCAATTTTTACCTGCTTGGGGACATTCAAGACACGATGGAAAACTTTCGGAATATACACAAATCGAAACCGTCGATTCATCCGCAGATGATGCGGTGGGAGATCCCGCCGACGATGTACGTACCGTTCCCGCCCTTTGAAAGCCTGTGGGGTGTTTTGCTGACCGCGGAGTCTATAGTTCAACGATCGAAACCGCGTAGCGCTCATAGAGCGCGTACAGCTTGTGGCAGACCTCCCATATAATCCATATGCCTAGCAGGTGAGAGCGAAAGGCCTGTGGGTGTTGGGCTTGCCGGAATTGGCCGCGGCCGATACACATAGGGCTTTGCTCCTAACAGAAATGGCACTCAAGCGGAAGACAAGGATTGACGAATCGGCTTGGACGCGATATGGGATGTCGGTGTGCATAGCAGAGGAAGAGGAAGAATATCCACTATGGGAGAGGGGCGGCAACGAGGCAGTCCTGGAACTGCTGCGAAAAGCCACCAATGGTCGAAAACGACTTTGACAATACGAATTCAACCGACTGCCGGAAATGTACGTGGCAGAGAGGAACATCAAGACAGGGGAAGAGGTCTACGCGGCTTAAGGGAACCTCAATTTGCCGTACGCAGTGAGAAAATGTAGTTGTAAGACCGTGGATAGGTTGTACATGTCGCTGCAGACAATGCCGGCAGGAGGAGTAGGGAAATTCGATGACAGTCGTCATGTGAGAAGCGGATGAATGTCCTCAATAGAGACTTCAAGGATAGGTGAGGATCTTTCAGAGCTTCATTAGCAACTCGAAGTTACACGGTCGACACCACGTACCACGTGTCTTCGCTTGTCCGGGTCTTACGGATAACTGCAGCGCACGCCGTCTGTTTGCTTGCGCATTCTATCTCTCCTCCCTTCTTCACAAATACCTCCCAGGGCACAACATTCCACAGGGTGCAACATCTCGCCTCGCACCCTCCTTTGTGCCACTCTCAAAGCATGGACCATACCTGGAGTCTGGAGTCTTTGAAGGCTTCGAGTAAATGTGGTCTTATGGGACCTTGGAGCCGTCCGTCAAATCAGGCTATTGATTCTCATCCCTTACGAGTGGATGCCTGATGGGCTGGGCGCTGCCTTCCTACCCATTTAGTCCGGTAGAGGACGGGCAGTTATGTCTACTGCAGCCGAGACTCGAGATCATCCATCTCTCGAGATGCAAATTCTGATCTTGCTGGCCTCCTAGCAGGAACTGGATCGCAGTCGCATTGCTCTCCAAGTAGAAACAGCCGCCGTGGCCGCGTATCTGTACAACCCCGTATGCTAGCAGAAGAGGGCTGAGTGCTTCTTCGCTCTCGGTCTACCGGAGCTAGCTGTTGGAGATGCGTACAAAGCTCTCCTACTGTTTGATTTGGTTCTCGAAGCAGGTTCTGATCTACTAATCTATGTGCCCCGTTTCTGGACCATCTTGAGAAGTTGGAGGAGAGATATGCACTCATCAAGGCAAACCCTCTCTCCAAGCACCCTTTAATCCCACGACTCACGGCACAATATGCACCCATAAACCCAAGACTATGCTTATGGAATATGGAGTCGCAAATTAAGGGACCTATCGCAGTTCTGAGAAATTTGGGAGAGTTGATGTCTTCGCCAACCTTGACTTCGATTTCTGGGTACTAAACACCGTATGGTACGCAGGATCGCATACTCCTCTGTCCGTCATTGCAAATATGCAAACGCTAACGAGATGACAGGCATCGACTTCGCAGCCACTAGAACCTCTATACCCGAGCTGATGAATCCATCGAAATAGTCTGATGCTACTCGCTGTACTCGTTCTTCAACCATAGTTGTGAGCCGGTGCTCAAAGTCGACGCTGCAGCCATGGGCAAGTCTTACATTGAGCCTTAGTTTGCAAAACGAGATATCAAGGTTGGGGAAGAGATCTTCGTCTCTTGGATTGACGTAGCTATGCCAAAGGTTGCAAGACAGGCAGCACTGGAGCCTTTCCTTGGCGGGATGTGTGTGTGCTTGTGCAAGATGCCAAAAGGAGGTGTAAGGCATTGTCATCGTTGATAACATTGTTGCCAAGGAAAATACTGCGATCTTGACCGAATGTTGTTTTCCTCTCCTTGTCGGGGTGTTGCGAGGGTAAGATGAGAGCGAGAGTAAAGTCAGTTCTTCCGTTGACAATGTGCCCAAGCAATTCCTTGAAGAATGGACGAAGTCTGTGCTGTTGAGTGTTATGGCAGTGCAGTCATTGGAGAACTTGAAGGGCGACAATCACAATCCAGGTTAACGAACATGGACGTTCCTGAAGCGAAGAACCTCCATCTCCAAATCCGAGTTTGCCTTGGACAATCCAGCATTCTCCTTCTGCAATACCTCGACACGCTCTTCCAAAGCCACAGCGTCCTTTCCGGCTCCACGGCCGTCCTTCTCCAACTGCGCTTTCTCCACCTCTAATCTCTCAACCATCTTCTCCAATCCCCGATTCTCATCCCTCGCATCGTCCAATTTGCCTCGAAGTCCATCGCGGTTCATCTCGCACTCCCCATTACTCTCCTGCAACTCCTCAACCTTCTGCTCCAGCATGGAGACCCTCTCTTCACGATCAATCAATTTCATCGTCTCCTCCGCAAATCTGTTCTCCAATTCCACAAATCGTTCCTTTAACCCCGTATTCTCGTCCTCAGCGCCACTCAAATCACCTCGGAGACCCCTCAAATCCTTCTCCCGATCCTCGACCATGTCTCGAAGTCTAGCCATCTCCTCTTCAGCATCACCACAGACAAAGTCTCCCTTGCTCTTCAAAACCTCAACTTGCTCCCTCAATTTCTCATTTCCCTTCTCCATACCCAACAGTTCCTCAACTCTGGTAGCCAACTCCTTCTCCAATCTCTCTCTCTCAAACTTCTCCCCAAACACCTCTCTCTTTCCCTGCTTCACTTCCTTCCCAGCTTCCGTCAACCTCAAATTCAAATCCTTCATCTTTCCCTCCAACACATTCCTATCCTTCTTATTCCTCAAATCCTCCTCTTGGAAACACTTAACCTTCCAATCCAACTCCTCAACCTTCCTAGTCTTATCCTCGGCTTCTTGTCTCAACAATGAGTTCGAGTGCTGGATAAAGCGGTAGTGATTGTCGTATCGAGCCGCGAGATCCATGGTTGTGAGCATGAGGGATTCACGAGTATCGATGACTGGGATCGTGAATGTTGAATCGAGTGGAACGCTGAGTGCAGTTTTGAATGTCGTCTTCTCGTAGGGTTCGATTTCGAATTTGAAGGGCTTCGGGTCGTGGGAAGAGAGGGTGATCTTGATGGTTTCGGGGGAGGGGGAGGCGACTTTGACGGTCTCGGAAGAATCGACTTTTGTGTCGTTCGAAGACGTAGAGGTCAAAGGGGACTTCTCGTTCTCGTCGTCGTTCTTGGTCTTGGATGCGGGGGTGGGGAGAAATTTGGCGGCCTTGATCTGAGCTGGATTCATGTACAGAGTCGAAACACCGGTGTAAGTGATCTTGCGGCGGCCGTGCTTCTTTTCGTCATCGGGATCAGCGTGAGGATTGTGTTTCTTGCTCTTGACGATGTTGACTTTGATGTTGTTGGTTGGGCTGGCTGGGTGGTCATCGTTTTCGTCGGCGCTGTTGAAGTCTTCGATTGTGACTTTTGACTTTGAGTTCGGGGAGGGGATCTTGGGTTGTGCTTGTTCGGGGGATTTGCCTTTGCCGTTCTCGGCGCGAGTTGTTTCGTTCGATTGGGTAGAGGGAGATTTGTTGTTGTCGGATGGAGAGTTTGATCTGGTAGACTTGTCGTCAGGTCGATCGATATGAGTAGATGAATCCATGAACTTAGAATACATCTTAGACGATGCTTTCGAGGTGCCGATTAGGTGTCTGTACCAGGGTTTGGTGTTTGAATTGGGTGTTGAACGTTTGGAAGTGCCGTGCGAGGCAAGTGGACGAGACCGATGTGGTACATAATTGGAGGGATGAAAGGGGAGGGAAGGGGTGTTATATCCTCAATGGGATGCTTTGAGTGGGAGAAGGGAGGATGAATGAGAGAAAGAAGTGAGCTGGATGTTCATGTAGGCTTCCTGTTAAATGTTTGCATTCATTCTACCCTCAAGGACATGCGAGGTTGCTAGCATGATGGCAGTGCACATGTAGACAGAGGCACGTCCGGTGGCTAGGGACATCAAAAGCTAACCTCTAATGCTCTGAACAATGTTGCGATGGGCAACAAAGAAAGTTTGAAGCTCTGCATGTCCGTGGTGTGGGAAGCCATGGCAGACTGCCAGACTCCGCTGCTGCCGCCCTTTTTTTTGATGTTGATAGCCAGTGACGACGGAATCGTACTAGCTTGAAAGGCCAACAGCGATATAGAACGAAAGAGCGATGTATAATTCCACTTGTGATGAACATTTGTGGCAACTATGCCTTTAGTTGAAGGATTGAAGGGTCAAGCTAGCAATGTCAAAGTATGTTTCCTGGCACCCCTACGAGAGTATATCGTTTCTCGAAGAGGATCGCATGATTCAAGCTGCATTGCATCTGGTATCGTACAAGTACACACAATCCGTGTCTATCATCTGTATGCAAAATCAGTGGATCTACAAGCCTATGCACCTGGCCTTTCTGAATGCAGATATGGCCCAGTCGCCTTAAACCCTTCTTCATATTCCCTCAACCCTTCCTCATAATCATGGTCGTCAGTTTCCTTCCACCTTGCAATCATCTTAGCTTGCCACTGCGCACGCCGTGCTAACATTCCACTCCTCCACCTCTTCAGCTGATTGGTCCCACTCCAGAATCTCACATGGCCACTAGAAGTCTTATACTTGACTGGATTCGGCAAGAAGACTACCCAATCCCTTACAATATTAGGAAAGTTTTGTTGTGACCACCGATCATCGTACGAGAGATTCTTGCTACCTCGAGTGATCAACATTCGTAGCCATCTCTTCACATACTGCCTGTTGCGCCATACACGGAATCGAGCGTAAATGAGATCGCGGGCTCTTGCTTCGACCAAAGAATCTTTACCCCGTTCTTGGGTGGCGACGAATGCGGCTTCTTTCCTGCCGAGGATGCGCACTTCCTTTTTAAGCACCGTTCGTGCGTCTTCCATGCGCCGTTGCATCTCGCCGAACCGTTGCCGGTGCGCAAGGTTCGTCATGAGGCGGTTGTACATCTGAATTGTAGGCTTGACGTTGTATGGTTCTGAGGTCATAGTTTGCCACAGATTGGAAACAGCTTCAGCAGGCAGCTGACCGGTCTCTCTGCCGGTCTCCTTCACTTCTTCACCCTTCTTCCTGACGGGCATCTTTTTGACGGCCAGTAATGCGGTCCATTGCAGAATCTCGTTCCAAACATTCAGGGGAATAGTAATCGAGTAGTGCCTAGAGACATAGTCCAAGAGCCTCAGGGCAGTAGAAATGTCATTGTTGCTACCATAAGCATGAGCAATGGAGTAGAGGAGATAATTCGACGGAAAGAATGGGGACCGTTGGCTGTATGCTGTTGGAGGTGGAATTGATGATTCTTCTTTGGTCATGATCGAGTCGACGTCGATGTTCCAGACTCTCCTAAGGATTGCCGCAATACCATCCAGGTCAGCCTCTCGACTGAGTGCAATGATCAGGAGGCAGAAAGTTTCTTCGTTGCCAGTAACTCCAAACTTTACCATTTGCCGAAATAGCTGAGAAGCTTGAGCTTTAATGCCTGAGGAAGTTCCTACTCGATGAGAGGCGAGCGTATGAGGAGGAATGAGCCATGATCGAGGGGTGTAGTTTTCTTCAATGACTCGAAGTCTGTATCTGTGCTTGGGATTCGTCTTAGCCTGCCAGCATTTCACAGCCAAGAAATGATTAAAAGCTTCGGCATCCGGAACCACAGAATCACCCTGCTGTTGACCTTTGGGAGGCGTGATCATGCTCTTCCATATCTGCTCCGCGGCATTAGCGTGGCCAACAGACTTGGCACACTTCAGCAGGTATTTGTAGTCCGACAGATTGAGAGGCCACAGTTGTCGACGAGCATTCATGATACGACCAGCTTGCCCAATGAACGCAGAGCAGAACTCGTAATAGTCCTCCCTTCCAAGGATCTTCTCTCCTCCCAAAAGATGCGTTGAGACGGAACTAATTTCACTGAAGACTGCAGTATATGGATCAACAAAGTGCTTCGGATCGATACAACGTAGGATCTCGGAGAAAATGGGTGGAGGGGTCGCCAGGAGAAGAGGGGATGGATAACCATAGCTTTCGAGTTGGACGAGGTTCATAAGGGATCGCATCACGGCGTGTGGGTTCCCAGTACGCAGAGCAGAGTATACATTGCTCTCCTCCTTTGTTAGCACTTCCTCATCGGGAGATTGGTGTTCGAGCGGTAATGGGTCCGCAGGGGCAATTGATGCTCGTATTCTCTGCCATCTGGGTTGGCCAAATCGTGGAACGGTCTTGTGTCCGAATCGAGGGTCCGCATTGTGTGGTGTGTGGGAGAACTGTTGTTCGACCAAGCTTGTAGAGACCTCCTCCTCTGCAGAATGTGACGCCGGAATCTGCGATGCCAATACAACCGTCGCAGATCCAAAGTTCTCTTCGTTATGTCGTATGGCAGCGGAATCCAACCTAGCGGTGGGGGTTCGGGGAGGAGTGGTTCGAAAGCATCTTCGGAGTCGTAGAGAGTGCACGCGACCGGAAACCTCCCGAGGACAAGAATACGAGGCGATTCGGGACTCAATTGCCTCGAATCTGAGAAGCAACGAGGTCATTTGCTATCGTCGACCTATCATGGCGTTGTTTGGGGAAATGCGGAGGCGGGTTGGAGGTTCAATGCTTTTCTGGGGAAGTCAATTTTGGAGGCCGGAAAGTTCCGCGAAGCAAATTTCAAGTCGCGAACCAAAGTCAACACCATCTGACCTTTGACAGCGACGCGCTTTTTTTTCGACAACCAACGCCAACAACTACGACATCATGGCCGACGTCGAAGATGGAGGATCCGCGCCTGCAGAGCCCATGGACTTGGTGCGCCTATGCTTGGATGAGATTGTGTTTGTGAAGCTGAGAGGAGACCGAGAATTGAAGGGCAGGTTACACGTAAGTTCTACATCTGCAGATGCAATACCAGCTTCTAACTGCCTGCAGGCATACGATGGGCATTGCAATTTGGTACTAGGAGACGTTGAGGAGACAATCTACGTGGTGGAGGAAGACGAGGATGAGGAGGAGACTGTGAAGGTGGGAATCAAAGCTCCTGCAGTCGACAGAATAATGGCTAAAACTGTTGGCAGACTATCCACAAGAAATCCGAGATGCTGTTCGTTAGAGGTACGTCGTTTACTTCTTCTATTATTGCTTGCCAAGGCGTCGAACAAGCTAATATGACTATAGGAGACAGCGTAGTCCTCATCTCACCGCAAGGAGCATCATGAAATCGAGCATTCGAGATCAGCACGAAACAAAAAGCTATGATTACGCAGGGCTAGTTGGGGCAATGGAATGCTTTGAAGCGTGGCGCATATCTGGGACATCGAGGTAGCGGGGTAGAGGCAGTTGTCTTTGCGCCAAGTTACGGACTTTGCAGCACTGGCACATTTCCAAACACGAGATACCACAATATGGCATCTGACCGAATTAGCAAGGCAGAATTGATCATTTTCAAGGCAGACCGCGTACAATATCCAGGCTTGAATGTTCTATGCTATTCCAATGACTCAAGTGTAGATGATTCACGACTCTCTCGCGGAGTTCCTTATCGATAAAGCTTCCCCGCCGAAAGAGTCATTGACATGCTACATAACACTCGACTCCCTTCACCCCACATCAACGACAACCACAGAATGCAATTATAGCATCGAATTGAAATTAGATCGAACAATAGAAATCCTTCAAATGATCTTACGAATACACTAAGGAATAACTAAACCTTCACTCGATACAACGTCTGTCGCATCGAGTCAGCATCATGGCAACGAAAGGCAAACAGCTCCCACACGAGCGGCGGAAAGGCGAATCTGTATACAGTGCTATTCTATACCTTCTAAACATCTGCTAATCAACCAACAAGGCATTGAGCGAATTCGCGGACTACGTTGAGCAACAGCAAAAGCTACGATACCCATCCGCAGCTGGCACCACAAACGCCACCCTCGAAGACCACGCCGAACTCGACATCCTCAATTCCCTCGACCTCGCAGACACCTCCTCATCCGTCCGCTTAAAAGAGCTACTACTAACCCACAACGATGAGAACTTCACAAAACTGGTTACTCTGCTCGAGACTCGGATAGCGGAAGGACATGGCGAGACTATATTCGAGATTGGATTTGAAAATAATGGTGACTCAATGGCATTGAGTAAAGATGAATGGGATGCCTGCATGAAGCGATTACGAGAGGCTGCGAAGAAGGTTAGGGTAGATTGTCAGGTGCTGTTGACGAAACATGTTGGTGGTGAGGAAGAGGCTGAGAGTGCAGCGATCGAGAAGGAGAAAGAGTGCAGTGGCAAGATATTGATCAGACAGCATCCTGCTACGGTCGAGGAAGTTATTGAGACGCGAATTGCGGTTGTGGGGAATGTCGACGCTGGAAAATCTACCATGCTGGGTGTACTGGTCAAGGGTGGGCTTGATGATGGACGGGGTAAAGCTCGTGTCAATCTCTTCAGACACAAGCATGAGATTGAGAGTGGTCGAACCAGTTCAGTGGGTATGGAGATCATGGGATTCGACACGATGGGCAAAGTCGTTGCTGCCGATGTCCCAGGTCGGAAACTCTCCTGGGAAGAAATTGGCAAGCGCTCTGCGAAAGTCATTACCTTCACTGACTTGGCTGGCCACGAAAGGTACCTGCGAACAACTGTCTTTGGTCTCCTCTCTTCTAGCCCGAATTACTGTCTCCTGATGGTCGCCGCCAACAATGGTCTGATTGGAATGTCCAAAGAGCATTTGGGAATTGCATTGGCTCTTAATGTCCCAGTCATGGTTGTCATTACCAAAATCGACATTTGTCCTCCACAAATTTTGGAGCAGACTATCCAGCAGATCACTCGGATACTAAAATCTCCTGGTGCGCGGAAAATTCCAATCTTCATCAAGAATAAGGAGGAGTGTATCAACACTGCGACTCAATTCGTCTCTCAGCGTATTTGCCCGATATTCCAGGTTTCAAACGTCACTGGAGAATCTTTGGACTTGGTTCGGGCATTCTTGAATATCCTGCCACACCACGGACATTACGATGCTCAAGCTCCTTTCGAGTTCCACGTCAATGACACATTCTCTGTTCCCTTCGTCGGAACTGTCGTATCTGGTATCATCAAGAGCGGTGTCATACACGCTGGTGACACAGTTCTGATCGGACCAGACTCGTTAGGTCAATTCACAACGACCAACATACGATCGATCGAGCGAAAACGAATACAAGTTCCAGCTGCATCAGCAGGTCAGTCTGCGTCCTTCGCACTGAAGCGTGTCCGCCGGAAAGACGTCCGAAAAGGAATGGTCGTCCTCCCAAAGCTCGAACAAAACGCACCAAAAGTCTACCGAGAATTCGTCGCAGAAGGTACCTCCCCTTCCCTCCTTTGTCTCCTCAGCCCCTCCACCGCACCCAACTAACTCATACAGTACTAATCCTCTCCCACGCCACCACCATAAAAACCAAATACCAAGCCATGCTCCATGTCGGACCCGTCTCCCAAACCTGCGCCATCATCGACATCGACCGTGCCTACATTCGTACTGGAGACAAAGCAACCGTCGCGTTCCGCTTTGTGCAGAGACCGGAGTATTTGGCGCCAGGGGATAGGTTGTTGTTTAGGGAGGGGAGGACGAAAGGGTTGGGGATTGTGAAGAGTGTAGGGTATGATTATTCGAAGCCTTTGAATCCAGATGCGGCGAAGAATGGGAAGGGGGAGAATGATGTCCAGAAGGAGGGTGAGGGGAAGGCTGGGAATGGGAAGGCTGTTGAGCCGGAGAAGGGTATTGCTAGCCCAAGCAAGTAAGCTTTGGAACTTTAGGGGTGACGGCCATGGAGTTTGATGGGTTGGGGGAGAGGTTGCACAGAACTGCTGGGTTGCTACATTGCGTTGTTTTGGGGAGTTTGGCGTTCACTCTTGGGCTTCACTTGGTTGGCATGGCATGGTATGGCGCTTCGTGGGCATACAGTAAATGCAATTGCTTGTCCAACTTCCATTTGGATTCGACGGTTTTGGCATGCGACAGGTCTTCATGTTATCGAATGTCTCATGCCACTGGATCATTCCTTGGTGTCCCAAATATTGAAAAAGACCTCCTCGCTACCATATTGGGAAGTTTCCCCGAATATTAATACGGGCGACGCCCATCTCCGTTTCCACGCTCAACTTCTCTTCAGCGTCAAGTGGCTAAGACTGCAGGTATATCAATATCATTCCCTTTCTCAATTTCTTAATTGTCCAAGCCAATCCCTAACATTGTCAAGTTGCATCAAAACTATCTGAAATTGCTCGGTTCGTTTCACTTCCCAGTTCTTGAATTTCAGCACGCTGTTGGAGGTTGGAGGATACCATGTGGCTGACGCCCCTGATCTCTGCATGCGCCACAAAGTCTGTGCCACAGAAGCACGTCCACAATGCGGGAATGACGTCGCCAACCCGACGTCATGGCACGCATGATCCTGCATGAACTGAACAGCAAAGATCTTGGGGTTTTAAAGATTGGAATTGACAGCTGCATGAAGAGTCATATGTTCACATAGCGATTTTTGAAAAACTCGTTATTGCAAACTGTTTACAGATCTTGTAACAGAAGAAAGGAGGAAGATACCTTTTGAGGATATGGCGGGGTAAAATTTGGGAGTGAGGCATCAACGACTTGGATGGAAAGCTTCATGTGAAAGCTTCATCTGAACAAGCAAGCTAAAAGCTTGGAACTACCTTATCCTGATCTCAACCCGAATCCCCACAAGCAGCCTGAAGCTAAATTAATTGCGCAATCTGATGCTGCCATGTTCAAAACCAGGATCTTGGAGCCTGCTTGACAAGGTCAATTCCTGTAACCAATCTCATTTTTTTCCTAGACCTAGCCAGCCTGGACATTCCTTGATATCGGCAAGGACGAAAGATCGATGGAAGCATCGACGAATTTGCCTTGGTGGGGTCCACGCTAATCATGCTGGTACGTGGAATGACGTTTGCAGCCGAACCAAGATTCGGGGCAGCTACCCCTCGCCGTACATGCTGGTTTATATTGACTGCTCTTCATTCCGCCTTCTTCTTATACCATCTTCAATAAATTAAGATACCCAACGATCTCACGAACTTTACGAATCACACACTTTTGAGACGAGACTTAAGAAAGGAAATCAGCAAATATGGAAACAGTAAACAACATTGCATCCGCCGCCTCGCGCGTCATCTGGGGCGAGAATACCACGGCTACCAATGAGACAGCAGGCAGTGAGCCTGTTTCTGGACAGACTGGAGATGTAAAAGCTGGAGAACCTTATGATAAGGGGAATGAGGGTAAGTTTGCTTCCACAGAAAACTTCTCGTCCTTCTGGTCGCCTCGAAGGATAGGAGCTAGGAAAAGATAGAAAAACTCAGATGAGGAAATAGTAGAGCGGAGACTAACGTGAGAGCAATAGAAACGAAAACAAGCTCAGGAACCTTCTTGGATCACCGAGGCAAGGACGAGAGCTCAGCGACCTCCAACCCAACATCTACGACTGCAGACACAACCACCACTTCAGATACCACCTCCACCAAACCCACACCCGCAACAGAGGACACCTCTCTCTCCGACAACAGCGGCGCACCGCCCGCCCCTTCATCCAAAACACAATCCGCATCCGACCCAACCACCGATCCCACCGCCCAAACCACTTCCAAAGCAGCCGACACCACCAACACCACCTCCTCCGAGGACAACGAAGGCTCCACCTCCGAGGACAAGAAGATCGCAGAAGATGGCATCCAAGAAACCCACTCCGGCAAAGGAGACGACGCAAAATTCGATTCATTCAAAACAGCTGATGGTCCACATATCGACGTGCCTGAGAGCGATGGACGGGTTGGTCCTGATGTTCCGAAGGGGACGATGATCCCTGGTACAGAGGATGTTAATGATGATGCGGAGGCGAAGGGGAAGAGTGGACATTCTAGTGAGGCTACTGGTGCAGTAGGAGGAGAGGTGAAGAAGGCAGAGAGTGCTAGTAGGGAGAGTGTTGATAGTGCGGGGAAGGGAAGTGAGAGTCCTAGTGGTGGGAAGGAGAAGGTTAGTTTGAAGGATAAGATTAAGGCGAAGTTGCATAAGGATAAGAACTAGATGGTGTTGCATCGGGATGGACTGTATTTTGACTTCGAGTTCTGTATGAGTAATGTTTTGGGAGTGGGAATAGGGATAGGAAAGAGATATCAAGACAGGAATGACATCCAATGCATTTCATACTATTCGCCAGGATGTTATCCTTTCACCACAGGTTGTCTTTTGTTTTGATATGTTCATTCCCGAAGTTGGAACCTGGTCGGGGCGGAAAGCGGGGTCTAGCTCAACGAAGATTGGCTGGCACGTTGCCAAAAGTTTGGTCCGAAACCAAATTTGATATCAGAACTCACCTAGACATCTCGAGTTTCTACTCTCGATGCGACTCCAAACAACTTTGTCCAATCCGCAATAAATGCCACGAATAAAAAGATCCAAATCCGCCCCACATACCCCGCTCGACACTAATTTCTCCTTCACACCTCCCTCGCCACGACCAACGTTGAAACAAATGATCACCCGCGCCATCTTTGCCCAATCTATCCGCTGCGTACTCACTGTAGCGCTGTATACAGTGCTCAATACTCCACACTTGACCCCAGTCTACTTCGGTCATGCATACCAAGAGGCGAACTGGTTGCTCGTTGCTTGGGTGGTTGTGATGGGCATGGTTTTTTTTTGTTGGAAATGCTAGAAGCGAGAGCTCGGAACGCTGAGGGGATGGAACTGGTATCGATCAGCGGAAACACAAGAGATCTGATTCCTGCTGGGGCTTTTTTAGAACGGATTGGATGTACTGCTTGAGCATCACGTGCGCTTCCCGATTTGGCTCGCAATGCCCCTTTCCTCAAGCGAGGAGGACCGTGCGAGCTTCTTCTTCGACGAATTTCTCCACTCATGTATCTCCACAACTCATCGGATATTCTCAATGTCCCTCCTAGTGAGGATCGTTGTTGATCCAACTTCGGGACCTGGGACTGTCAAGCTGGGTCTTCACAGGGAAGGAGCGAGTCGAGCGACCTCCCAACCAAGCGTACCTTCTTCCTAACTTTACCCATCCCTCGCTCTTGCATCTTTTCAACAACTTGGTACGCGTGCCACCTTAAGCTCGTGTGTTTTCCTTCCATGTTCAAATCCATGTTTCTCGCTGTCAACTCTTCCCATCATCAACTCCACGATTTTGGAACACCAACATCACATCGAGCATCGCATCACCTATCCCATTGTATAACACATCATTCACGCTCAATAAGGGCACGTACGCCATATCCGTCTGTGGCCTCGTGACTAAAGGTGATAGAGATCCTAACAGCACCTCCGACATTCTCCGCTCCCAATGCTCGTCGCGGTATTCCCCCTCCTCGGTCTCGCCGCGTTCCGCCCCCCAGCATTCGTTTCCGCCATGTTAGCTCTTCCGCGATTTTTGCCACATTCTACACACCCCGACTGTCCGCTGCACTCGTTGGGTGGTATTCCGGATAATGTCCCTGGATTTGAGGGACATTCAAAGTGGGCTAAGAAGTGCGGTTTGCCCGTGTTTGCGGAGGACGAGTTTCGGTGCACAAACGGCACCTTTCTGGGTTCCGGAATGTTCCAGCCAATTAGGGACATTGATTGCTACTTCTCCCTCAGGGCCTTGCGCGACGGTATCGAATACGATCTTAATATTCTACCACGCTTTCATATGCTCTCCAACGGCACCAATCTTCCATTCAAGGAGGAGAATCGTTCTATACTAGCGGCACCATTCTTCCTCCCTAGATGGCGTCTGAACGGATCAGACTTTCCAGTTTTCTCTTTCCGCAAATCGTCTGCACTAGACTTTGCAGGACCTGGCATGATATACTCACACCTTGCGGAGCGGGACGATGAGATTTACCGCCACCGTCATTCTCAGTTCGAAGAAATCTACTGGGGATTGCCACTGGTTCTGAACTGGATTCACATGGAACAGGAAGCTGGTGGATATATTTCAATCTCTCCTGGGTCACCCAGTGACAATGGGACATTGCAACAATCCCTCTTCAGTACGAGTCTGCAGTATCAATGCATCCAGGACCAGCCACGACTTACACTCATGCCAAGGGATGGAGGTACGTACCAGTGTCAAGAGTGATCCCTTTTCAATGTCCTAGAGCTGATGGGACTGTAGAAATGTTCTTCGACCTCAGAAGCTCTCCTGATGCTGTCGAGTTCGATGGTCTGCTTCAGTTCCCGATCGGTAAGCATTGTCCTAGGTATGCTGGGACATTGAAAACACATGCTCACACTGCTTCAAAGAGTTTTGCGGTCACGATTTGATCGCTATGAGCCATCCTTGTGAAGACTTCGATTGCAGGCTTGTTTGGAGAATGGGTCCACGGAGGGATATGCCCAGTAAGTACCTCCGTAATTGTCCCTTTTCCCAAGGGACATTGAAAACTGACCGTGAGGTAGAGCAATTCAAGGAACTCCATATCATCGTTGATTTGATTGGCGAGACCTCCAGACAATCCCCCAAGCCTCGCTGGACAATATGGAAGTCTGCACCTGCACCTAAAGATGAACCGCTCAAACGAGCTCTCGACAAGCCTCATGATGAACTTTGAATGTCCCATCCAGCTGGGTAAATTATAAAAGTATCCAATATCTGCTATAACGGCCGCGACAGGGTTGTGGTGGTCTTCTATAGTTTTGAACGTCCCAGCCTTCAAAGGACAGTTACAAAAGTATTGATATGAATCGCTGAGCAATGAATCACTACAGCCTTGGACCCATGGCTCGCTCCTGAATGTGTGTCCACTCATTCTCCTTCACATTCCCAAAATCCATCATCTTGTTCGGCCCTCCTCTCCGTCCTTGAACATCTTCCCAATTTCGCCCCACAGCCGTCTCGGGCCTCCACCTAAAAGCTTTCTTTAATCTCTGGTCAAGTTTCCCTTCAACAGTATCAGCGACAAATCCTCCCACAGAAGTAATGTGCATAAATCCATGTCCCGATCCTCCTACCGCCAATACCAAGCTTGGATACTCCGGATGACGATCAATCAAGAAGTTCCGATCGGGTGTATCTGCACACCAACATATTCTCGCGAAGCTAAACGGTCTTGAGGCGAGTTGTGGCATTGTATCTTTGAGAAAACCTCGAACGCGTGTTTCTGCCTCGAGCGGGATTTGATGTTTTGCGAATGGAATGCTTTCTTTGTTTCCCGAGGGGGAGACGGTCCAGTTACAGTATCCTGGATGTTCGTCACAGATTTTCAATTCGTGTTTTTCGGCGTCGGGCTCCATAAAGAAGCCACTTTCGATGTTAAACAGCACAGGCAAATCTTTGTACAACTTGCACTCTTCTCGAGACATCTTGATATGTGCCAACGTCCAAGCTGTGGGGCGGAGCTGGTCTTTCATATCGAGTAACTGGGGAGCATTGGCGCCTGCTGCTAGGATTGTGGTTTTTGCTCTGTATTGCTTCCCATGGTTCGTGACAGCACCAATGACATCCCCGTTCTCAATCAAGAGTTCCTTAACCCCACCTTTTGCTCCGGTGATGAATGTCACTCCGAGGCGCTTTGCTTCTTTATAAGCAGAAACCAAAGCTCCCCTCGCGAACACCCATCCTGCTCCAGTACGTTTGAAGCCTCCTTTCCACCTGGGAAAATTACCGGTGAGAACACCTTCTGGCATAGTGGCTCGGAAAGCAGCTGGGGTATCGAGCCATTCGAAATCAGCTTTTTGATCGAGCATTTCGCGTTTGGTTAATTGGGTGAGGCCGTCGGGAGTGTGGGCGCAGATTATGTAGCCGGTGTTGTGGTAGTAGGGTTTGAATATGGGGTCGGTGAGCCATCCCTCTGTAGCTAATTGAAGAAGAGTTTCGGATATTGAGGCGCCTTCTTCTCCATCGCTGAATGAGCCTGGGTTGGTGTTAAAATGGTTATCGGTGAGGGGGGAGGGAGGAAAGGGGAGGGAAATGGGTGTACCTTGTTCAACGATCTTGTTGATGTCGTTTCCGGCTGAGATTGGGGATGGGACGGGATATGGATCAAGGACTGTCACGTTTTTGTAGCCTCGTCGGGCGAGGTGGAGGGCTGTTGAGCAGCCCCATGTTCCGGCCCCGATGATGAGAGTTGAGGAGTTGAGGTCTGGCGAGGAGGAAGACATGACCGCGAGGGGAAGGTATGCAGACTTGAAACTGGGAGTTCAGCAAGTCAAAGGTAAAGGTAAGAGATCCAAAAATGAACAAAACTAACGGAAGAACAGAATTTGAGGATCTAGAACGATCGAAGTCCCAGCATTGAAGCTGTGTGATAGGGTGGCGTGAGCTGGTCGCCAACCCCTCTACCCCACCTTTGGCAGCGTAGATCAGCGATCCCCCTCAACGACGTACACCACTTGCCTAAGGCCCTCCCATCTTCGGCATGGAACTAAGCTATCTTGAGCCTTAGATTATCAGATAGCTCGAAGCTTATCTCAAGGGTCCGGGTTGACCTTCCAGTGTTTGGGGAGGTATATCAATCGGGATTTGGTCCGATGAGTGGGGAAGCGAGGGGTAGCGACATCGACGTCTGGGTCAAGTTGCTTGGGAATGATAAGCCAGGGACGTTTATTAGAATGGAAACGAGAAGATGGGAGGGATATATACTCTGGTTCTCCTCCAGGCTGTCACATCCTTAATTCATATGAATTGAGGTGAACAAAATTGTAAAATCTGAGGACTCAACCGGCAAACGAGAGATGTCGGACGTTATTGAGAGCGTTCCTGGAACGGAATACCTTGTGGACGGTAAGTGATCTCACCAAATTGTTGAGAATGATACTGACTTTGTGATCGCAGTGAACCACAAATCGGATGTCGAACATGCAAGAACCACAGGCTCCTCAGACATCGTCCTCATCCCACAACCCACAGAATGTGGCGGAGACCCACTGGTACCTCGCCTTCCTATGTCGCAAGGCAAGACTGACATTGGAACAGAGATGGTCAAGATGGAAGAAATACTACCAGCTCTTCCTCGTCGCTCTCTACGCCTGCGCTTTCTCATACGGCGAAAACACCCTAGGCGCAGCCTGGACAACAGTCAGCGAAGACACCGGCGTCAGCTTGACCAACATGAACGGCGGTTCTGCTCTCAACTACCTCTTGCTCGGCTTCGTAAATATCTTCTGGATCCCCACAGCCATGAAAATCGGTCGCCGCCCTGTCTTCCTCATCACAACAGTCCTCTGTCTCTGTGCCGGAGTTTGGCTAGGCAAGTTCCACGGCACAGGCCAATGGTTTGCGGCCATGATTCTGAATGGACTGGGGACCAGTGCGTATCAGGCTGTTATTCAATTGAGTGTTTTTGATATGTTTTTCGCGCATGAGAGGGGACGCATGTTGAGTGTTTATTTGTTTGGACAGCAACTGGGATCAATGTGAGTTTGAGTCTTCTCGATGTTGGGGAGAAGTATGTTGATAATGGTAATAGACTTGGATTGATTACTGGTGGATCGATTGCTGATACGTTGGGCTGGCGATGGAGTCAGTATATCGTCGCTATCATTGATGGTGTCGTACTTCTGCTTCTCCTTGTCAGCTTCAAAGAAACGCTTTTCCCGAGATTCTTGTTCTCGCAATCTCGGTCTTCTTCCGACGCATCCTTCTCGGCAACAGATTCGGAAAGAAAGCCAACTCAATCGACTGTGACTGCCAACACTAGCATCGCATATGACTTTCCAAAGAGAACTCTCGTTGAACGTTTCAAACTTTGGACATACTTCCCAGAAGATCGTACAACGTACTGGCAGTACTTCCGGCGTCCATTCTTCCTACTCTCCTTTCCAAACGTCATAATCGTAAGTATACCAGTCCCACCGATCAATTTCATCGTGCTAATGCTCCGATAGGCAGGATTCATCTTCGCCTTCGGATGCACCGCCGGAATTGTCTCGTTCAACACCATCTCCGAAATTCTCACTGAACCGCCCTACAACTGGTCCACCACCGCCACTGGACTCGTCTTCCTCGCTGCTCTTGTCGGAAACATCGTAGGCTGGGCGACCGGTACTCTTTCCGACCAGATCGTGATCCGTCTCGCACGAAGAAACGGCGGTACCAAGGAGCCCGAAATGCGTCTCTGGACCCTCGGCTTCTCAATACTCTATGCTCTCCTAGGTTACTTCCTCTACGGCTGGGGTGCCCAATCCGGCGCCCACTGGATGACCATCGCCTTCGGCGTCGGCTGTATGATCGCGCACCAAGTATCAGCATGCTCCATCGCCACGGCCTACGCCATGGAATCCTTCCCTGGGGTTTCTGGAGAAATGGTCGTGATATTGGCGATGTGTAGTTCTTTGATCAATTTCGCGTTTTCGTACAGTGTGCAGCCGTTTATTAATACGGCGGGATATGGGTGGACGTTTACTTTCTTTGGGTTGGCGGTTTTTGCGAGTATGGTTGCGGCAATACCTATGATTGTTTGGGGGAAGAGGTGGAGAATAAGGTGTGCGCCGAAGTATTATCGGTTTATTAATGAGAGCCGGCTGGAGTAACCTAAGAAGGACTGGGAGACAAATGGGTGAGGAATTCTCTTAACGGAGAATGCTTGTGGGGAGCAATTTATATCAACGAAGGTTAGGCTTGTATGAAGAAGTGACTTGATGTAGAACTCAGATCGTAGGCTTAGTAGTATAAAGTAAAGACACTTGCGAACTGTGACTTGCAACAAAACAGCGTACGAAACTGGGCATGATGTTGTGACGTACAACAAGCGACAGAAATAGGAGCAGTGGTCTAACGATAGGACGGACTTTTGGAGAGTGCGACTGGAACAGGTCCTTGATATCTAGAAGGAAGTTGATTGACACTCGTCACCTCCTTGAGGATGACCCCTACCTGCCTTGTTTGGTTTGGAACGGTCTGATAAGTTTGGGGCGAAGAAAAGTTTGTCATAGCCGATTTCGCGCCTTTGCTGGGTGGTCGGAGACCTTCTGAGCCGTCGAATATAGCAGACCATCAGAACTAGCCTCAGCGACGTAGAGATACGAGTTTAAAAACCATCGATTTATCCACTACTGTGGGTATTTCTGTCGCTGTCGCTGTTGATCATCTGTTCCTCTTCGCCTCAGCCTGCTTGCTCAGCTGGCCACCTTTTCGACTTCGCGAGATGCCTCTCCTTTGCACCATCAACATAAACGCCCAGCCTATCTTCTCTCTCATCAAGAAGATAGTAGTTACGAGGAAGACCGGCACAGCAATGGACCAGAAATAGGGCTCGCCGTGGTTTAGTGATGGAAAATCTTTAAGATTCATCCCAAAGTAACCAGTGAGAAAAGTTAATGGAAGGAAAATAATTGTAACGATAGTGAGTTGTTTCATCGACTCGTTTTGAAATGCTGAGATGGTGTTGAAGATTAAGTCAATCATGTTGTCGCAAGATCTTCGCATCTGATCTAAAGATTCTGTGATAAGGACAATATGGTCTTCGACATCTCCAAGGTATGTTTGTGCCATAGGACTGACTTTGACGCCTGTCACGTTGTTTTTGGGATCACGACCTCCTACGCCAGCAATGAGTGCGGGACTCTTGTGATCTTGAAGTGCATTGATGAGATTGTGAATCGGGCTAACGAAGTTCCGCATAGATGTGATTTCGCTCGTGACGATATATAAGCTCGTGCATTGCTTTATGCTTGGGTTTGTCAAGACATCAAGCTCGAGGTCGCCGATTACGTCTTGATATGCAGTAGTGGCTGGAATGGCTAGATCGATTGTCGCGTCGATGATTGCCTGAACCAGCATTGACGCATCACACGATCTTCTCAAGACTGTTTCTGGTGTGCTGAGGCGATGAATTATGGGGCCTTCGATGTCATCTGCGGAGGACTCGAAAAATGATATGACAGTGTTATCTATCCATCGATTAGCAACTACCCCTCAAGCGATGATGGCGCTAAGATATACCAGATGTCAAGAATACCGAGACCTGCTCGGCAGAAATCGCGAGTCTTTTCTTGGTCAATGGGGAGTGCCGCTCCATGTACTCCATTCGCGCCTTATTTGGCCCCCCGTGATATCGCTGCAACGTCCTCAACTTCTGCACAGGGGCATCGTGTATTCCTTCTGTATGTGCAGTGACAAAGCCGTTGGCGGGATCGTGTACGCCTGCGACCATGCTTGCCCTCCTTTGCTTGTCCTCGAATTTTGATTTTGAGCCTGAGAATATATTGCGGAAAATTTTCGAGGCCTTGCTCCGTGGTAGTTTTCGTGCTCCATAAGAGCTGCTTTTCTCGTCTATCTCCGAGTCGCTATCTTCGTCTTCGTGTAGGTGGACCAGTTTCTGCAAAGTGAAGACCATGTATGTATGATCAGTGTACCTATTTCTGTCAGCAATTGCCAAATCCAGGAGTAAGCGACTCACCAATCAGCCTTCGTCCTGTTATTTGTGTTGATCATATCCTCGATTGCCAGTCTGTGCAGCTTCTTGTATTGTCCTAGAGCCTGTATGACATCCCAACTCAGCCCGTTGACATTGATCCACCGACACGAGACCCAGGGCTCCTGCGGTTTCTTTATGAAATCGACCAGTCCAGCATTCTCAAAATCATGCATCTGCATATCCTTCTCACTGAAATCCACCACTGTAATCTGGCATTCTTCGTGAAATGTAGGAGTACCCCCTGGTCGTCCACCATTGGCTTGTCCTGTGTCGAGTCCAGGCTCTTGACCTGGGTGCCAGCTCGGTCTCGAAGGCGCAACATCGATTGTAGTAAATGTCTTCGCAGTGTTCGCACGCGTCTGCCGTCGCTTCAGAATTGGGGAAGGGTCTATCTTCTCGCCGGGTTCGGCTCGTATCGAGCGAGTACTGTGGTGCGGGCTGTGGTGCGGGCTGTGGTGCGGACTGTGGGCTGCCGTGGTACTAGAAGAGCGGCCAGCTTCGATATCGAAGTTGACATGAGTCGGCGAAGACATCGCAATATGCGGGGAGAAGTCTCGCACATCTGCCATCGATGAATGGAAGAATTGAGATCTGTTGGCGTTTTTGGGGGAGCTGCAAAGTTGTTGTTTCAGAAGCTGGTTTCGAAGGCAGGGAAGGATTTGCGACGAAGAGGAAGCAAGAGGGTATCTCAGAATGTACATAACAATTAAAGAGGCATTAAGGAAGTGAATGTACAACACGTGTGAAGATATACAGTAGCATTGTCGAAATGGCGGACTCGAATGTTCTGGTGGTTCATCTGATAAACGGAGTCAAGCTTTCTTAATCAGTTTAGGGGCTTGGCGGTCCAAGCCCGAGGCTAGGCCTAATTCAGCAACCCCTCCCCTTTTCCTCTTCGCTTCACACATCTCTGGTGATAGCTTCACCTTGGAGCAGACAGTAAAGACAGTAGTCTGTCGAAATCCAACATTTCACTACTAGTAACCATCATTTGCAGGTACTAAAATAATGCCGAGCACCATGGTATCAAGCTACGCGCTAGTGACGTTACAACTGATCTGCTCTTATCTTTGCACATTGATGCTCTTTCTACTTTTATACAAGACAGTGGTGTAAGGAGAACAACTGAAAATATCGACTTGATGCTCACGCGGCAGAGATTCTCTTGGGAGACATTACTATGCACCAAACCTTCGCGATGCCCATGGAGAATTTGCCGGAGTCTTAGCCTCGCTTTCACTCTCGTCGTCTCTCTCATACCGAATCTCAACCTTGACCTCCTTCTGAATGCCTTCAATATTGTATTTTGCTGTTGTTCCTCCTTCCTCGCCACCCTTGATCGCTGTACTAGCTCTCTTTCCTGTATTATGGATCGGCAATATGTTTTCCTCCGATGAAGAAGCAAGTGGGATGGACTTCGTCTGGCTTCTTGCGTATGCCTTCGCTTTTGAACTTTGCGCCCGGGACCCAAGCTCGTAGGACGAACTCTGGCCGTAATGTGACATGGCAGAGTCTTTTGCTTTCTTGAAGAGGGGCCGCATGAGGGGTATCGAGGAGCCGATCATGACGAATGTGTTTTCGATGACGACCCAGTTCATAAAGCTGACAGTATTGACTACGTGTGTTAGCAAATTGGAGGCGACAAGATAATCTTGGAAGGAGAACGCGGTACTTACAAGTGTAGTCTGATCGCTCTCCCAAGGACTGGAGCTTGACTGTTTTGATGATGGATGCAACGAACGCACTGCCTCATTTTAGCCCAAGATTGCTTCAAACTCAATCCCCTCGTGTTGAGATGGGAGGTGTATCGAGACTTACAAGATACTGAGTCCGAGAAGTGCGACAAGACCAAGCTTGATCCGCAATTTCATCTGAAGAGTCCAGAAAATTGACGAGGGAAGGACAGTCAAGATTAGATCAGTCATTGAGTTGCAAGCTAAGAACATGTCAGCAATTGAGTTTTACCCCCCCTCTTTTGCTCTTTACCTCCTTGGAAGAAGCCAATGTCCTGCGAGTTGTTAGCATATAGGCAGGAATTTCACAAGCATTCAAGCACTTACAGCCTGCGCTGCAGGAACCCAACATTTACTTGGTACACCGACTGGATCCCAAAGTGATCGAACATCTCCGCATTGCACGAAGATAGTGATGCAAGTAACAAGATTGACAACAAGTGATTGAGCAATCATAAAGTGCAAGAACCATCTTCTGTACTTAGTGGTCCCGAAGAGGCGAAACATTAAGATGATGAAAGAGACTCGACCGAGAGCGGAGCACAATATGCCTGGGAGAGCGTATCAGCTACAATTGTGGATCGGAGTGGTTTTTGAGGTGGCATACCAAAAGGTTCCGATATGAATTCCATCTCCATGGAAGTTACTTTCTTGTAGTCATCAAGATAGAAGAAGTGTCTTCCCCACCCGAAGTGATGAGATATGGTGATGAATAAGATATGGAGAAAGCCAAACATCTAGAAGCTGTCAGCCAAGTTCTCGAAATTGTGACATTACGAACCAATGCCAAAAGCATCACGATGTCTCCTAGCCCGAATTGACGAGAGATCTTGACTTGAGTGAAGATTCTCATCCCCACTACAACGCCAGCGAGTCCGTATAGTGTCCATCCTGTTGCCAGCATTTGTGGGCCAATGTCGATGTCCGGCCCATTAGGCTTAGGGACGGACATTGTGGTGATCGAGGCTTTTCCGGTGTATTGAAGCAGATAATGATTATCTTGAGAGTTGTCGAATTGTCTTACGATATGAGTGGAGACCAGAAGAAAGTCGGGATCATGGTCTTCGAAGCTCTATAAAGTTGTTCCAAACTCCCTTCAGACAATTCAACTGAACATTTACACTTTCCCCAAGATGCAGGCATTCGAGGGATGAATGCAAGGCACTGAATTCGAGTATTGAATTCATGGAAAGGGCCGCACAAAGGGTCTCATCACGCAAACGGCAGACATGCCGTCCCGTGTTTCTACGGCAGGTACCAAGAGATGAAGAGGAGGCGGGACATGGGTTGTGTGACGCGGCTGGGCTGGGTCCCCCGGGTGGTCCTCCCGGCTGCACTTGGTGTTGCTGGTGGCGCGTGAATGGCTGCGGCGCTGTTGAAACTCGGGAACAGACCACCCTCGTTAAGTTTGACAGATGATGGGTTCCACGTATCTTCTATATCGATCAAGGGAGCCATACTGTCGGAAGTTCACAGGGTCCATTGCTAGGTACCTTCCCCTGGCATGGGCTTTCGGTAGGGACATTCTGCAAGAGATCCTTGCAGACGTTGAAGGATTCTAAAAGCCTATATCTTGTACTTGTAAAGGGGAAGCATGGGAGGCACATGGTCTATCGAACAATATGCTTGATTACACTATCCTTGTTTATGATTCCCAAGCTGTCTGCTTCCGAGAAATTGGACGCTTTTACTCTAATTTCTCCTTTCCTCGTCATCACGGCTGCCAAAAGGATCAGCAATACAAGCTGAACTTCTGCCAATCATGTAACCTCACGCGTTTCCGTCACGATGTACCTCAGATGTTCCCCTCGGCGCCGCAAAGCTAAGACCACTTGAGTTCGGGCGAGCGCCCCTTCGAAGTTTATTCGAGGTCCTCGCTTGATCACCCAACCATAGTCGGATACACTGCCGGATCTGTCATCAAGATTTACATGGGCGCTCCCTTCCACACCGAAATCCTGCTCAGTGATGTAGGGGTGGGATGCAGGGTACAGGGTTCATTGCGTTTTCGCTGTTCCTGTCAACCAATCGGCCGGAATGACTTCCAATGGGAGCAATGCGGCACTTCAAAGCCTTAATCAGAGACCAACTTAGCTAGAAAACCTTCTTCCCAGCACAGTAATTACATCAATCCGATGTTCCTAGTGCATGCGACATATCCTGGTAGCTGCACAATCTCCGAATTTTTTTGAACCTAGCCATATCTCGTCCAGACAGCTTCACCAATTTGCATTTCATCCCGTCCTTCAGGATTCCTCTGCTTTACACTGCAAACATGGGTTCCATCGCTCACTCGTCCCTCGATATTCTCCTGCAGAGAACTTCCATACAATTCGAGGGAGGCTCAGCACGCCTGCTTGAGGATAAGTTTGCGAAAGAGAACTTGATCAAGACCCTGCGTGAATTGACATCGGCTTTGGAGACTCCGGAGGATCATATTCAGCGGGTGGTATTTTTTGTGAGTGTCACACTTCGCTTCAGCCACTACCGCAAGCTAACTTCCCAAAAAGCCTTCGACGTACGCGTGTGCCAGGATAGCAATTGACTTGAAGCTTTTCAACATTATTGCCGACACAGAAGGCAATATTACGTCTAAGGACCTTGCTGCTAAGACCGGAGCTGAAGAACAGCTTCTCGGTATGACAGACTCCAAAGTCATGGAAATGGCGATTGACAATTGAGCAGTTCGAGTGCTTCGTCCCTTGACATTTGCTGGCCTTGTCATTGAGGCAGGAGATCGCACTTATGCAGCAAATGAGGTGACGAAACATTTGAAGGGACCTTCCGTGCAGGCTGGTATGATTCACTTGTATGTCAAATGCGCCTCAAATCCCCAATCACCTCCCCTATTGAAACCCTCTCTAGTTTCGATGCTGGACTCAGGAGCCTGAGTTACATGCCGGAATATTTCAGAAATAATGGATACAAGCTGCCATCTGATTCCGTTTCTGGCCCCTTGCAATTCGCTTTCAACACTCCTCTCGAGTCCTATGCTTTTTGGAACACCATGCCTGCATTTGCCGATAACTTCAATACCTTCATGGCAGGTAAGATGGGAGCTGGTAAGACTGGTCAGACTTGGGAGAACACGTATCCAGTCAAGACCAATATCATTGACGGCTTTGACGAGAAAATCAGTAGCGCCATGTTTGTTGACATAGCTGGTGGTCGCGGACATGAAGTTGGCCAACTCAAAGCTAGCTTCCCGGATGCGCCTGGGAAATTCATCCTCCAGGACCTCCCGGCTGTTATTGACGATGTAAAAGATCTGGATTGCAGTATCGAGCGCATGAAGTATAATTTCTTTGAGCCTCAACCCATCAAAGGCTCGAGGAGTTATTTTATGGCGAACATCATGCACAATTGGACTGATGCGGACTGCAAGAAGATCCTCGAAAATGTCGCTAAAGTGATGGTCAAGGGATACTCGAGGCTGCTGCTAAGTGATCACATCTTACCTAGTACGGGTTGCAGTTTACCATCATTTGGCAGAGATATCGGGATGCTGTCACTCCATGGCGGGGTGGAGCGATCCGAAAATCAGTGGACTGCTCTTCTGGAATCTGCAGGACTCAAGGTTGTTCAGTTTTACCATTTAGAAAGGGGTGAAGGTCTTGTTGAAGCTGTCCTACATGATTAAGGACAGTTTGATCGTTGCTGGGAGTGAAATGTTAATCGTCCGATGTTTTCAGGTTGTGATGAATTTGATAAGAGGATTGCTGGATAGGATGTGTTTCAAATCCTTCATTTGTATCACAGTGATGTGCCGCGAAGTCTATTGATAAGAGAAGATGGGAATCCTATGGGAATCCTGTTTTAGAAAGAGATAGGATATAGCAGCTGAAATATTCCACCTCTCATCGTCGTTCAGATTGCTGGGATTGAGCTGCATGTTGTTCGCCTCCACTCCTGCCATGCCGTCTCATGCTTACAGTCACAATCGACCGGGGTCTGAATGCACATTCAATCTTCAACGCCTTGCGACATGGATCATATCGGGATTTTTCCAGTCGCTTCGTGAAGAGTGGTCGATGCGGTGGAGCCCGCCCTACCGTCCCTTACTCCCTCCACCGGCTATTCTCCCCGCCGCCAGTCTGTGCTTCAGTGTTCGGAGAAGATCACCAAATTGTGCTAGCTCTGCATATGAAGCCCCATGGGGATGCGAGTTGGCGAACCTTGTTCAGTGGGAATAAGAATAGTCGAATACATCCCTAGTCAAAAACTCTATCTATCGAATGGTTTCGAGGTCCTTGTCGGTACTGCAACGCCATCTGGAAACGGTCTCATGTCCGTGGAAATTGGCTTTGCTTGGAAGGAACAAATATTTGACGCCAGCATCAATTCTTTCCATGCATTGGACTGGGCTCTCGCCCACATCCCGACTCCCGAGGCCCAGGGCATTCTGCTCAACAGCGAACCAAATGAGGTGTCATGTCTCAAGCCTCGTCTATCGTGCCGTGCGACCCTCTCACGCAATACCCATGTGACTGCAGTACGTACCCACGAATTATAGAGCGGGACGCGTATGGAAATCTGCTTCCTTACCCAATTGATAAAAATAATTTCGGAGATTCTCCACCCTTTAGGCTTTCCTTACTGCAGCTAATAGTCTGTCTATATCGATCATCGCTGACGACAAGTTATTTACACCGCATGTCTTCGAAGTATTCTAGAACGCATCGCCAACCCTCAGATCCATACTTTTGACGTTCTTGCGGTCCTCCCAAATTTGAGACTCACTAAAAGCGACACCTTAGAAGCAAAGATGGCAGGTACATCAGACGAAAAGAATCACTTCGAAAGCGTTTTGCCCACCTCTCCCGCCTCTGCTTCCTCAGATGAAGCACCTGCTCCACATCATAACGTCGATACGGAAAAGAATGCCAGCTCAGGAGGAACATATTTCGTCAAGGAAACAACCGCCGATGCCAATGACGGTCTAAAAGTGGCCAAAGATGGAGTCACAGTGCTCATCCCTCAACCTTCGGACGATGTCGAAGACCCTCTGAACTGGTCTTGGCTCAGAAAGCACAAGGTCTTGGCTGCTCTTCTGTTGCCAAGTCTCCTCACCGATTGGGGAATGACTTGGGGAACAACACTCTTCGAGGCGCAAGCTGTTACTTTCCACATGTCCATCCCAGATGTGGCTCGTTCTGTCAGTGGAGGTATTTTCTTGCAAGGTCCCGGTGGTGTTTTTGCTGTACCATTTGTCCAAAAATATGGCCGGTGAGAGAGATTGGTCTCCAGCAGAAGTTCCCTACTGACAAGATATCATAGCCTTCCTGTACTCTTTTGGTCCCAGATTTTGGGCTTCATAACCGTCCTTATCGCAACATTTATGCCGTCCTATGCCAGCTTCACAGCATTTCGCGCTCTGCAAGGTTTCGTTGCCACTTCACCTCAGGTCATCGGACTTTCAGTTGTCCATGACTTGTTCTTTTTCCATGGTAAGCACCAGATTCTGATTATGAAGTGAAAGTCGCTAATTCGTGCAGAGCGGGCGAGAAAGGTGAACATTTGGGCATTCACATTCCTGCTTGGGCCCTTCCTTGGACCTTTTATCTCGTCCTTCTTGCTGTCTAAGATATCATGGCAGCTCGACATGGGTGTTTTGGCAATGTTCTATGGCGTGTCAGCAATTCTCGTTGTGCTGTTGGGAGAGGAAACACTTTATGATCGTGAGAAGTCTGTAAAGCCAACTGCTGGGGCTTCGAAGTTCTCGATATTGATCGGCATCGCTGGTGCGAGAGCTAAAGCGCAGACGAGCTTGATGCTTGTCTCGAAGCAACTTCTTGAACTCCTCTTCAAGCCCCAACTGCTCCTTCCAAGTACGAATAGCTCTCCAACAGGGCCAGAGAACATGTGCTAACAATCTCATTCAGCTCTGTATATCATGCTCCTCTTCACCTGGGCCATCGGAATTGTTACCACTGTAACTCAATTCATCAGACCTCCACCATACCTCCTCAACGATACCCAAGCTTCCCTCTTCTACCTCGCTCCAATGGTTGGTGCTGTTGTCGGTGAGCTCTGGGGCCATTGGTTCAACGACTTCCTGTGCAACCGATACATCAAAACCCACAATGGCCAGTACCAACCTGAGAATCGTCTTTGGGCAGTATGGCCAGCGTGCGCTTTCGGCATTGGAGCAATGGTGCTATATGGTCAGACGTTGCAGAAGGAACTGCCTGTGATTGGTCTTGCTGCTGCGTGGGCACTCATGACTTTCTCTCAGGTTGCCAGTACTACTGCTATCAGTGCATACGCCTTGGATATCTTTCCTCATCATGCTGCGTTGGCTAGCTCGTGGATCAACTTTTGGCGAACTACTGGTGAGTGCTTTGAATTTCGCTCCAGCAAATACAAGTAGACTGACAGGGTTACAGGCGGTTTCTGTGTTACCTATTTCCAGACTCAGTGGGTAGCGAAGTCCGGCGCTGCCGTGACATTTGGAATACAGGGAGCCATCATCGCATTCGGGTTCATCTTCATCATCATCACGCAGGTATGGGGTGTCAAGTGGCGACACAAGTACCCAGCACCAGCTGTTGCTGAAATTTAGATCATCCTCGAGGTGTGGTTGACGTGTAGTCGAGTTCTGGCGATTAGAGGGGAAGCGATAGAAATTTGTCACCGGTGGACAGAGAGCTCTTTTAATTATCAACGTTTATTGATCTTCGTGGACCGTGTCCAGGAATAAGAATTCTTTTTTCTGTGTTTGACTTATGGACATTCACTCGTGACCATCGCATTATGACACCCTCTTGCTTGCCCTTGGGAAAGTCCCGTTTCTTTAACTCCGAGGCACTCTTGAGAAGTTTTATTCTAGTAAGTTTACAGCCTATTGATGAAGGGGATTGTATCTCTATTTTGGGACTTATAAGGGAGCTGTATTTCTGTATATGAGGGGTTCTGGAAAGGTGCCACCTCAGGATCCAGAAACCAGGAAGTATGGTTACGACCAACACGTCATGAATAGCTCAAGTTATTCTCGGCCACTACCCCGCAGCCTCGTCCGACCAATCGACGATATGCTCTCCCGAATCGATTGAGCCTCGCCGTTTTTCTGCTATTGCGATTGTGGCGCATTGCGACGGAATGAGAGGATTCGCTTGTGGGGCCGAAAGTCTAACTTAAGCATCTGACTGTATTGTGCCAACTCAACGATAGCACGTGTACACGCAGTAAGCGCAGTACAATCATTTTCGCTTTCTCTTTTCATAAGTTCCAGAATTTTCTGGGCCCTCATTCGTTCATAGGCGCGGCGACTTTGAAACGTGAAACATTCTTGCATCGCCACTGGAAACTGCACGATAGAGGCACATCCCGCATGACTCTCAGAACTCTACGTAGCTCAAGACTCAGCATTCTAAATTGGGACTCAACCTCCAATTGCATTTCAGTCATGGAAATAGCATCACACATCGTGAGGATGTTGATATTTAAAGAGGTTCAATACCTCCAAAGTCAAGTTCATTCTCATCATCAGCACACAACAGCACACTTTCCAGTCCACTCTATTTCCTTTTCAATTTCTTTTGTCAATTTCCTTATTTCCTTTCAACGCTCTCTTGTTGATTTTAAATAATTTTCAAACGAATCTCTTTCTCTTTTCCTTCGCAAATATGAAGTTCACCTCAAGCATTGTCCTCGCCGCTCTCGCTTCGCTCTCCAGCGCCTCTCCTATCTTTCAACGCCAGCAAGAGACTGCACAGGACTCTATCAATAAATGGAACCAAGACATCACAGTACGTTCACTTATCCCTCCTATCAACACAAATGATTGAGCCTAACAACGCCAATAGATCGTCAACCAGTTCTTAAATACAGTCGGCAACTCGGCTACACCATCCTCAGACGCCGTGCCAGTCCTCGCCACAGCCCTTGACGAGCCCGTACAACTCATGTTCCTTACTGCAATGATCGCACCTGGCGCCACCGCTGCGACCGATGCTAGTAACACCTTGATGGAGATGTTTGGCCAGGTTCCTGAAGCACTGATGAACATCGTCAATGCGAACAATGATCCTACAGTTGTGGCTATGAATGTCAACACTATCAATACCGTCCGGTAAGTGTTTTCTTATCGGTGAACAAGAATACAAAGACTGATTGATTCTAGATGCAATGTCGTACTTCCAAACATCGGTGTTCTCTGGGCACAGGGTGGATTTGCCAATGCTGGAAGCATCACAGTGCCCCTTGGTCCAGCTGTTTGCCCTACACCAGGTGCCAATGGAGGGCCTTATCCTATGGTTGCTGCATAGAGGGTACTTAGAAAGCACCACTGTTTGGAATACTTGTATGCATAGCGTTTCGGGGGTCTTCTGGCGTTACGGATACGGATGGGATGCATAGCGAGAGCGGAGCAGACACATTGGGAGGAGTTGAACATCGTTTGCAGACTTATCATTACTAAACCAAACCATTTTTTGAACCAATAAGTTTTCCGAAGTCTAATCTCCATGATTGAGCCTTTAATGATGTGAATCGGAAGCCTAATATATTTTACATGTCACTCGTGCCTTTTCATGTGTAAAATACTTAAGGAATGGGTGTGGAAAAGGTCATGTACAGTACTAGATTAGCATTCCATGAGAATCGGAAGTAGTGTGGATGAGAATAGCGGTATTTTGGGTTCGTATCTCAAAATCTTTCGTTGAGAAAGCTTTTACATTCCTTTCTAGGTATTGGAGGTACGGTTCAGAAGTACTTCCTGCCCCCAAAAGCAAACCACCAAGCTATGAATCTCAGAATATTCAACACCCCGTCTCGAAAATCCCATCATCTATACAGCACTGGAAGAGTTCAGAGACCTGGAAATGAAAGTCCTCAGAAGGCCTCACACAGAATCCTACCCTCTCCGTCAATCTGCTTCCAAGCTTCCTTGCCAAGCACTTCAACCAGCTTCTCTTCTACAGTCTTGACCATGTCTCCTCCACCACAAATGAAAACCCAAGCGTTATCCTCCACAATTCTCGACTTCAACACCTCCTTCACCTCATCTTTGTCTGTCGTTACAATCGGAGATACGTATCACTTAAGCGTACGCGTCTATGATAGAGGGTAGGTCGTAAAGTGAAATCAAAGTGCTGTTCATTATTATCGTCTTGTCGAGTCTAAGAGCTCGAGGCTGCTCTTTAATGGAGAGCAGGCTCACGCTAGGCCTATAGCCTAAAACACGTGATATCTATTCCAACATTGTCGAAAGTGTCCTGGATCCGAACCTTGGAATCGTTGCTTGAAGTAATGTGGAACTCAGCGAACAAATTGTGCTTAGAGAAGCGATCAAAGGCAGGGAGGAAGATCTTTGCATCGTCGGGAATGTTTGGAGATTGAGACGTGGGAGAGCGGAAACCTGCGAAGAGAGTAACGGAAGGCTTTGTGTCGAGGTCTGCACAGGAAGAGACAAGTTGGGCTAGACGACGGTTCAGGAAGGAGAGAATTGGCGCTAAGCCAGTACCTGTACCGATCAAAATCACTGGTGTAAGCTTTGAGGCTGCGCTCTGCGGACATGGGAAGGAGATTAGTGGAAGAAGGAGTGTGTTAGATGCCAACTTGTGCAGAAGCCGGTCGCCAGAGGAGAGGAACGAGAGGGAGCTTGAGCTGAATCGGCCTTGGGAAGGACACGAATAAGAGTATCGAGTTTGTCACCACTCGTAGAATCGATGGAATTCTTTGCGAGTGTAGAGGAAGCGATTGAGTATGTTCGTGGTCGGATGATGGGCATGGAGAGTAATATTTGAGTGCGGAGCTCTGGAGTTACCAGGTACTGTGACTTTCCCTTCAAGAAGCTCAAGGCTTTAGGAACCGAAGTGTTCTCAGCCTTGACCATTCCTTGGGCCCATTCATGTGGGATGAATGGCTGAAGAAGGTCAACATATTCGGTCAGGAACAGCCGGACGGGAATGGTCGGTGGTGAAGCTCCGTGGCCAAAATTTGGATCTTCTTGACTCGAGGTCTCCTTATTTGAGAGCTCCATAACTTCGATGTCATGAACTTCCAACAAGTCAATGACTTTCTCGACGATGGGAGGAGGTTTGCCCGGAAGAAGACGGATGTGGCCCATGTCTTGGTACTCAGGCTTGGCAATTTCAATCGACAATTTCACAATGCCACCAACAATATGCTCAGCTGGATGAAAAGTGACGACACCGTCCTTGAAGGTGTGTATGAGTTCGTGTTAGCGCAGGAAATGCTCATCATCATCTTCATTTGTATCGTCTTCAACCTCAGCGCCACCATCGAGCATTCTCTCGACGTTCTCCCACCAGTGTTGGAAATCTGCCAAAGGAGGATTCTCGACGGCAACATCGCTCTCAATGACGTTGTGCTTCATCAATGGCAACACAGAATTATCTTCATACATCTCATTAACGAGCTTCACAGCACCATCGAAGGTGTTTCGATAGGCATCATCGCCAAGACCGAGGATGGAATATTTGACGCCGGTTGGCACATGCGAGACGGCAAGCTTTTGCTTGAAGTTGAGATCATTAGATGGGAGCTCTCCTTGGCCGATGGTAGCAACAATCGACAACACGGTGTCGCCTTCATGGACTTTGCCAACATCGAAGGAATTCAAGCAGCCAAATTCTCCGAAGAGGTCCGCTGACTTTGTATTGAGGAATTTCCTCATACACTCTGCAAGCTTCGAAGCTGTACCTCCAGTGCCAGCAAAGCAGACATGCACCTTCGAGCGAGGATGAGTAGATGATAGCGCGACAATATCTTTCTTTCTATTGGCTAAAATGGGGTCAACATGTGTGCTGATGCTGTGTCGTCTCTTCCAAACGTTGACGGGATCAAACCTGTGCTTCGCAATCAATGGCTTTGGTTGGTAATTCGGCGCTCCACCCCGATGCCAAAGTGGTACGATGCTTCCTTGAGGAGGAGCAATCCAGTACGGGTCGGCCGGTAGACGATATCCCTTCTCCTTCAAATGTTGGTCATCGAATGCACACCATGATCCCGAGGCAGCAAGAGTGCTTGTTCAAGTAACTCTAGCCTTAAGGTATGAGGAATAGGCCGCGTAATTCAATTCTGCTTGTGCGCGAGACAACCAGACGAGATGTTCATGGTCGGGAAGATCCTCAAATGTAGTTGTGGTCTCCTTCTATCCTAGGGCCTTGGCGATAGAGGGGAGGACATCGTATCGAAAGGTACCAGCTAAATCTCGAACTCCAATCTTTGCATCCATGAATCATCCCACGAATGGAGAGGCTGTGTACTGCACGCCCCAAGGTTGAAGCCAAGGCGCGCGAGACCGGGAAATTTGACCCATTTCAGATCAAGTGCTTCGAAGGAAGAGTAGTCCGGATGGCGAATGGATATGAGTTGTGAAAGCTCTGAAGGGAGGAAACCCATTACAGGCTCGTCGTTCTCCGCCATGGGGACGATAAGAAGAAGGTCCCAACTTGATTTGGGCTCAGGAGGAACCCAGCCCAACCGATGATATCCTTCGTGAGCTGAGTGCTGGAAGGGTCACCAAGGACGGAGCCATCTGCCATTTCATACTAGGGAGCATTAGCGAAGTGGTACGATCTGAAAAGGGATTTGAGGCTCACCCTGCGAAGGTGAGCAGTTGCGGAGACCACATCATTAGACCTGTACCATCGGTGGGTCGGGGTGGGTACATGAAGACTGCCAGCTTTGTCAGAGCAAAAGCACACTCATTCAATCGAAGTAGATCGCAATTTACCTGTTGGCAAAATCCTACCGCCGCTGAAAGCAGCAGGTGTGTGCTGAATGATGGCATCAACCATTCCTTGACTCGTTTTCACGTCTCTCCAAACAACCAACTTCAACTCCGGATAATGTGCTCGCATGATGCACTTTCTCGAATTTCTCCATACTACACGAATATCCCATTGTAGTTCATCTCTCGACTGAATATACCCAGAGCTACTCCAGCCCTTGGCCTTGACTTTTTCCACGTCTCCGCCTGGTGTGTGCGCATCATCCCAAATTGTAGTCTGCTCCGCATTTTGGTCGATCTCCTTGAGGACGGCTGCGAGACCAGATTTGAAGGCTGCTTGAGAGGAGAACAGGCCTTCGTCGAACATTTCATGAAGAAATGCTTCGGCTTCGACTTTGATAATTGCAAGTGGATGGTGCTCGCCAACTCGCGGCTCGAGAGGGCGGATCATCATGCCAGAGGCGCAGAAAACGGAGGTGCATCCTGTCGGTGCGAGGACAGGGCAGTGAGAATGAATGAGAACGTGCTCCTTGCTTTTCCCCTACAAGTTAAACACGTTAATAACTGCTTTATGTGCAAATAAAGGCTTTGGAATGGATGTAGACGTACCTGTGTGCACTTGCTCTCCCGTCCATCGTTGCCAAAGAAGGGGATTCGACTCCGGCAACCCGGAGTGCAACATCCCCATCGATTATTCGAAATCGCCAGTGGCAGTCTATTGTGATGTCCTAGAATTTTGCAGTCCCGAGGAACAGATAGGCCATGTCCTCTCAAAACACGATTCAGAGGACGTGAACAAGTGTTTACTGCTGCTCTTCTCTCAGCTGCTGGGGTGGATTTGCGCAATCGAGTCGAGAGATTTCACCAGTATCAGTGCGCATGGCCAGAATGTGGAGACACGTTCATCGCCGGAAGAGCAGTGTGCGCAAATGGCCTTGCTTCGCGACTACACTGGAAATAGTGGTATTAATGTCTGGCTTGAAACAGATTGCTACAGAGTGGATCCGGTAAGAGAGTGTGAAATTTGGCCTTTCCAACTCAGCATAGCCGTCAGGCATCTGAGCCGGCTTCAACTATTCGTGGCTACATTTGCGAGCAACGAGACATTGAAGATACAGGTGACGGACCATGAGGTAGTGTTGACAATGCGCGCTTCTGTTACTAGCGGCCTATGTGTAGTGGTGGAGCGTGCGACCGGTCATTTCAAAGTGTACAGAGACGAAGTCAAGACTTGAAGGACTGAAGATATATTCGCGCGTGGTCGGCCAATTAGAGCGTCGCCTGCAGAGTCGCGAAGAGTGCATTCGGCACACCGTAGAAATATTTCCGGCTCGGATACCGAGACCACCGATTTCGCATCTGTGAAACATTTTCAAATCATGCAAATTAGATTGATTTCCAATTGGAAGCTCAGCATTCCTTAAGGATCAAGTAAGCAGCTGAGGGTCGTTTGTAATAGGTTTTCAGTGCGATGTAAGATCTTACCACTGCCCGGTGGGAGCCCCACTTCAGCCTCCACGCACAGCGGTGAACATGTTGGACGAAGCAAAGAAAATGAAATATATATTCAGCGACGCCCAATTTCAATTCAATTGACGGTCCGCTCATTTGAAAACTCCAAAACACAAGCGCGCATTCAACAACAAAACAACGAACTCGCGAAAATGGTTCTCAAGCTTCATGGCGTACCCCAGTCGACCTGCACTCGCAGGGTCCTTGTCGTTCTCGCTGAAAAGGAAGTTCCATTTGAGTTGGTGAAGGTCGACTTCATGGCCAGAGAGCACAAATCCGAGGCATTTTTGAAGATGCAGCCCTTTGGCAAGGTCCCCGTGCTAGAGGACGATGGAGTTTTTATCTACGAAAGCAGAGCCATCGCAAAGTACATCGCGAAGAAGTTTGCTAGCCAAGGTACAAGGTCGCTGATGCCAGCCGACGATGACTTTGTGGGATACGGATTGTTTGAACAGGCATGTACTCCGGCACGTGACTGAGATATGTTCATTGACATGCGCATCAGGCCTGCTCGCTCGAGAACGCGTATTTCGATGGTCCAGCGTCGAGAATTGCGTTTGAGAAGGTTTTCAAGAAGTATGATTCGTGTTTTTTGTGGTGGTTGAGAATTCTGCTAACGAGAGCAGAATGAAAGGTTTGGGCGACGCAGACGAGACATTGGTGGCGAAGCATGTGGCCGAGCTTGACGGAGTTTTCGCAGTGTACGATGGCATTCTCGCCAAGCAACAGTATCTCGCTGGCGATGAAGTGACTTTGGCTGATCTGTTCCACTTGTCATATGGGAAGATGGTGAAGGAGCTTGGAGGCGCTGACCTGTTTGGGAAGTACAGGAATGTGGACCGATGGTTCTCTGCGCTCGAGAAACGGGACACTTGGGTCAAGGTCAATCAATTCTGATGGCTGGCAGCTGATGGCGCATGAGGATATGATACCAATGAATGAAAAGTAAGAATTGATAATGGGAATTCATCGCGATGTGAAAGAAGACAGATGAGAAAAGAAAGGTGGTGGCGAAGTCTCGCTTGCGTCACGTGGAGCTGCCCCACCTCCTTCCTCGACCGAGCTCAGCCTTCGTTCTCTTTCATCAAAACCACGTCCAGCTTCATCCCAAACAAAGAACAGCACCACACAGACCAACGACAGCTCTATATCGACTCCTGAAACGTATTTCAAGTAAATCTCAATGCCATCATTGCGATGCGGAGTGACTAACGACCTAATTTAGGACCCAGCCCGCTTCCAATTTCACTTCCACACAACTATAAGAACCACATGCTTCGGAGTGCAGTCTTCATAGCAAAAAGAAAATATCAATCGACTATCACTTTCAAAGAGTGGAGAGAGAAAATGGCTCCCACAGTATCAACCAAAGTCCTGATTCTGTCCGATACCCACAACTTCGTTTTCGGCGATGCGGAGAAAGTTGATGGAGCACTTCAGATTCCCGTCCCAAAGGCCGATGTCGTCCTGCACTGCGGCGACTTGACCTCAACTGGAGGTGCCCCTTCATACAGGAAGGCCCTCAGAATGCTTGGCGTAATCGACGCAGAGCTGAAGCTTGTAATCGCGGGGAACCATGATCTCGACCTGGACGGACGGTACTTTGAATCACATCTGGACGAGGAGCATGACGACCCCAACGAGCATAGAAATGCGGTTGATACTATGACAGGGCCAATGGCAAAGGAGATGGGTGTCACATACCTCGAGGAAGGTCTCAACTCTTTCACTCTCAAGAACGGCGCTAAATTCACGATCTACACTTCGCCGTATCAGCCGGAATTCTGCGACTGGGCATTCCCTTACGAGCGAAACGAGGACCGATTTAACCCTGTTGAGCACGTCGCACCGGACACGAAATGCATCACGAAGAATCCAGTTCCAGATTTCCCTGGCATAGATATCATGATGACCCATGGACCTCCTGAAGACATCCTCGATCTGACTTTCAATGGGGCCAATGTTGGGTGCAGGGCATTGATGCGTGCCGTTAGTCGTGCTCGACCTCTTCTATACTGCTTCGGGCATATTCACGAGGCGTATGGAGCGAAAGTAGTGACATGGAAGGACGACAAGTCGAAGATTGGAGGCGAAGCCATCGAAAGCCAGAGCGACGTACCAAATGGTTACCCAGGATCTAGCAATTGGCCTGTGAAGTTTGGGAAGGAGACTTTGATGGTGAATGCATCGATCATGAACCTCCAGTACGACCCCACAAATGCGCCGTGGATCGTCGAGTTGGATCTGCCATGCGCGTCCACAGCGAAGGAGGAAACAGAGTAAGTGGACTTTGGGGTTGCAAGAGATGGAGATTCGGACACTGTCGATCTAATGGAAGAACCAGACGGAAGAGGGGACTATTTTTACAGTCCGAGGATTCAGTTGGTAAAAATTGCCATGGCCTAACCCGCTACATGTCCAATCAGGTTGAGCATTTCCACCATAGTTTTGGTAAGGGTTGAATGGATTCAAACCTACGAGAAGCAGCTGAGTGGCACTAAGAGCATTCTTGGCAAAGTGTAGTGCCCGAGCGTGATTATGTATGTAGTTACTCTTTGCGGCATCCAGCCACTGTCATCAAGAATGCCCTAACGTCTAAAAGTGTCTTAATTCATTTCTCCGCGCGTGCATACTAGATAGAGAAACTGCAAAACTTCGATATTTGGAGTCCTTTCGGTTTAGTCGCGATGTTCCACTAGCCAGTCTTTTTCACAATTTCGGAGGTGAGCAACTAAACACGGACGAATGTGAGTCATGAGCTCCTTCCCACACAGCTATATGAAACGCTAACGACCACAAGGTAGCTCCTACTCTCAAGAAATTTCCGATTGTACTTTTCCGTTTACAAAACCTCTTCATTCAAACAATAAACGACTCTCGCCTTTGAAAAGTACATCGCGTCTCGAAATGTCTTCAGAACACTTCGACCCCTCTTCCTCAGAAGTCGCTCCACAACCCTCACCATCACCCTGAATCCTCCTCCTCAACGGCTACCCCGGAATCGGAAAACCCACCATCGCCCGCTCTCTCTCCTCTCACCTCACAGCCTCCCATACACCCCACCGACTAATCGACAACCACCTCCTCATCGATCCCGTCGTCGCCATTGAACCTATTCGCAACACCTCCCACTATCGCCTCCGGGAATCCTTCCGCCAAACAGCCTTCGATGGACTTAAAACTTTAAAGAACGAACAGGGAGAACTAGTGGTTATATTCACAACCTGTCTCGCGGTGTCGAAGGAGGGAAAGACGATGATTTGTGATGATATTGCGCAGTTTGGGGAATATGTTGGGTTGGTGGAGTATATGGGCATTCCTCTTGCTGTCGTTAACTTGGTTTGTGGGGAAGAGGAGAATAAGGAGAGGTTGGAGAGTGAGGAGAGGAGGGAGAGTGTTCAGAGGGAGAAAACGAAGTTGGTTGATGGGGGTGTGCTTGAGAAGATATGGGAAGATACTGAGTTGTTGGGGCGGGAGACGATGATGAGGTGTTCGAAGGGAAGGGTACGCTATTTTGAGTTGGATACGACGAAGTTGGGTGTTGAGGAGGCGAGGGAGAAGGTGTTGGGGTTCTTGGAGGAAGTGAAGTGTAGGTGAGGACTGAGCAACAAGTTTAATATATGGTTTGAAACAAATCCCAGACAGACCCAGAGCCTAGAGAAAGGAACAGGGGCACTTGAGAGGGCAGAGTCGCCCAGAAGAAGGAGGGAGAGGCAAGACAAGGAACCCACTCACGTGACCTCGATCTCAATCTAGGAAAGCTACCTTGGCAACAGCAGATCTTTGTTGTTACCTGATACTAATGTAAGATGAAGATAACTGTATAAGTAAAAATGGAGACAATTGTCGTCTTACAGAGAATGTCTATCATTCACGTGCGAACCCCTGTTCAGGGTCGAAACTGCCGATCACCCCGCCTAAACGTCATGACAAATCCATTTTCCACCATCAAATTCATCTCTCGACAACACTTTCTCATCCTTCCATTGTTCCTGAATCAATTGTACAAAATGCAGCTCTCGGGACTTACATCGGCCCTCCTGGCGACCGCCGTGTCACCAGTGATGTCACGAAACGTTATCCACCAGACCCAACAGCCAATTCTCAGCCCCCAAGAAACGATTTCGCAACCCCTCATAGGATTCGGAACATGGAACCTCAAAGTCTCACCTGAGAATACGACTGCAGTCGTCTCTCTCGCGATTGAAACCGGATACCGACAGATTGACTGTGCCGCCATTTATGGCAACCAGGTGGCTGTTGGGAAGGGGATTAAAGAAGGGTTGGAGAAAGTGGGATTGAAAAGGGAGGATATTTGGGTTACGAGTAAGCTTTGGAACGATCAGTATGTCTCCCTTCCTTTTCGAGAAATGTCAAGGGAGGAATCTTAAGATCAAAGAATTGTGCTGATATGTTTGAAAGTCATGGAGATTATGAGACAGCTGAAGCTGGACTTAACCAAACACTCAAGGATCTGAGACTCGACTATCTCGATCTGTACCTCATGCATTGGCCTGTAGGCACTTCACCCAATGGTCCCAAGCTTGATTATGTGGACACTTGGAAATCCATGATTGATCTACCCAAAAGCAAGGTCCTCAATATCGGTATCTCAAACTTCTCGCCGAAGCAATTGAAGGACATAATCTCAAAGACAGGCGTCAAGCCAGCAGCGCATCAGATGGAGATGCATCCATATCTTCAACAGTCATCTTGGCTCGCGACACACGAAGCTCTCGGTATTTCCGTGACGGCCTACTCTCCACTCGCGAACTCGAACCCCATTTATGACCCTTCCACCTCCTCCCACAGCTGCCACTCTTCCCCCTCTTCGTTCTTCTCTTGGTTATTTGGGAACAAGAAGAATGATCCACCAACTCCACTCCTGAAAAATCCGGTCTTGAAAGAAATCGCCGAGCGAAGGAACTGTACTACAGCTCAAGTTGCGCTTGCCTGGGGAATCGGACGGGGAACCAGCGTGATCCCAAAAAGCAGCCATGAACAGTGGATCAAGGAGGATTACGAAGCTATTGATTGCCAATTGGGCATCACGGATGAGGCGCAGCTCAAGGCTTTGGGCGTGGAGACTGTGAAGAGATTTAGCAACCCTAGCAAGAACTGGGGTGTCAAGCTTTTCGAGGGGTTGGATGGCGCTTGAGCTTTTGGGAAGTAGCCGAGGACGACAGGTTGACTACGCTCAGGGTATTAATTTGGATGCTGGAAAAAGATGGGTATATTGAATGGTAGGTCTAGGATAATTGGATGCTGGTATCCCAAGAAGAATGTAGTGCGGGGTTGGGGGTGACAGGAACATCATCAATCCCAGCACTGATACTCTCAATCCTTCGAATGAAATCTTCCACGCTCTCCTTCTCAGTAGGTGGTCCACCCGCACCTTGTGCACCATCGGTCCACTGAGCAATTCGATTCGCCGAATCTTCAACGCTCACCTTCGCCTTCTCAAATAACTCCACACACTCCGCATACATCCTCGAAACCTCCTCACTCCTCTCCCCGTTTGCCAGCATGCCAAGCAATCTCAGCAAAGGATCGATCAACTCCAAGTCGCTTTCCGCCAACGGATCCCCTGGCTCCCTTATCAGATGATGTAGCAACGTCTTCGTCGCCGAAACGAAGATATGCAGAACAATCCATATACAAGCATAATCTCCTTGAGGCGTGACATGAAGAAGTTTGATAGCTTTCCTCGCCTCAGTAACAAAAGTGATCGGTGGAGGAAGTCTCTCGTCTTGCAACCCTGCGCCGTCGTGCTGTTGGATTGAGGGAGCGGAGCTATGAATTGCGTTCAGGGTATCGAAATACACAACTCTGAGGATGACAGTACCGGCTTCCTGTTCTGGTAATGGAGCATCTTGCGACTCGTAGAAATACTCTCTTTGAAAATCGATAGGGACAGAAGCACGCCAAGCTTGGAGCTTCGCTTCTAGGTCCCTGATGGCGGTGACCCTCTGTGGGAATGATTGTCGACTGGCTGACAATGAGAGCAGACGTTTGTATATCTGTCCTTGGATCAAAGCTAGTCTGACTCTGTCGTTCATGAAGTTGAGACCAGGAACGGTGGAGTCTTCGAGCGGGAGCTCAACATCCATCTCATCGTCGTCCTGGGTTGGTGGTCTCCGAGTCCGTAGACTGACATCTCTATCCAGAATGTATGCCACCCAGAACACTCGTTTCCGTTCCTCAACCAGCTCTCTCGGTAACCCGGACCCCTCCTGCGATCGATGCAAGTTCAGCGTTTGCGCCAACCTCATAGCACTTGCCGTAAGGCTCGCATACGGCCCCGGATTCGGACTCCCCTGAACAACAATTGCCATTCCAACCAAAGCCTGCACCGCAGTCAAAGTATGATTTAGCATCGTCAATTCCGTTGTAACCGCCAACGCATTCTGGAAATATCCCCAAGCTTCACGATCTTCTTCCGTGCTATTCAAACACACCATTGCTCGAAACCGATGCGCGAGTGCCAGCACGACGTTTATACAAGCCCACCAAGCTGGATCCTCATAAGGACTTTCCTCGCTCTCGAACCTCTGGAGAAAAGTTCTTTGATTGAAGATTGAGAATGGGCATTGAAGTCCCAGGAAAGCTCTTTGGATCAAAAATAGAGCTTGCGGCTTGGGAGGAAGTGGCTTGATAATATGCCGAGAGAAGGTGGATTTTATGTGGGTGAGTTGATGGTCTGAGAGCTTGGGCCAGTCTTTAGGTGAAAGGAGGAGTATTGCGGGGCTGGTCATTCCTATGCCCGTGGTTTGTACGCCGTTTAGCATGTCGTACATGAGATCTCTTGTTCGGGAGTCGAAAGGTGACTGGGCTCGGAGGTTTGACTGGACTTCATCCCACGACTGGAAAAAGTGGTTCATCTTTTTCTGGGCGGGTAGTAGTTCGGTATAGAGTTGCATTTCATCGCTGGCGCCATCTATTGTCTTTGGTTGAGTTTCCGATGCACGTTTTAATTTGTCTTCTGCTTTCCTTAATCGTTCTTCAAGTTCCTCGAGTCGTTTTTGCCTGTTCCTGCTCAGCTCCCTTTCTTATTCTACCTCTCCAACAAGCGAGGCTCACCCAGGTAGTCTCCTCGGCTTTCTCTTTACACTGATAGGAGTAAAATGACACAGCGTCTTGAACTTGATACACTGCAAACACGACTGCTCAGTTGGTTCGCAGCGAATCTTCTTCTTCCGACACATATCACAAGCCTGCTGGTTGTCAGTCTCGTGATTTTTTTTTACTGCAGCCAATCATAAGCGACCACTCACTTTCGTAACAAATGGTTCCCGACTCCCTGCTATCGAGGGAGTCCGGGCTCCTTTTTGCGACATGATGCGATCGAGGAGGAATTGATCGTGTCTCATCGACGTTCAGCTCCGCGAAGAGTCTGAAAAGGAGGAGGAAAGGATTCGAGGACATTTTGAATGTTGGAGATAGGGCTGGTAGCGGATCTGCACAGGTTGGCGCTGACGAATGAGCGAGCGATCACTGGACCTGATTTCTAAGCACTGAGTTTTAGCTTCCCAGTACCCCGGATTTTGCGTCTGCGTCTCGCGCTCAACAATCGAGTGATTATTGGATTGCGATAATTCTGATAGCGGGCAGTCTTGGTATGATATTTAATTATGAAGCGATAGCAATAACAAGATGTGAGGTTATTGGCGGTGCCGGAATCGAGATTCTTCGGTAACCGAGGTTGGATTTCGGACAGCGAAAGGACTTAGCCAAATTCCTCCTTCCATTGGTGGCATACTGAATACGGTAGTTTCTTGGGTGGTTTGACAACGCGCATGCGCTCGAAAACTTTGTTGATAGACAGGAGCAAAGCATATACTAGCAAATGATGTGGATAGAACAGACTTTGGATTTCTCGCTAGAACCCCTGAGTCAAGCGAGCCTTCATTCATAATCACGGACGTTACGAAGACTCCGGGACTGTCAGCATGGTTCTCTGTTCGCCACAAAATTTCAGGTTAAGGAAAAAGCATTGAGCGTAATACCATGGTGATGCGGCTCAAGTCAACGCCTGAACGAAGCTCAAATGAGACCGAACACAAGCAAATTCCTTTTCAAGAAGGGTGAAAGTATCGGTTCTAAGGAAACCGCTTGACGAAGTCCTGCCGAAGTTTCATGAACACCAACAATCACTTGAATGAAACCATCAAGAATAGAATAAGAAGGGAGGGACGGGCAGGTGTTTTGAGCTCTGGAAATTGGGTCGTTTAGAATGATAACAAACTTTCTTGCACTGGTCACGTGCCAAGCAGCGCTTCAGTCCGGATTGTAATTGGGCTAGACCAGCTACAAGAAGGCGTGAAGAGAGCAGTTTGAATGGAAATTTGGGGCTTCATCTTAGGTTTAAAGTTCATGATGCCCATTAAATATGAGCAATAGGATGAAAGCTTAAGTTAGTCACAGACCACGAAAGGTCGATAGTATTTTCAACACTGAATTTTATCAGACTCAGATATCAAGCAATAGAACACAATGCCAGTATTCTCGGGTGATAAAGAAAGGAAAGCGAAAGGTAAGTATCCTTATCGTTTGCGGCGATGATTGATGCTGATGAAGTGATAGCGAGCCAGACGGAAAAGAGCAAATGGAGACAACTCTTCAAGATTGACAAGAAAATCGCCAGCCTAAAAAGGCGAGGTGTCAACATCCCAAACAATTGTTCTCTAACATCCTCGGTGTCACCATCTTCCAAAAAAGCAGAAGAAGAACGCGTAGCCGAGACAGCGCAGCCACTAGTGCAGGTGCGAAAGTCGCAAGAGGTTCACATCAAGGAAAGAACAGAGATGGAGTTGGAGCTTCAGACCAACCCTTGGTCGGATGACGGTTCTACCAAGCTCGAAGGCCATACCGTAGCGAGTACTGGTAGCGAGACGCAGCAGAATATCGACACCCAAGACCCGACGCCGACCACAGGTACAAGAGCTACACCGAGTCCAATGGCGCCAATCACTCACACTAGAGGTATGTGGGAGCTACTGGGTACTGGAAAGAATGGTGTTTGTGAGTGGGCGCTCACGGATCCATATCGTAACGTGAAGATCATAGTGAAGCAGATTTCTTGAGTGAGTGTGTGGTGTTCATCGAGATATATCGTTCTTTGGAGGCACGACTGTCATAAGAATGACATAGGTATGAATTCAAGTTGTTCTGGACACGTCCTGCTAAGTTTGATGCAAAGTTTGTAAAGTATCTCACAGGTATACGTGCAGGTTATATGGTTCCTCGAGCAAGTGTTTGGTTCTTTACTTGTGCAATGGAGCCTTCATAATTCACGATGGTAAGCTACATATGCACTTGAAAGTGTCTGAAATCATCTTGACCTTAACTATGCCAAGTTGGACGTCGGAAAGTCTAGCCCTGATCTAGTATCAGAAGAACCTTCTCCAACAAACTGTACGACTTTTCTCGTTCAACCATTCTGGTCTAATCGGTGTGGATCGTGGGCTACCGTTCGAGGTTACACTTTTATGAAGCCAGGGCCGTGCAAGCAGTATCCACTCTACAATAGACGAAGTACCGTGTAACTGTCTTGCATCTGAAGCGGCTGGTTGACTTGAAGAAGTTTGAATCTACTTAGGTAATAATGATAGAAGTCCGCTGTTGAGCATGCCCTCCGTTTTCAGGGGTGTTATCCCTCTGAGGATATCTTAGAAAACATGGCCTATTATTGATTATCAGTTATTGCACGTGACAATCAGGTGGCATGTTTGGTTGGCAGCGTCTAGCGCCGAAGCGAGATACTGTTGTCACGTGCGGAAACTCTAATCAAAATTGGACTTGACCGGAGGAATCATAGAGTGAGTAGGAGTAGAGATCTTGCCCCATTTCCTTGAAAATGAAGATCAGGAATGCGCGTCGAGTTGAAGAGTGAAAATAAAGGCACGAGAATCTGGTTCTGTACCTGGCATGGGTGACGTCATTGCACAACCTGAAAATTAGACTAGCCGAACCCTGGAAAAGTGGTGCCCAGACCTTGTGGCAGGCTCGAGGCAGGCTCGAGGCAGGCTGAAGGTGATCGGTTGTGTGGGGTGATTATTGCCTGGGGAATTAATTCCATTCAACTTTTGCATCCGAAGTCTCGATTAACCAGCTTAGTTTCCAGAGATGAGACTGTGCTCGACTTCCGATCGCTCACCACTGCTGCAGACAAAGCGTTCTCCATCGTGGGAATAATATTACGCGGCAATGCCTCAACGCAAGAAGAGAGGGGTACCAGAGCTGCCATTCGAGACAGCCAGAGAGAGGGATCTTTACCAGTAGGTCCTCATCAACTCATCGCAGCAGGTCAAATAGAGTCGATAACGCCTGAATTAGATACTATCAACCTTCACTTTCGCCGCGCTTCGCACCGGACCATGTCCCCCGATCCTCATATGATACGACATTATCTGCCTTTGCTCAACTTGTGACTCTGCGTTTGAAGACAAGACGTGCATTGATATCCCTCATTGATCGGGCGAATCAACATATTCTCGCTGAATCTACGCAGACATTATCTCTCCAATCTGATTCGGTCCACAACGATCAGGACGAATTATGGTTTGGATGTACAACTTTGCCCCGGTCGCGAGGGCTTTGCGAGAAGGCTCTTGAAGTGCTACCTTCGTCCAAGCCACGGAGATTACTACCCTTAATCATCAATGATCTCACTCAAGATGACAAGTTTAAGGATCGGCCATTCGTTACGAGCCGCCCATCTTTGAGATTCTATGCTGCGATGCCGATTTGTACCAAATCAGGCTTCAACATCGGAAGCCTGTGTGTTCTGGATGATAAGCCAAGAGACGGGCTGAGCGATGTCGAAATCAGGTTCTTGGGCGATATGGTAATTACTATCATGACTTATTTGGAAATGGGCAGAGTCAAGGAAGAGCACAGACGAAGCGAGAAGATGGTCAAAGGCCTTGGACTTTTCGTGGAAGGAGGGAGCACTCTGCGCGAATGGTGGCTCGAGGTTGGAAACGACAAGGCATCGCGACAACAAGGTTCGAAAGACGGAGCAGAGGCACAAAGCAACGAGAATAGTAGACCTCAACCAGATTTAGATTTAAAGTCAACATCCAAGGATCATATCTCTGCCACCAAGACCACGGGATCCGAAGTCACGGGGCAGTTCGAGTCGCTTGACAATCCTTCACCTCTTCCTCAACCCCAACCAGCGATAGACACTCCAGCCAAGGGTCAAGCTGAACCTGCGGTTGAATTGCGGCCCCTTTTAGCAACGCGGAGAGACTGTGATGAAATTTCTACAGCATCTAACTTTGGAAACCAGAAAACTCTCTCCTTTCCGACCCCAGCGTCGAGTACCTCGGCGACGCCTCCCCGCGAGCAGGACGCTTCTCCGATACGAAGCATAGGAGATGGTCAACGCTCAGCTAATCTAAACCAGAGTTTAAGAACATCTACAGCAGACTTGCAGGAGACCATGTTATCTGAAAACCTCAAAGACATGTTTTCGCGTGCCAGCAAGATCATCCGGGAATGTATTGAGGTTGATGGGACAATTTTTCTAGATGCTAGTATCGGTACGTTTGGTGGACACACAGACGAGTCCCATGATAGATTTGGTCGGTCAGAGTTGGCAGGGGGACGAAGTCAAGAGTCTATTATATCAAGCAGCGAAGAAGAGCACTGGAGGGCTCCTGCCAGTGATGCGGAGACATCAGGAGTGAGTCCTGCCGGTAGCTACGTAAGCCAACTGCCAAAGAAGACATTGACCGATAGAGTCAAAGAGAAGGAAAAGACGTGCGGTATACTGGGGTTCTCAACGGAAGAAAAATGTAGCCTGGAAGGGGATGCGGCCTCGGAGAACTATGTTCCAGTTGCGGAGGCGTTTCTCCAGAGACTTCTTCACAAGTACCCCCGCGGACAAGTATTCAACCTCGGCCCAGTAATCTCCAGCACGAGCGACACCCGACATACTGACGGAGATTTCGCACAGGCCGAACCTAGATCTTCTGAGAAGATTTTGCGGCCGGGAAAGCCCAGAGAAAGTGCTAAGCAGACAGAAGCAAAGGCCCTTCTTCGGATGCTTCCTGGTGCTCATAGCGTTGTCTTATTTCCGCTCTGGGATTCTCACCGGGAAAGATGGTTTGCGGGTAGTTTTGCGTGGACTACTCGATCGACGCGGGTACTCACACGCGCTGAAGACTTAAGCTATCTTGCGGCTTTCGGAAACAGCATCATGGCCGAAGTTGCTCGATTGGATACGATAGCTGCAGATCGAGCCAAGTCAGACTTTATCTCGTCTATTAGTCATGAACTCCGATCCCCTCTTCACGGTATCCTTGCCTCGGTGGAGTTTCTACAGGATACAGCGGTAGACCTGTTCCAGAACAGCATGATTGATACCATTGAACGATGTGGGAGAACTCTTCTGGACACAATCCAGCATGTACTTGACTTTGCGAAGATCAACAATTTCACCAAGCCAAAAAGGAATGCGAGACAGGACGAAGGGTCGCCTAGCAAAGGGCCCCGCTCGAGAAAGATGGGCTTAAGCGTCGACATCGACGTTAGTGTGATCACTGAGGATGTGATCGATGCCGTGTACGCAGGCCACGAATTTCAAGCTAATTCGTCACTCGGGGTGGCCGACGAAGCAAGCGGTTTCCCCTCCGAAGGTCTCCGGAGAAGTGGAGTCAACGACAGAGGCACAATTCCAGATCAACCTCCGGATCAACCTGCATTGAAGAAAGAGCGGCTTGCAATTATTATGGACATTGGCTGGAGATCAAACTGGACTTTCAATACACAATCCGGAGCTTTGAGAAGAGTCTTGATGAATCTCTTTGGTAATGCTCTGAAATATACTGATGCGGGGTGGGTCAAGATCTCCCTTCAGTCCGAAGATATCAAGTCGACAAAATCTCAATCCCGGCAATCCATTATCACAATCACCATTAGCGATTCAGGTAGAGGAATATCCCAAGAGTTTTTGCACAGTCAATTGTTCACACCATTCTCACAGGAGAACGCTCTGAATCCCGGAACTGGGCTAGGCTTGAGCATAGTGCTGCAGATTGTACGCTCGCTCGGGGGTACAATCGATGTTCAGAGTGAGCTGGGCGTTGGGACCGAAGTCAAGGTATCTCTCACCTTAAACCAAGCACTAACTCCCCCTCAACCTCACGCTCTGGACGCCAAGTATGAAAGCTCCGTTATGGGTGTGAGGGAAAGGACAAGTGGGCTAACCTTAGGCCTTGTGGGGTTTGATATCTCCAGTATCTCTGGAACACGTGCTGGTATCTTTAAAGTCGAGCCAGAGGTCTCGTTATCTCTCCAACCGTCGCTTAAAACCATGGCCATTCATTGGTTTGGCATGAAGGTCACGGCATCAGAATCATGGGAAGCTTCACCACCAGATATCTATATTGCAAATGAGTCAGAATCTTCCCTCGAGTCTTTAGGGTAGTCGCTTTACTAACCTGAAGTAAAGAAAACCTGGTCTCCATAGTCCAGCTCCTGTCATTATTCTTTGCTCTAATGCATCTGTGTACCGTGCTTACGCTCGGGGGACGGGGCAAAGCGTTCAAAGCAGTGACAATGGACTTGTCCACTTTATTTCTAAACCGTAAGCGGCTCCAAGCTAGCCATTCTTCCAGGCCTTAGCTGCAACCTTGACACTACAGCCTGTTAGAAATCGGCAATGCTAATCTGTCCTGGATAGATGCGGCCCTCATAAGCTTGCTAGAGCCTTCGCGTTTTGTTTAAGTAACGCTTCACATTCACCTATAAATCGCGGACCTCAACTATCACCTCTCGGAACTCCAGATGTGGGTCCAGCTCCTCCTCAGAGTTTGTTCAGGGCCCCGGATTCATCAGTCCATCCTGTGGAATCACATTTACACGATGAATCTTTCCCGATCAGTACTGGATTCCCTTTAGGGGAACCCTCCAGAGCAAATGAATCTCCAGCACTCGCTACATGCGCCAAAAAAGCTACAAAGCGAAAACCTATGTTGCTCTTGGTTGAGGATAACCACATAAATCTGAAGGTATGTCTAGATCATACATTAGAAATTTCTTTTCCGTCAATTATCGCCAGTCTTAGGACTAATAGTGGCAAAGCTTCTCGAAACCTTTACAAAGAAGAATAACTACGAGTACGACACGGCGGAGAATGGCTTGCTAGCGTTGCAGACCTTTCAAAATACGCGGACCCTCTATGACATTGTGTTTATGGGCAAGCAAATTTTGATTCTAAACGTTGCCGAATCCTAACTAAGAAGTAGACATCTCGATGCCGGTCATGAACGGAATGGACTCCGCGCGAGCAATTCGGAAACTGGAGAGTGAGCGAGGACAGAAGCCTGCTATGATCGTCGCCTTGACTGGTCTTGCTTCTGCTAGCGCTCGACAGGAGGCTTTCTCTAGCGGCATAAACTTTTTTCTGACAAAACCAGTCAGTTTCAACGAGTTCCGGAAGTTTCTGGATGATTGGACCCCAGATATGGAGCCGCAAACTCCCGAGGGGTCTGAGAGACGTATCTAGAGGCTTAGTCCATCGAGTTAATAAAGCGAAGGGAAGATGTAACTTTGACTTATCCTAATCTCTATGATTTTCCTGGGCAACTTTCGATATGGCTTAAACAATGGCTCAAATAGCAGCTTAATATAAGGAACATTATACCAATAGATAATATCCGCGATTATTAATTAGAAATAGACTTTATTGGCCGACTGCCATGAGGACTAATGTGAACTTTTTCCGGGGGAGGGGGTCACGCGAAAAGTGGGGTTAAAGAGAGAATGATCGATTTTCCTAAACGTTGATAGGGGTACCAAATATAATTCTTTGATTAATCTATTATGGATTTTCCCCTTCACGTGATTCTTAATAGCCTTTGATCAAAAATACCAAAACTTTGCGATCAAATTATATTCTAAGAATTAATATAATTTTTTTTATAAATATTTCAATATTTATAAATAAATTATAATTTAATTAAATATATTTATATTTTAAATTTTCAAATTAAACTATTAATTTGTTATTATAAAAAATTAATTAATATATATTAAATTTTAATTTATATATTTAATTATATAAAAATTTAAATATTATAAATTTTAATAATTTATTAACGATTTTTTTTAATGATTAAATAATTATATAATCGAAAAATAAAAAATATTAAATTCTTATAAAATTAAATATAAAATAATTAAATAATAATATTATTTAAAATTATTATTATTATAAAATATTAAAATTCGATATTTCTTAAGAATTTAATTTTATAATTTTCAAAAATATAATCCGTATAATATTATAATAACTTGGAAATTATCAAATAAAATTTATAAAGAAATTCGATTTTATATTTATTTAAGAAATTATTCAATATAAAATTATTTTAAAGCGGAAATACTAAATAATAAAAAAGTAAAAAAAAATTATTCTCGAATAAATTTTTTATTTTAATTAAAGAATATTATAGAAAATATTATATATTACGCAAATTTAATAAAATATATAAAAGTAATTATATTGAAATTCAATATAATAAAAATATTATTACTTTGTTCTTTATTCAAATAAAGTTTAACGTAATTCGTATTTCGTAAACATATTTTACTTTTCCTTGTTTTTATATTTTAATATTTTATTTTATAAACCTCGTAAAAACGCTTTTATAAAGAATTACTTTTTATTTATTTAATAATATACTTTTTAAATTATTAATTCTTAAATTACGTTTTTTATAAAAGTTTAAAATTATAAATAAATTGATTAATATTTATATTTAATAATTAAAATAATTCGTTTAAAGAAATATTTTATTATTTCGATAAATTTTATCAAATTAATTATATTAATTATTTAATTTTTATAAATCGTATTAATTTTATTTTCTAATAGAATTTTATAAAAAGTTTATATTTAAAAAACTTATAATTAATAAAATATTTATATAATTAATTTTAAATTAAATGTTTTATTAATTTTTTTAATATTTATAATTAAAATTAAAATTAATATATCGATTGATTTTCTTTAAAATAAATTCTATTGGATAATAAAAGTTTTATATATTGATTTCAATTTTTAATATAAATATCAAAGAAATTAAAACCCTAATTAATTCGAATTTAATAATATAAATATTCTATTAATTAAAAATTTTTTATATATAAATTTATTATAAAATTCTATAATAGAATAAATATAATACGAGTTTATAAAATAAAAACGAAATATTATAATTTTAGTATTTTTACGGCGAATTATTTTATAATCTAAAGTATTTTAATTTTTTTGATTTTATTTAAATTAATTATTTCAATAAAATTCAAATATTAAGCTTTTTATTTCTATATTTTACAGATTATAAATAAAGTTAATTATAAAAAATTAATTTAATATATATAATATTAAATTTAATTTTAAAAAGAATAAATTGAAAAAAATATTTTTTAAATATTTTAATACTTAATTTTTAATTTTTAAACTCGATATTTAATTCTAAACTTTTTTTTATTTGCTCGAATTCTTATATTTTAACCACGTGATTTTCAACGGGTAAGGGTTTAAAGCCCCTTCTATTTTATATTACGCTAAATAATTATTTATAAATTATATTCTAAAGAATTTTCATTTATAATTTTAAAAAATAAT
>FJOG01000029.1:94590-109584 GCA_900073065.1 Phialocephala subalpina
AAAAAAAATTTAATTTTTTTTATTAATTTATTTATCGAATTAATAAATAAATAAATTTTTTCGAATAAAAAATATATATTATTATTATATTAATTAATTAAATATATAAGCGCATAATTATAAGCCCTTTTCATTATTAATAGGAAGATCAAATTACGCACTTGCCTCTTTGCGAGAAGAGTCGAGTTTCTATCCCCCTTTCAGCTCCGCTAGATGATGGCAATTGGATCTGCTATATCGAGATCAACCGTATTTGGGTCGAAGGAAGAAGACATCAAGGAGACGGTTTGAAAGGGTAAAATGATGCGTGTAAGGACTGTAGATGGGACGCAACCCTTACTTGAGTGCAGAAGCAGGCTTCAGATATTGGATTTGGGACGTAAGCTAAGCACTTGATGGGTACACAAGGGATTTCTCGACACCTTGATGGGTAGGGGAGCCCTGCTCCAGTGATGTAATCTCACATTCGTATAGCGACTTTTGTTCTCTTAACCTCACGTGCCACTTGCCTGAGGTTTACTTGCAATATGTGCATGGCGCTGCAACCTGCTTGGAAACCTTACAAACGCTGGTCAGGAAATCGCTGATCATCGAAGTGTTAAGTGACTGGGTGATAAGTACGATATCCTCGACGCGAGCTTGTTTTCTTATCGGATTGGCCCTACGCTAGCGCGAATTTGGCCGAGTTTAACCCATTATGCCAGCCCGAACAGTTCAGGACAGAATAACACAAAGGTGTCCGAAGGTTCTCAAGCACGTCGCTGTTTGACTCGAGAATACTGTGCGATCTACACATTCTTCTTCACGATGGGCTCCATAGCTGTAGTTTTAGACTTACTCAACTGATCTATTGGAATGATTAGTAATCTGACAAGCCCAAGAGCACTGGTGGTAACCCGCTTTGGGACAAGCCTGGAGTGGAAACAGAAGGTAGGCTTGACGCAGTCGTTGATTTAAACCTTCTAAACGAGGGTTCCCATTCTCTTCCAAGTATTCTTCGAAGTCGCAGAGATTCCTGATCAGTGCTAGGCCCCGCCGCAACCAGTGCAGCGCCGTGTCACTTCGAAGCTTCCACAGCTCGAGGTGATAGTAGAGACGGTGCATGTGCTTGTCCTCGCAGGAAGGGTCACCTCGAAATTCTCGTATATCAAGACCAGCAGCGAGCAATTCCCAATGCCGGTCAATGAGGTGTATTAGAGCCCCCACGGAATTCGCGATGAATCTGTCAAGCTTTGCCTCCCAAATTTGTGCCTTGCCTCTTGTTGTCCCGATTATCCCACAGCTGCGCAAGTCTGTTAGTGTGGACCTTGCGTCGGCAATGTGAGGGGTGTTGGTGTTGAAGGGCGATGCATCTCAAAACTCTCGGTCGGCAACGTGCAAAGGGCGGAAAGGAAGGCTTTGGACGTCAGGAAACAAACTATCTTGAGGGCTTATTAAGGAATTGTTAGGCAGAGACAGATTTGCTATGCTGGTTTGATAATGGAAGAGGTATGGTTCTTGTACTGTAGTGAGAAGTCATCATTAACGCCCATAGGCCAGAATATTGCGCAGCTGCCACAACTCGCCTCCGTAGCGCTACTACAGCCACCTCGGTTAATTTCCCGTGATTTGCTGTTTTACCACCAAAACTCACGTAAATCACTTTACGATTTACCTATAATGCCACCTAAATATTTGAAATCTGACTAGGCGGATCTTTTAATTGGAGCATTCCGCGTGTTTCTTCCAATTTTTAATCAAGAGGCAAGTAGTTTCCCGGTAAATTTTAAGCTAAATATAAAGAGGTTGAGTAAAATGATACAATTCGCTAACAAATTCGCTTAAATATAGTACCCCTCGAGTTTAATACTCCACTTCTATATCGAAACATCAAATGAAATACAATCCGAGGAAATAGTTCAATTAGAATTGATCGAAATAATCAAACTTTTAACTCTTATAACTTTTTAAAAGGTAGTTATTGTGATGCGTAGCGTGGAACAAGGCGAGTTTTAGTGTAAAAACAGCAAATCACGGGAATTTAATCCTAGGGACTGTACTTAAGAAGGCAGATTTCTGCCGCATACATCACTCCAAGACTGTAAAACACATCCTATTTCTCTAAGGATGTTTCCTCATTCTCGACTATATCTATACAGCCCGTAATTTGCCTCACGAGAGGCGAGGGCTGCTTGCACTGCAGTACGATGACAACCGCCAGCTCAGCCTTGGGGATCATCCAAACACCTGCGGGCAAGCGACCTGCTCCACAACAGGCCAAATATATCAAAGACATCAAGGCCGCTCTCTCCAGCAACAACCTGACAATCATCGTAGGATCTGGCGTATCCATCAACGCCATCCACGCCGTCAATGCCGCTGACATGCCTGGTCGGAGCCTGGCCGAGCTCAAAAGAGTGGCAGAGTCAATGTCATGGCTTGGACTCTTGCGACACGGGCTATACTACCTGATGGAAGAGGATCTGCTTTCGAATTCCGATGACAAGAAAGAGCGTGAGGATCACATCAACATATTGGAGTCCCGAGCAACACCAGTCACCGAGGATCAACTCCGAGCCGCGGCGTCTTTCCTTACACGTAAACTTTTCGAAGCAAGAAAGATCGACAACTGGTATGCCCTCGAATTCGAAGATGTATACCAGGAGTGTATCGGCCACGATCCCAACCCCATCCTCGATGCTCTGAAGGAGCTGTACGAATGCGGGGCTCGTATTATCACTACGAACTATGACGATCTACTCGAAAAGCACATTTCGGCACAACGAATTCTCATCGATAATACCGTGGATGCGAAATTGTTCTTTGCGAAACGAACAAGGGGGATTCTACACGTTCATGGTGTGTGGTGGCATTCGGCCTGTGACTGCCAATCTGTAGAATGACCGATTCCATGGAATTCTCTTTATTCTATAGAATCGGATGAAATCCATGGATTTTAAATCCATAAATACGAATCTAAGTTTATAATTCTATAACTTAATAAGTGATTCTATAGAATTAAGCAAATTCCATAGAATTAAGTGCCAATCTATAGAATCACTTGTCAGTTCGTAGAATAATAAAGTATGTAACGTGATTAAAAGATGAAGATATATTATTTATAGTTTTAAATGTAGAAATCTAAAGAGCTAAATCCCTTAAGTAAAGTCAAAACATAGGTTTTCCAACAAATAAAGCTATTCCCAAATACTTCTACCTTTTTAATTTTTAGTCTTCTTTGCGCGAGTATTAAATATAAGAAGAGCAATATTTCCTCTTTTATTATCCACTTCAATTACTTTCCTTTTGCGACCAGCTTTAATAGTAAGCTTTAAAACAGCCTCCGTACTTCTCTTTATTTTCAAAGTAGCAATTGCAACTCGGCCTGCTTTCTAAAGTGCAAATAAAGGCTTACGACCAAATTCTAATTACACGACTTTAATTACTATAATCGGTTTTGCGTTAAATATAATAGTTTTAAGAATAAGCTCTTCCTAAGTACTAGCCATTAAACAAACAGTGAGTTAAAACACTTAATGCATGCTTTTAATGAGTCTATATTACAAGTAAAGTTTAATAGTCTAAATTTATATTAGTACATTATATCTCTTGCACATAAAGATATACTTACAATATTTATTAGCTTTATAATTCTAATTGGAATAATGGGTAGTTCCAATGAGGTACGCATCTCCTTAAGAAACTCAAAGAGAACGATTTGACCTTCTAAAACCAAAGTTTAATCACCACCCCTCTTCTTGATTATTCGCTCTACTATTTTCTTATGATTATAAGCAATGCGCTTTTTTAAAGCTGTTTGGAAAGCTTAGTTATCATTAATAGCTACTTTATTATCAAATAGCTCAACTATTTCTAGTTTAGCGATCTCAAATGATTCGCTAATTGCTTTAGTTCGCTTAAAGTGCATATTTTAAGCAAAGCTATCCTATTGTGGAGGTAATCGGCCGTAAAAAGCTTTATAAAGGGTCATTTTGCTAAGTAAAGCATTTAATAGAGAAGTATTGATTATTATAGTGATCTCAGGGAGAAATTCCACTTAATGGCGAGTGCTTCGCGCTATTTGCAAAGCTTTAAAGCGGCGTTTAAAGGTGCGATTGGCGATCTCCACGGTTCCTTGGGTCTTTGGGTGATAGCCTCTACCGTTGATAATAAGGATACCCCATTTCTGGTAAACACTCTTAAAATCACCGGGCTTTTTGCCTTTAAATTCGATACTATTATTACAACGGCTAAAATAAAGATTAATTTAAATATATTTAATAGTGGGAAGCAATTTATATGCGCTTAACTCGGCCATATGTATTAAACTAAACCTCAAGAATAGTCCTAGTAATTACAGCTTCTTTATTCTTATAAACTAAAGTTTAGCAATACTTAAAAAAAGGAAGCTTTATATATTAAATCCAATTTATATTTCTATTCGGCTTATTAATAAAATCCATAAGATTAACGATTAACTTATCTATTATTCCAATTGGAATAATAGGCTTAACAAAAGGCTTCTTAGCTTTAAGTAATGCTACTTAATTACAGATATTGCAAGCTTTGCGGACCCACTTTACATCGGCTTTAATGATCCCGTAGAACAATTGTTAAACTCTATAGTTTGTCTTATTTACGCTTAGATATATCAATTAGTTTCGAAAGTTTAAATAGTGAAAAAAGTAACTAATTTGCGTGATATAAAGCAACGTGAACTCCTTAAATCAAATCTAAAGCATCGGAATTATATACAGTATATTTAGAGTTAAATGCTACACCTTTAGAATTAATACTACTTTTACGGTAGATCTAATTATTTTGAAGTATAAAATTGGCTTGAGTTCAGCCTCTCAATTTAGCATCCGTAGCCCTTTCCTTGGAAGTATTGCCTCTACATCCATAGTTCGAGTTTTATAAATAGAAGCGCATATTAAGCCGCTTATTAAAAGATAAAATGGCGCGATTAAGCTTGGCCTTAAAACGCTCAAACCATTTGGCCTCGCACTTAAGACTCTATAAAGCTACAAGTACTTTGTCTTTAGGCGCTACAAAAGGGCGAGAAAGTAAGAAAGCAACGTCTAATAATCTAGTATTAGGATTACTAGCATCAAAAGATCTATCGGCACTATAAGCGTATGTAATAAGTATACTGGCGAGAATAAGAAGTAAAAAGTAAATGATAATATTAAACAAAAGTAGAGGATATTAAAAATAATATATTTCTATTAACTTTTTTTGTTTAATTATAACGGGACAAATAAATCCAAGGGAATAATACACTTTTTAGAGATACGATATATCTTCTTGAGTTATAAGGATATATTTTTGCGATAAAATAAAAACATTGTTATAAAGTGAGAAGTGAGACGGGAGGGTGGGAGTCAAACAAAAAAGGGGCAAATAAAAGCTAAAAAGGGGGGAAGTTAAAGAAATATGATGGATTTAAACAAATCGAATTTATGGATTTGTAATCTATGGAAAGTGATCTATTTAATGGAATAGGTCATTTTTCTATGGAATAAGAAGAAATTCCATGGATTTAATCATTCCATGAATTCGCGGTCACAAGCCGGGACTGTGTTCGATGATCCCAGTTATCATAGAATTAAGGAGAACGAATATCTCCAGCAGAATCTCAAGAATACACTGAGCGCTTCAGATGTTGTGCTCTTTGCCGGGACAGGTGCTGGATTGAGCGACCCGAATATTGGCAGCCTCTTAACCTGGGCAGCGAAGCACAATGAGGGAATGGCACAGCGGAATTGTGTCTTGGCTCGTCGTGGAGAAAATGTTGACACGAAGTCAAATAATCTGGGTGTCCTGTGGTATGGTGAGAAGTATGAGGGACTCCCTGTGTTTCTCAGGCAGTTGGCGTCAACTTGTAAGTGTGTATAAACCATAACAATCCATGCAGCTTCTCTACCTTATAAGGCCTATTGTGCCAAGCTGTCTCCAAACCTCTCCCCACTTATTGAGTTGTCATCATTTCTTGAGTCTCTTCACCAAACTATTCAGTCCTCATTGCGCATCCCGTTTTTCTCTCATTCTTGGGTCGTGAATAACTTTGACTGCATCTAGACGCGACCGTGAGAGGCTGCAGTATCTGCATACATTCCATGGATCCATTGACAGCCTTGTCAATTGCATCTTCCGTAGTTCAATTTGTGGACTTCGGCATCAAGATCTTGGAGACAGGTAGCGAAATCTATCATTCAGCAAGCGAAACCTCGGTTCAGAATGCTGTCATTGAAGATGACACGAGAGATCTTCAAGGTTTGCTTGCAAGGTTAACGGCAGAGCGGAAAGCCTTGCCAACCACTCGCCCAATCCCCGAACATCCTTCCATAGAGAAGCTTGCAAAAAGTTGTGAGGAAACAGCTACAGAACTACTTAATCGGCTGAAGAAACTCAAGATCAATGGAAACCCGGGGTGGAGGAAGAGCATACGCGCTGCATTGTTATCTGTCTGGTCGAAAGAAGACATCCAGGAGATCGCAAAGGGACTGGAGATCTATCAGGGGGAATTGAAAGCGGCAGTAAAGTTGCTCGCCCAATTAGCTTTCGAGTTTATGACGGTCCGCCGTGAGCAAATTAAGGATTCTTATCGACAAACCTTCGAATGGATATTTGAGGAGCCCAAGTCCAAGATCCGACCTTGGAGCAATTTTTCGACATGGCTCAAGTCTCCAGATTCTCGTCTATACTGGGTCAATGGGAAAGCTGGTTCGGGGAAATCAACTCTTATGAATTTTTTCTGCGATCATGTCAAGACGAAAGCATTCTTAGCCCTCTGGTGTGGAGAAACGCCGCTTACTTCCGCCAATTTCTTCTTCTGGAACAGTGGGGTGCCGTTACAAATGACCCAGAAAGGGTTACTTAGATCATTATTGCATCAGATATTGAGCCAGAACTCAGAACTCATACCCATTGCTTTCCCTAATTTTCTGGATTATGGTTCCCCACCCAGCGTTTGGAAAGCTATTGAACTGGAAAATGCAGTTCGAAATATCTGTCGGCAAGATTCCGTCCCTCTCAAGCTATTTCTCCTCATCGATGGTTTGGATGAGTACGATGGAGACCCCTGGAATATGGCAAACTTGTTTAAGGACATTTCAACCTGTCCTAATGTTAAAGTCTGCCTTTCAAGTCGCCCACTCCCAGTCTTCGACAAGGCATTCGATAGTTTTCCCACCCTTAGACTGGAGTACTTGACATTTGAGGATATTCAATTTTACGTTAGCGACATGCTTGGCAAGCACGAATTAGTGAATGAACTACGAGAAAAAGAAGGCGACGCTAAAATTGAGCAACTTTTTCTCGAAATTGTTCAAAAAGCTAGAGGCGTATTACTCTGGGTTGAAATCGTCGTCAGGTCGCTGCGAACTGGATTTCATAATGGAGACGACTTGTCGGATCTTAAGGCTAGGGTCGACATCTTTCCATCTGAGCTCGAGAGCCTCTACGAACACATGATGAAAAATATAAGTGGTGTCTACCGGCAACATGCCTCCCATCTCTTTCAAATTATGCGAGCTTCGCGGCATGATTTGAGTCGGGGCGACATCGTCCCGGAAAGCATCCTCACCGTCGAACGGATTTTCTTCGCTTCTCAGACGATCCACGGTGCACTTGAACGTCAAGTTAAGCCTCTAACGCCAGCAGAGCAGAAAGCTCAGTACGTGTCTGTTGAACTGCGCTTGAAAAGTCACTGCGCAGGCCTCTTAGAGATTGTTCATCAGGGGGCTTCTCATGATGGACTTGATGTTGACGCTGATGGAAACTTCGAATCCGACCAACTTAGCTTCTTTGGTGCATATTCCATCGCCGCATACACTCGATTGAAAGAAGTGGATCTTCGGGTCGAGTACATTCATCGAACGGCTCGCGACTTTTTGGAAAATCCCGACATATGGTCTAGAATCGTAAAAGACTCCAATGGAGGCTCAGTTCAATTTGACCCTTATCTCAGGTTGTTGAGTGGGGCTGTCATGCGTCTTAAAACTGCTCCAAAACTGTCATCGACGTCTGTTATCGAGTCTAGTGAACTCGGCGTCATGTATCTGGCACGAGTAATTATGAGATATGCGCTCCTGGTGAATAAGAACAATTTCATCTCCGATATGGTGCGTTTGGTAGATGAGGCTGAGAAGACGATGGATATACACTGGCAGTCCTGGGTGAGAAATCAGTACATTGCGAATCATATGTACGGTTTCGTGGTGGATCACTTTTCCGATCATATAGGTCACGAAGACCAGGATCAAAAAATTACCATGGATCCTCAAAGCTCCATGTTTACTCTCGCAATACGTTCCGGACTAGTAGAATACGTTCGGGCGAAGATCGAGGAGGAAGATACGGTGCTAAAGAAGTTTGGGCGGCCACTACTCGATTATATAGCACGACCTCCAAACGAACAGATGGAAATAGAAACATTCATGGCTGGCCATGCCCCTTTGAAAATGGTGAAGCTACTATTCGCAACGGGAAGCGCTCCAAATGAAATTTTCGACGGCAGGACACCTTGGCAAACCTTCTTGTTACATTTAAACATCGATTTATTCAAGCAGAGCCGAAAAGAAAGAGACCAAGATACGGGAGCATTCCAAGATATGTGGGCTACAATTCTTGAGCTATTCGTCGAAAATGGTGCGGATCTGAACACAGTATGCATCATCAGTGGCTTTGGCTTAGGTGGGGGGTACGAAGTTGAGACCGATGTTAGAGAGATCATTAAATCGGCATTTCAATTGGGAGGTCTCAGGAGTATCACAAAACAATCTATCCAAAGGAAGGTCAAGAACGCCTTGAAAGAGCTGGAAAAGCATGAACATACTGGCAGAAGGCATACGGAAGGAGATCCGGCCTCAAGCCCTTACGTCTCATCAACCGAAATCTGACGCCCAACATTTGAAACAGATATTCCCACTTGTGGTATTATTGCTGCTCCTCTAATTGCGGCATTTTGGCGATGTATGCAAGATATCTACTCAGGACTCAAGGCTGTCTGAAGGAGCACAGGATAGAAGGTATATGGAAAGGCGAAGACAATTGCACACCCAAATATGAGATGTCCGGACCTCATAATCTCTTCCGTGCGTAAAATAACGGGAGGGTAGACCAGTTCAGAGCATCAAGCCGTGAAGCAGCTTTGTGCCGTGAAGCAGTTTGAAGATAGAATGACAAACCAATCCCCATGGTTAAGGTTAACCACCTGCTCCAATTCAATCCTGGGCACTAACTTATCAGCCGCCTTATCTATTAAGCGTTTCTTCGATAGACTTTATAGTCTTATCGATGGACCTTGAAAAGTATTATAACGAAGGCATTTATTATATAATACCATGAAAATATTCATTTCGATAATCAAATTATTAAAATATATTATTTTTCTTTTATTAATCTTATTAATAAAAATATAAACGGATTATAAAAAGGATTAATTATTTTTCGATTTAATATTTTAAATTATTTGAATTTAAAATATATTATAAAATTAATAAAATATTATTTATATATTTATTTGCAATTAAATCGATTTAATAATAATTACGTAATTAATTGATTTATATAAGCGATAATTTTAATATTTTTTTTATTTATTTTTTAAATTTTTCGAATATATTTATATATTATTAATTATTTATTATAAAATTAATATAAATTTTTTCTACGGGAAAATTACGTAAAATTTAAAATTAAAAATAAAATAATTGATAAAAGTATTAATTATAACTTTTTAATTAATTTATTAAAAAATTTCTTTTTTATATAATATTAAAGAAAATAATTACTAAAGAATATTAAAATCTTTTTATTTATAATTATATTATATTTTAATTTATTAATTAATTTATTAAATTAATCAAAATAAGTAAATTTTCTTTTTTTGAATTAAAAAAATATTTTATTTGTATTTTTAATTTAAAATTATAAATTATAAAATATATTAATATATTATAATTTAATAAAATTTCCGAATATTCGTATATAAAAATTATATATATTAAAAATATAATAAATTTATTAAATTATAATTTAGTAATATTAATATAAATAAAATTGATTTTAAATTGATTTTTAATTTTAAAAATAAAATTTCATATTTATTATTTTTCTAAAGGAATTATATTTCTTTTAATAATTAAAATATATTTAATAAAAATTTTAATTTATAAAATATTATTTTTAAATTAAAAAAAACGTTTTTATTTAAAGTTTTTAATTTTTTATCGAAATGTAATTATATATTCGGTTTTGAATAATAAACTTTAAAATATTATAATCTTTATAAACCTAATATATAAACGTTTTATTTATAATTATATTAAATATTTATTAAATATTTTTTTTTAAATATATTTAAACTTTATAAATAATTTAAATAATTTAAAAAGTTTAAAAGTATTTTATTAAAGAATTATAAAGATATAAAGGTTTAAAGTAAATAGTAAAGTAGTGGCAATATACTAAGCAAGGTGGCCCAAAGTGGAAGGGGGTACTTTACTCCGGGTTTCTTTGATCTATGAACTCTCTTAGCCTTCTTTCCTCAAATTGTGCCTTGAGTATGCACCTTGTGATATAAGCACTTCGTCGTTGTATTCCCAGCTCTTGGTATCGGTAAACCGTTTGATACTTTGGTAGTTGAGGGAGATTGCCTGGTCGTAGCCCGGCCATGCTGAACGTCGATTACATCCCAGCTCCTACAGACTAGCCCAGTGGAGGCGATTTCGAGAGAGGCTTTAGGTTTTATCGCTAACACGTCTAGGTTTACGGTATATGCACCAGCTGCAGAGCTATACAGGTCCATTGTGGGTGACTAAGGCTTCGGAGTATTATAAGCGTCGGCTCGAGCTATACTCGGGAGCTTGAACTGATTAGTCGGATTTATGAGACGAAGACTTAGGTCCACCGGGGTGGTTCTAGTATCATTGAAGCCAAGGGAGTCATCTGGCTGTAATAAACTTGGGTCGTGAAGAAATTGATCCAGATCAGCATTAAGTTGCGGGTATCCGACTCCCTTTTGATTGGTTGGCGGCTGGAAATTGAAGTAATCATATTCATATCCTAAGGATATGAATGACTGATATTAGGGTTCGAAAATTTACGTAAAATAAGAGCAGTTTACGGAATATTATTATTATAATAAGAAAAGCTTATTACTTGTTATTTACGTGTATATAATTTAAATCCAATTAATCAAAGAATTAAAATTCGCGAATAAATATCGATTTCTATTATTTTTGACTTATAAAAATACTAAGGATAAAAAAGTATATTTACCGCTTTTAATGAAATGAAAACTAATAAAACTAATAAATTAATTAGTATAATTCATTTTATTTAAACGATAAATACTTTTCTTTAATTTTAATATTTTCGTAAAATTATATATTATTTATATATTACTTTAAAAGCTTATTATTATTATATAATATAATAATTATATTTCTTCAAATTCTAATTAATATTTTTCTACGAAAAAATTATAATATTTTATATTAATTTAAAAATTATATAAAAATAAATTAATTTAATTATAAGTAAAAATAAAATCAAATAAATCGGAAATATTAATAAATAATATTCTTAAGGCAAAGGATAATATAAAAAGATATATAATAGGAAAGTATTTATTAAGATATTAATAAAAAATATAAAATATAAACGAATTATAATAATTATTATTATTATTATTTATGATATTAATCTTTTCAAGATTAACGAAGTTTTTCCGACATTGAAATATTAACTTAGCGCCCGGCCGCCGCTAACAGACAGGGTCCTTAAGTTTAAAAAATACCGAAGGTACGGAGGTACAACAGGGTACGGGGAAATTGTGGGCTTTTGGCGTTATGCCGGGTTTTCATAAGAGCGATTGAGGTGGCCTGACGACCACCAACGCAACTATACCACTTTATTTATACGCACCAAATACCAACCAGTTTTGGGCTGGCGAGAAGGCGAAAGCAGGTAATTTTTACATAGACCATCGAGTTGCTTAGCTTTGCCCATGCAGACTCAGGCAGGACCGAGGCTGAGAGGGGTGGGAGCTGATAAATGATTGGGAGCCTTCGATATTTCTACGTCATACCGACACCTCTGCAAAGTTTTTGGACCCTTTCTTTTTCACCCTTTCAAAATGAGGATGTGGGCGCCCCCATCCCGAGATCTTCAAGATTGCTCGCATCGTGAAACATCTAAGTACCTATTGAAATCAAATTGGTCTGATCCAGATCACGATCGCACTTGTCACATGGAAAACGCGGAAAACGCGACTATCACATGGAAAAGAGCTAACGCACAAATTTTGTTGTTCGATCGCAACTTCCAGGGTGCCATTGGATTCATACCTGTGTAACTTGATCTTATTCTTGTCCGCTCGCTCGCTCAATTCGGCGATGCACAACTTTCGCTTATTTTGACTGGGTCAACAAATTTCTCCGTCTGTTGGCGGACCCTCCTCCCACCTCCAAATCTTTTTGGCATGTGAATACAATTCACTTTTGTTGAGCTGCTCAGCTCTAGGAATTGAATAGTATGGGTATGTAACGCCTCACACGATTTCCTATACTTCCCACGGCTGGGCTGACTTCAACCTTAGCGCTCCGCCAGCAGAGCCAAAGCACAGCGACAGACTGTCACGATGATCGGAACATCCATCGCAGAGTACATCTTCATACGCGGCTGCATCCTCTTCCTTCACAACATCGCCCCGGCCAGCCTCCTCTACTGCGTCCTCCTCCTCGGCCCTCTGCCAACAGCCCTTTCTGGCTACCGTCTTCCCCCCTACCTCGAAGCCTGGCTTGTGGCTGAAGCAGCTTTCTTCACCATATTCTTTCTACCATATAAATACCATCTCCAGCGCCCCGCAATCCATCCTGAATTACTGTCACGAGAGGAGAGGGCAAAGCTTTTTAAGCGCTGCAATGCCACTGTGAAGGACCCAGAGAAGTATTTGAGCCAATGGTTTCTAGGCGCAAAAGAGGAACAAATTAAGCGTGAAAACGTCAAAGAGTTCATTAGGTGGGCGTTCTTGAATGCTGGGCAGGCGGAGAGCGAGGACGAAGGCGAGGTTGAGGGCTATGTGAACGCTATGGAGAAGCTGCTAGGGAGGGATATACCGTCAGGAAAGGGTAGCGCGAAGAGTTTAAGGCTGACAGTGGATAAGGTTGACTGCTTGCATCGTAGTCTTTTGTGGTACTTTGTCCGTTACTCCCTCGCCATTTTAAAGCTCGAAATACTGACTTCACTTTCTTACAGTGCGTTTGTGTGGTCGATACTGTAACGTATTGGTCGATGTTATATAACGGCTTCCACTTCCACCGCACCTCTCTTGCACGGTTCTTCACGCTCTTTCCCTTCCGTCCTCTTACGCTGCTCACTACTTACCGTTCGCCTGTCGAGCATCTCACGTATTGGCATCGGCCGCACTCGTCCAAGACCCGGTTACCTGTGCTATTCATACACGGTATTGGCGTTGGGCTTTATCCGTACACCAATTTTCTTCGCGACTTAAATAAGGCAGGAGAGGTTGGTGGAAGTGATGCAGGAGTCGGAATAATCGCACTCGAGATTATGCCCGTGAGCTCTCGGATAACACACCCAGCGCTCGAGAAGGATGTTATGGTCCGTGAAGTCCAGGCAATCGTTAAACACCACGGCTGGAGCAGATTCGTTCTCGTCTCTCATTCTTACGGATCTATAATCTCCACACATCTACTCAAATCCCCTGTTACTGCCCCATTCATCGGTCCCATGGTCCTTGTGGACCCTGTCTCCTTCCTTCTCCACCTCCCTGACGTCGCATACAACTTCACGGCCCGTCAGCCGGTGCGCGCAAACGAACACCAGTTGTGGTATTTTGGGAGTAAAGATATTGGGGTGGCCCATTCTTTAGCGCGGAGGTTCTTTTGGAGTCAGAATATAGTTTGGAAGGAGGACTTGGGGGTAGAGGGGGAGAATGGGGAAGAGGGCAGGAATGTTACAGTCGTATTAAGTGGGAGAGATTTGATTGTGGATACTGAGGCTGTGAGACGGTACCTTACTGCTTCTTTTTCGGAAGGACTTACATCAAATGGAAAGGCGGCCTGTGTGACGAATAAGAATGGAAAGGAGATGATCACCAAAATTGGAAAGGAAGATAATGGAGCATGGACAAGTGGTCGGTGGTCGGGATCTGGGCTTGAGGTACTCTGGTTTGAACATCTGGATCACGCACAGGTCTTTGATTTCGAGAAGACTAGGATGCCTGTTGTTCAAGCAGTCGAATTATACTCGGCCAAAGATGGAATTGTCCAGGCTTTGGCTGACTCCTAGCTTCTAACTAGAAGAGTCTATATGGTTATATAACAGTGTATTGTGGCAGGGTGATCTGGTTGCTGGTTGCTGGTGTTGTTATTCCAAATCGGGCCTAGTGCTACACGTGACTCGGTCTTGGATATATTAGGAGATCTGGCATCTTGTATTCTTAGTTCTTTAGGCAGCTTTCTACGTGGTTCGCAGACACTAGAATTGACTCCAAGAGGTTTACCCCTCCACAGTATATATTAGATAAGTAAATATCAGGATAATAATATATATATAAGGCTTTTATAAGATAAATCCTTGGTTTTTAATCCCGGCCATTTTTCAATTCTAATTACCTTATTTAATTTCTTATAATTACTTTATTTCTTATTTTAAATAAATATTTCGAATTAATAATAAAATATTAATATATTAAAGAAAATATTATATTGATATTTAAAGATATTATAAATAAAATATTTATATAAAAAGTTAAATTAAAAATTATTAATATATTCAAATATTTTATTTTATTTATAAAATTTTAATATATTTCTAAATATAATAATAATATTAATAATAATTAACCAATTTTATTCTTAAGAATATACTTTATATTATAAAGTTTTATCTTTGATTCCATGGATATTCTTAATTTCCTAGTATAAATACCTTCTTATATAATCCAAATAAATTTCAATTCGATCGAATAAACTTTAATTC
>FJOG01000029.1:112254-169637 GCA_900073065.1 Phialocephala subalpina
GTTAAGATTTTATATTTAAATAATTTATATTTTTTATTTATTTGAATTTTATAATTATTTATTACTTTTATTAATATTTTTTTATTTTTATTTTATTTTATAATCAATAATAATTAAAATAATTCATATTTCAAATTTTATAAAATTACATTAATAAATGGTTAAAATATTAATGTTTTGATCTCGCGAGCTAAATGTGCTTTTGATGGGGATGTGCTTTGACTCGGGATCTCGGTTACGACACAGCATATCTTTCCGAGAATACCGTATTCATTGCCAGTGATCTCAATCATTCTCTGGCGCACGGATACTGGCAACACGAGTCGGCTACACTCGAGCTCATCATCATGACGAGCCTTGAACTTGATATCCCTCAGACCTTCTAGCCATTTGGCCAAGGCCCTTACGTGGGGTTCGGTGAGAAGCATTGCTTCTCCGGGCGAGACGTCAGCACGATTCCAATTAACCCGTCCGAAAAGAAGCCGGCTAGGATCGCACTGGAAGCGTAAATTCAGTAGGACGCGCCGGCTGCCGCTGTTGTACAAATCTGGATGCATCCAAAAGGCTTCAGGATATTTCCAATGGCGAATAGGAGCAATGCACTGGTCCTTTGGTCGTCCACATCCATCGCGGTTGAGAGTGTCATCAATCATTTGCCTCCAGGGCTTCATCTCACCGGTGATGACTTCCACTGGCCATGGTTCGAACCTTGGCGTCTCCTTGTCGACGTCAATCGGCTGCTTTAGCAGGACCTTCTCAGGTAATCCCGAGGTCTTAAAGTCATGATCTTCTGGTCCATACTGGCGAAAGCACCTGTGTTGAACAAGCGAGAGGTCCAATGTGGGTTATGAAACTTTTCGCAGCCATATCTCCAGTATATGTGCATAGGGAAACAGGCTGCGCAGAAAGCCAAGCCGGCGATCAAGTGAATGGTGCGCGCCTTCGAAGCGGAGGTAGCGAATCCGTAGGTTTTGCTCTTCTTTGCAGCCTCGAACGCCATCCCTAGAACACCATCCCTATGAATGTGTCTTTCTTGCTGAGGACATCGTCAACTTCTTTCCACGCAGCCTTGGCTTTTGCATGATCTGTGACCTCGAGTCGAAAGAGCATCACACCAATGTCTGTAAGGACTTCAAGGATCTCATCTGCCCTCTCTAGACGAGCCTGGAGGTTCGTACGTGCGGCAAGTGCGCTTTGTTGCTTGTCTGTCCATTACTCTCTTTTGGCCTTCGATTTAGCCTCCTCAGCAGCTTGCTTCTGCTGTCTCTGTTCAACGTATGCAGTACCTGCCGATAGAGTAGCTGGAACAGCGTGAAAGAAGCTGAGAGTGATGAGGTCTGCCATTACTGCTCAAATCGGGATAATAAAAATGGAATAGTCGACATGAGATGCTTCCTGAAGATTGTCTTGGAGTAGTGCGCAGATTCAATCCTTTGCGCAATGTGGGGGAGCACAGAATATGTAAGGCATTCGAATTCACATGTTGATTTGTTTTTTCCTGAGACAAACTCGCTGAGAAGGGAACAATTGAATCGGCTTTTCACGCCTGCGAACGAGATCTGAGGAGCAACAAGCGAGGACAAGCTTATTGAATGGCTCTAAATACGGGGTGGGCGTCCAATTAGAACCTACGTTGGCGGCCTGGGATGTAAAACTAGCGTCACGGCCAACATCCTCCGGATCAGTGCATTTTTGTCTGCATTCTCCGTGACCACCGCGATATGCTCTAGCATTGTTGCACAGCAAAGGTTCATAATGGAGAATGGTATGAACATTCCGTCTTTTTGGCTGTCCTTGCATGTGGCTTTGCACTTTTCAGTAGGATGCATTGGGCTGTCCTTCTCGAAACAGAGGTCCAAACCTCAAGTTTCTGAGGTATTCCGTTTGGTATCGATCGAAATATAAGCAGATGCCATCAATCCAGACTACAACACACCCCCGATTCTGGGTAAACCGAGAAAGAATTGAAGAGCAGCTTTGAGTTACAGATAAATTCTTGCGAAGTCTGCCGATCCGAACATCCACCCTATTTCTCTCATCTCCCCAGACGTACGAGGTGGCCAAATAACTCGGTGTGCTGGCAATTGGATCATGAAAGATAGTGTATCGAGGATGTCCGTCTTTCAACTCGAGGCGAAGGAGTCGAAACAGCCACAGCTTAGCAGCTGAGCCCCCTGATCGGACTAGCGGCCGCATTGAGCCCCCTTTTCATCTTTTGCTCAAGCGAGATGTCACGTGCGAATGTGCAATTCACTGGCTTCCTGATCCACCAGAAACTATATACCCGTCTTTCTAGCTGTCAACGGACAGATACCTATCAGAGGACTTCTATGCGCCATAGGCCTGTAAAACTCACTACCAAATAGCCTTTCAATTGATTTTGATGAAAAAGCTCCCTCAAGGTCCCTTCTATCACTGTCAATGATGACATTAGATGGAGATTAAAAAGAACACGCAAGATTGCGATCAAGAGGAAAGTTGGTGACACTAAAACAACTTCATTTGGATGAGTAGGATTCTAATGGGAAGTAAGAGAGAAGTCCGAATAATGCTTGGATTTCATGCCTTTGATAACAGGAGAGCTAGATCAAGTGCGCGCCACTTTCTTTGAATGTCCTGAATGTCTTGTTCTCAGTGCCCTAATACATTATCAACCATCTACACAAACTTGTCCCAATCAACCAGTGCCAGGTGTGAATGCAGCCGCGATGCATATCTGCCCTATTTTCTGCGTCTTGCCCGGCTCTCCAGCAGGGTATCGAACTTCGTATCGAAGGTTTCGACCTTGGACAATTGGAACGATGTCATAGGTGATCAAGTAATGAGGCTTTCCTCGAATGTCCTCTTCCTCATCGTATTCGCCCTCTTCGCTGCCGTAAACCTCCGGATAGATGGGTGTAATTTTCCCTTCGTCCCGAAGGAAGGTCATGTCGACGATGATTCTTCCTGCCTCTATGGCACCTTTGAAGGGTATCGTTAGTCTAGTTTGGGATAGGGTAGAGGAGTGCAGACCTTCATTCATGGGGTGCTCAGGAGGGAAAGAATTTTGAGGGTTCCCCTCATTAACCCAAAGTATCTCCTCACACAGAAATCGCTCTTCATCGATAGAGAAAGCATGGACTGTCTCTAGCGGCTCAAAGTTATGGACTGGCGAAAGCTTTGCACCCTGGATGAATGTTGTAAGTGATTTTGCTTGGCGACATCCGAGAGAAACATACCTTGACCATGAAATAATGTATAACCTTAACCACATGCGATCTATCGAAAGGATCGATAACATATTCGGCCGTTCGGTGACCATCAATGGCGACACAATGTTGCTCCCAACGGAGGAAACCGTAGTTCAAGAGGGCGTGTCGGCTCGGGCCCTGCTCGAGATTCAAAGAACGAAGGGCTGCACCAGATCCAACCCCCGTCACGCTAAACCTTTGTTAGCGTCGGAATTCGTGACCTATACTCTCCACGGTAGGGCACCTTTGCTGCTCGTTCACAACTAGAAGTTCCATGTCGTAGGCCAAGCCTCGCTCCTGAACAAACTTGACGAGAAAAGTCTTGAGGTAGCTTTTCAGAGACGGTGCTGCACCAAAACCCCCAATCAAGAACACTTTCTGGAATTTGGTAAGAATGGTGACAGCAAATATGGTCACTGGGGTACTGACCTTCACTTGCTTCTCCTGTTAAATCGCCGCCTCAAGTTGTCCGCGCAACAATATCTCAACACGATGCAAAAGTGGAAGGAAGATAATGTTGTAATCATCGCTGCAGTAAGTCAGCTTCTCATGGCATAGCATAGATGGCCAGCGACAACGTACACATCAAGCCAAAGGCAATTGTCATCAAATTTCTTGGCATCTTTGCCGAAGCGACCGCTTCTTTGATCACCTCTCAACCCTGGGATGAAGATGTCTCTCTGCGGATCTTCAAGGATATTGACTGTTCGTTTCTGGAAGTCTTCGAAGTTGGGTATCGCGTGTCGTACAATGTCTTGTCGAGTCAGGCCATTGCAGTCGAGATAGTCTTCATCGCTGAGTTGAGCCAACAGCTGCTTCTCGAAATTGTCGTTCAGGTAGCTAGCACCGCAGTTGTCGCCTGTGACGTTAGAGAATGTTATTCAACTACACTCACAATTGCTTACCCGTTGAGCTTCCAACTTCCGTATTCAGTCGCAGTGGGTAGCTGTGTGTCATGGTGTACGTCACGACATCAACCGTACCACCACCGCAGTCCATGAAGGTGAATGTTTCTCCTGCCTGGTGAAGTCAGGTACGATTAGAGAAGATGGGTACAGTTGCAACTTACAATCATTTCTTGAGCGAAGGTTGCACCCGCTTCCGGCTCCGAAACAATGAAGAGGTTATCCACACTTCCATAGCCCGTTGAACCGAATTCGGTCGCTCGAATTGCTTTCTCAATCGATGTCTGCATAATTCTAGAGGATGATTCGGACCAGATCGATGGGACAGTGAGAGCAAATGAGACTGGGCAGTCTTCCGTGAGACCCTCGAGCTGAATCAGCTGCTGTTTCGTGTGGCCGAGGACCTTAGTCAAGAAGTCAACAATCACATCTTGAACATCTTCCTTCTCGATTGTGGCCTTTCGACTATGCTTCCGAATGACTCCATTCTTGATCAAATGGGCAAGACGGGGACGAAGGCGTTGACGGTCATCCTCGGTATGTGCTGTCTCCACCAACATAAGCTTTGGTCTTTCGATACGTCGCATCGTGTCTCGTAGATTGCTCGAGCGATATACTTCGTAGGGAACTTGATATCCCCAAAGGAATTCGGGGGTATTGCCAATTATGCGATCCGATTGGTCTTGCCTTTGATTGACCGCAGCCCACGAGTTGTTGTTCTGGCGTGATGGTTTCTTTGACTTTTCAATGCCGGACTCTGCGTCAGCCTCCCCAACGCTCGAGTCTGCGTCTGCATCCGACTCTTGACGGACGAAAGCATCAGAAGAATACCAGAGCTCCGTCGGAACTTGCTCTCGAGATCCAGAATGACCATCACTTGGCCAATTACGAATGGACTTCAAATCTTTAGGAAGAGACGAGGCAGCTTTTCGTCGGCAGGGTGGATAGCATATGATACGGAAGTAAAAGTCGTGCCATAATCCAATCCGATGACAAATGTTCGAGGAAATGAAGGAGGCGGTTGCGGTGCCAAGAGCTGGGCTTCGGAGGCGCCTGTGCGCTTGGTAGGTGGTGGATTAATAGTGGCTTGATGCGCTGCGATCCGCGATGATCTTTTGGGTTGGGTAATGGATAGCTTTGCCTTTTTCCTATTACGCTCCCACTTCGGAGGGGATACGGCTGCTGCTTGCTCCTTCAAGGCCACAGGTGGCAATGAAGGGGTCGGCTCTGGCACAAAGGCCACTTGGGCATACTCCACCTCTTCTTCTTCCGCCTCGGTCACCTCCAACGTAGTGTATGCACCTGGGCGCGTAGTTGTCCGCCGGGTACTCCTGCGCGGTGGAGAAGGGCTATTGACTCTGGAGGCTTTGAGATCGTTGTCATCGTTGAGAGAATCGTATTGATTAGCTTCGTGGGAGAAGGTCTCATCTGAGGGAAAGTCATCTGCATCTTCAGGAACCGCGTATGTATCTAGTGCTGGTCTGGTAGATCTCAGGGAGTTGGTGTGGGGCTGTGGTCTTGAAGTTTTTCCTCGAGTAGGTCCGATATCGCTGCCTCTGGTCTTTCCACCTCTCCGTGCGGTACCAAACGTGATATCTTTCGAAGTCGACCCCGTACGTGTGGCATAAGGAACCAGATTGATTGACGAAGACATGTCGGGGAGAGAAGCTGGTTTTCGCGGCTGCTTCGTGCAGCGAGGCAATTCTGAATGTTGTGTCGCACCAATGATCGGAATTGGATTTGGAAGAGGACGTTTGCGAGGCACCGTTGATTTGGGTGACGGATGCTTCGGTGCTTGTCGGTCAGATGGTCGAGATTGTTGAAGCCCTTGAGGCCTTGCTGAAGTGCCGGCCGGCTGAGAGTCCTGTGAAGAACATACGAACCCTTGCGTTTGGCTTTGTTGGGCCTCTGAAAGTTGGCCATGAGCTCCTCCAAAATTTTCTGGTGTGAATGAGGCGGAGTCTGCCATTCTGCGGTCTGATGGGACGCTGTGGAGTCGTCGAAACTGTTCGAGCTCGGCTCGTTCGGCATCGGACAGGCTCATGGCTGCAAAGTGAGGTGCTGTTGGAAATTGTTAGAATCAGCCCTCAAAGTGTCGTCGAGGTTAGTTGGAGAACGCACATCCAGTGTTAACCAGGACAGAATGGCCGAGTAGAATGAAAACCGGTGTTCTGGTACGATATTGAGAGCAGAGGTTAGCAAAATTCAGGAGTGTTCAGTTCATGGAGATTGTAGACTCTGAAGGTTGCATCGTACGTACCTGAGGTCGCCTCACGTCTGTTTGCAGCATCGCTCCAATTTTCCCAGTCGGAAGATCCGCACACAATAGGCTCCCATGCATGCTTCTGAGCGCGCATCGGGATTTGAAGCGGGGTGGCTAAGGTCCCGCGAGCTGTGAAGATTTGCTCAACGCAAGTAAAGGGTAGATGGCCCTTCTAATGTTTTAGTACGTTAGTGCACGGACGGAAGCACATTTGAATCCGATTGAAGTGCCCGTCATTTCATAGATGCCAACAGTACTAAGATGTAGAGAGCAATAGTGAACGAAGTCAAATTCCCCAAACTAAATATGACTAAAGTCAAAGGCAGGTACAAAGATTCTGGCACCATGTGTCTATACCAATTGATTACGAAAACCATCTCTGTGATACACTGATGACTTCTAAAGAACATCAGACTGAGCGCCGCGAGCGGTGAGGTTCCGACTAATGCACCCTCCCGGTGGCTCATTCGAGCCAGTCTCGGCTCCGGAGCATGGAATTTGCAAACAAAAACGGATTTATGATGAAAGGGATTGCGTGGGTTCGCGGTACGCGGTGAGGAATTCAGCCGCTGTTTAGAGCCCACCAGGAACTTTTCAGCATCGTCAACGGCCTATCTGAAACTGTGCTGGGCTTTTCACTATCTCTCACGATTGAACCTTGTGGCCAAATATTCCTGAACTGATATTTGTCAAACCCAAACACAGTATTTCTCAAGATGCCGCCGGTCATTACCTGGCATCCTCCAATCACGATTGCGGTACTGGCATGGTTAGATTTCTGCAATCAACATGGCCTCGACTTCAACCAAACTGTTGTCAAACACTTAGAGGTCTTCACGCAGACAGAGTTCACAATACAGCAAGTTATGACTCATGTCGATACCTTCATAAGGAAGGAACGCCGAAATGACCCTGAGAAAGCAGTATCTCGGGCGAAAGTCCGGGAAAGGGGATCTTCTTGTCTTCGAGCGCTCTCACAACCGATTCGGAAAGGGATCAGAGAGGCACTGGTTGAGTACCAAAACTTCTATCAAGATATGCTTCCTGCGCACGAATCACGCGCCGTTTCGATGGGCCCTGTATCTGGAAAGCAAACAGCTTTGTCCATGACTCAGGACACCCAGAGGCGAGAAAGACCTACATCAAGCCTGCAGATACCTTCTGAGAGTGTGCCGTCTCAAAAGCACCAAGAGTCGCATTCGATGGGACGAAGCAAAAGTCTGGAGGTAAGTCTTGTATCCTCGTGTGCAGAGTTCCCAGTACGTACTAACATCGGCATAGGATGGAGCCACGAGGAGGACAGAGGACACGTTGCCAAAGCCTCGAACGAACCATTCCACACTCATCCAGAACAAAGAGCCAAAGCCTGTAGACACTGCTCAGTTGGAAGCTGAGATCACTCGACTTGAAGCTCAGAATCTCAGTTTACGAAGGCAGTGGCGAACACAAGTCGGGGAGCTAGAAACACGAGAGGCAACGAGAAAAGCAGCCGAGGAAAAACAGCAGGCAGAAATTCAGCATTTGAAAGATGCGTGTCGCGAGCGTGAGCGAGCTAGATGGGGCAACCTTGAGGAAGAACTTTTCGTAAAAACACACGATACATGGCGCTAGCAGAAGGAGGTGCGAGAAATTCGGGAACTGAAGCCATTCATTAACAAGGAGTGCATCAAGCCAGAAGCTATCAGAGACAATGTGATACAGAAAGGGTTGGATGCAATCGGTACTGAGTTGCAGTCGGTCCTTCGCGATTACAGCCTCGCTGTTTCTCTCACCTCTCCCATGGTCAGAACAGACAGCGATCTCGACTTGCTACTGCGATCTACTATTAGTGGAGTTTCTAATACGACCGAACCCAAAGGGTTACTTGCCGGACATTTGTCAAATTGGGGAGAGTCAATGGTTGTCAGAGGCCTCGCAGCAGTCGCGATCAGGGACTGGGTCTCCGACAGCGACTTTCCAAACAGAGGCAAGTCCGAAATTCTTGAAGAATATCGGAAGATCATTTCAAAATGTGGTATGTCGTCCTTCACGCTCGCGGCAATACAGAATCACCTGCTAACAGACGCAGGCGGGTTGACAAGCTTACGGAATCTCGAGTTGGCAGCACACCACGCCTTGACAAACAGCAAATACTTCAACGATTGTATTCTTCCCCGCAAAGCAGGGGAATACGCGGACCGACTTTCGATGGCGCTTGCACCCATCTTTACTCAAGTCGATGCGAGCCCCTTGAACGGCACATTTGCTTCGTGGGGCCAGGAGAACGCAAAATCAGAGAGTCGGCGTTTTCGCTTCAGAGGCATCTTCAAGGCCGCCCTTAAACTAAAGGCTGCTACAGTGTTGACAGAGGAGACATATGAGTTGGTTCTTCATCCTCTCGGCACTCTACACAGCGAGCTGTGCTTGGATAATAAGGCCCATCCAGGGAATAAAAGGAAGAGGAACAACGACGAGGGGCTTTGGCTACATGCTTCACTCATCACATACGCCGCGCAGATGTCAAACGCTCATGGAATGCTGGCGGACGCTTTAGTCCCAACGCACAATTTCTCACGGGAATGCGCGCGAGGAAACCGGGCCAGACTAAGCACCTTGTACCTGACTACCTCAATGACGGGAGATGAGCTGTACAGATATGGTCCTAGCCTGGGCGAAGAAAGGAGTCAAGAGCCAATTTTGCAGAACGCAACGCAACCCCAGTCATTCGCAGCCCATCCACCACGCCCACCGGCCACCAAAGTGGCGAAGCTCCACGTGATTGATGACATCGCATCGAAATCTCCCTGCACTCTAGCACGACAGAGTGCGAGAGAGAGCGTGTCAGAACGATCCGACTCTACACTACTACCTGAGCCCGCAAAGGAACGACAAGCATTAGCGACTAGTGTCAGCCCTAGACGCCACAGTCATGCTTCCAATATCTCGTCTCCATCACCAAGCTGCAGCCAAGAAGACGAGTTTGACGACGACTACGTTGAGACCGAGCATCATGGACAAAAAGAGAAGCTCTGGCGATGCCAGAAATGCAACAAATCTTTTGCGACGCAGGACTTCTTTGAGGGTCATAAACATCAAGGCAAGTAAAATTGAAATTCGATTCCACCTTCCGCCCCCAGCTAAGCCTGGCCCAGGGGGGTGTCATCAGTGCGATAACTGCAAAGGATTTTTCAAAAGCTCTGCTGGACTCCTTTCCCACCACACACAAACAGGCTGCGGCAGGGTTGTGGTCGCGGAGCCTAGGGCAAAGTCCAAGGTCAAATGCGACAAATGCGGATTCGAGTTCGCGAGTCAAAAGACCAAGGATAAGCATGAAAAGAATCGTAAGTTTTCACAATCTCTACAAGCCTGCATAAAGCATGAATAACGACCAAATCGTGCAGAAAGTTGTAGAAGCAGAAAATGTAAACACTGCGAGATGATACTCCCAAACTATGCAGACCATCGCACCCACATGCGTACTCAGCATCGGGTGCCATGCCCAAACTGTAATCACAGCTTTGGTAGTGCCTGGGGTCTCAGAGAACACCTCACCAACGGTAAGCCTGATATGCCTTCCAGATGCTGAAGACATAATGAGACTAAGATTCGCGCAGAAGAATGTTCGCAGTGCCCTGAGTGTGGACGATGGCTCAAGGACCGCCAGCTGCTGCAGAAGCACTTGGATGTGGATCACAATGAAGGTACCAGCCATACTACACGTATGGAAGCCAATGGCTCAACCTCGAAATCAGTGCGATCAGAAGACCATTCCGACAACCATCACAATGATGATCGAGAGCTCCAACCCTCGCCTCGTCAAAGGCAGGCCTCAGGAATACAAAACACACAAGATGATGAGTCGGATGAGGAACAACTGCCAAGCCCGAGCAAGGAGGTTGCACGGTCGTTGTCATATCCAACGGCCTCGAGTAAGTCGAGTCTCTCATTGCTGTCAGACCCTGAACAACTTTCGGACAAATCGCTAAGCTCGCCGTGAACAAGGTTCGAATGAAACCAATGCAGCTCTGCTGCAGGAGAGAATATTGTCGGCTTTGAGAAAGCTTTAGGCATGGTTTTTGATTAGCAAAACACAATACAAGCGATCGGAATATAACAAGGACGGAAATTTTGAGGATGAGCTAGACAGTATCGCAAAATAAATCAACTTTCATGCTTCCCACATTCCCCCACCAACGAAAGACGGAAGCCCGAGCCTCAGATAAGTGAGTGGCTTTCCTTGAGGCTCATGTCAGAGATTACAATATGTTCATAGAGATGTAGATGCCGATGGGTTGTGGAATATGGGAGGTAGGATTATGGGTGTAGTGAAGGATTTTCTTTCTAGTTTCAAAGCGCAGGTGTGCCTGGATCTCAGGCGGTGCAGAAGTTAGAATATTGGGTATAACACTAGCGCCTCGGCTATGTGTTTATCTAATTGACATTCCAATTATTACAGTCGCACCCTTACTTAAGCCGAAAAGGGAATGGATCTAAAGCGACTCAAACTTCGCTTTCCATCGCTGTCAGAGCCGCCCATCGTCTCCCAGCGTTATGAGTACTGGCACATTTATGAAGAACGCCATGGCTTCAGCAAATGCCTCCATGTATGCCATATTTCCATGATCATTGGCAGAGAGCTGTCCCAAGAAACCCTGATTTTGGAAGGCAACGGCCATCCTCTCTTCCAAACCAACAACATGCCTTCTCCACCTTTTCCAAGTCAACAGTATCCTCTACTCGCGCTCCTCCCTCCGAATCGATGATTTCCTGCAATACGGTTTTATCAGCGTATTTGTAGATCCCGGTTTGGGGACGGAATACACGGGCGATCGTCAATACAGAGTTGGAACATGTTTCTTGACATTACACGACGTTATGTCTGGTAGACGGAACTGCTCCCACATCTCTAAATTACGATGTTGGAATGTGGGGGTCAATTGTTTTCACTCGAGATGCGAGTGCTGCCAAAAAAGGAGAATAGTATCCAAGGGTTAATTCTCCGAGTGTGGATGAGGCGATCGAATTTTCAGTTGGGACGACATGGGCTCAGTGTTCTTGGGGATAGTATCAGCCACAGGCGTCGTGAAAGGAAGATATGGATGAGCTCCTGGGTTGGTCTCTGGAATTCACGATGTGCACGTCGGAAAAGTTCACGAACCATGATACTGAGACTCTCGAGGGCCGAAAGTATACGATTTCACTGGAATTTGTACGGCCGAGAGAATTTCATCTGCGTAAGGAAATGTTCTTTATTCCCAACCCATCCGTTCCTCCCAACGCTGATAGCTGATGGGACTATATAGCACCTTTCTCCGATCATCGCTCAAGGCCCAGAATCAATATCAAAATATCATCTTCCCAACCAACCCATATAACTCAGATTCTCAGGTGGCGCTAGAAGCGGTCGCTCAGGAGTCTTGACGTGTGCTGCTGCTGCACCAGCTACATATCCGGAAGGGATTGAGTCTGCGGCAAGACGAGACATCTGATCAGAAGCCAACGCGGGGAGGTCTCGCTGATGAGCACCCATATCCATTCGCTGTTTCGTAGGAGTTGTGTCCGCAGAGACTGCATCCCGCTGAATATTCTTACGAATCCGCCGCGCTGTGGTATTTTCCCTGCATCTGCTGCAAGGACCTGAATCTTGGCCCGTCTTCATATCACTCGCTTTGACGAGGTGACCATCTCTCCTGTATATTTGGTTGGTGCCAGGAGGGTAGCGGTTCCCATCAGAGTTAAATGGAGCTGGTTGGCGGCTGTAGCCTCTGTCGAATCTCCCCGGTGTGCTCTGCCTCGAATATGAGAATCTTGCGATGTCCTGAGAGAACCTTCTTTTGAACTCCTGTCGGATGGCTCGGAGGGGTCTTATTGACAACTATATGTCGATGAGACGCGGAGAAGCTACTCGCAGAAGCATGGGCTTGCGCAATTTCGTCGCTATAGTTGAGAATTGTCTCAGGAATCTCTGATGCTCGGCGACTTGAGATTAGGACTGACATGTTTCTCAGAGGACTCAGGGCTCGCGCTGGCCCATCTGAATGCGCAGTGTCGCTTTGCAGCTGATCGTTGCTTCGCTCCAGCTTGTTGTTTCCCTCCTTGTTGCGTTGATGTCGATCATGGCAACTCAATGCTTGGTGTCTTGATTGATGCGGTGTTGGAGTGTATTGCACAGCCGTGTGAGGCGGTTGTGGTAGCGGATCGAGCGATTCTTCACTCTCTGACGAAGAGCTTGATGACTCTTGCTCGAGTGGGTGATTATGTTGAACCAGCTGACTGCGGCCTTGGATCCAGGTCCCACAATGTTTGCATTGCACGCAGGCCTCTGAGTAATGTTAGCCTGCATCTTCTGTATCTTGTCTTCGTGCGCAAATATCTGTTTGTTCTTGAGATAAAATTCATACTCCAACGGGTCTTTACAGTACCAATAGCACTGCTGATGTCTCGCGTCGCCATCTCCAGGTGACTGATTTTCGCCAGAAGATCTTTTTCAACCCGTTCGAGTCCAAGCTTACGCTCGTTTAGCCGCTCTGTTTCCTCCTGCCAGTGTTGTCGCATTGTTTTTATTTCCATTTGTTTTTGCTTCAATATTTCTTCGTAATTATGTCCGACAGGTGCGACGGTTTTTGGTACGGTTGGTGGCATCTGTTATCTTTTGCCTTGGCCCGCCTTCTGCTCTTGACGAACTTGCTGCTAAGCACTCAAATTCAGAATAGACGATCTCTAAACTGACCTGCTCTATCTGTCTCTGCTGCTGTGATGATACGGCATGATCATCTGCTGCAAACTCCAAGATGGCCTTTGAAGCTGCCACCGCTGCCCTCCTCTGTGTGACGCCCACCGTCCGCTGAATCTCTCCTTGCATTGCTTTGTATCGGCACATTTCAGGCTCAATGCCTTTCCTTACAGCGTCAGAAAGATTAGAGAAAGTCCTTGAGCCATTCTTTCTAATTCTTTCCATGTTGAACAAATCGCCCGTTCAGTGTTGTCAATAGTATATTCCAGTGATATTATGGAGCGTTTCAAGGTGTCAGTTGGAGGAATTCAAAATCGGTGGAGATGCCTAGAGGGAAGCGACACATGCTAGCACGAGACCACATTATCGGTGACTCATCGGTTTACTAGGAAACTCTGCCTAATCGAGCTGGGTCAGTGAGAGCGCTTTATTAGGGAAACATTCCCACTTAGCTAGAAGGACAGATTTTGACATCAATACCAATATTCTTGCCCTGACCACTTCCGCAACTGATACAAGGGTAGTACTATGTACTCCGTATCATATCCCGGTATTGATACGCATTTATTCTAGTACCGTACCGTACTATACCTAGTTCAGTATACGGCTATATACTCAATAAGTAATTACGTGAGAGTTTTTACACTAAATAAAAACTCTTATCGTTTCTAAAAAGACTCGAGAATACTTTCAAAGGTTTTCTAAACTTACGTCTTATTGAAAATCAAGTCAAAAGTACTTTTATAAAGGTATATTTAAATATAAGGTAAGTAAAAATCAAAATGCGAAGTAATAAAGCGCAGAATTATCACGTGTTTGATATTTAGTATATTGCTAGTGATAAAGCATAATACGAAGCTTCTTTCCATTGCTATTTTTACGTACTTATAAGAATAATACTAATTACGGTAAATACTATTGACAGCACTGCGCCCGTTTGTCGAAGAATAAGTTGAAGTTTGTTCTTGACCTGAATAAGCTTGAACACATGAGCTTCGCCAGAATTTTGTTTTTGCCTTTCTGTAAGATGCTCAGGTACCGTTTTGTCAAAGTCCAAGTTGGTCTCCTTGCAAAAATCTAGCCATGCCATAAGTGCAATCAGATCTCCTTCCTGCCATGCAAATTTCGGCATGATGCATATGTTCTCACTTTGAACTGTATGAGCGGAGTCGGGTTGGAGATTATGGTTCGATTATTGATGAGATGGACCCATGCCAAATGCTATTCGATCCGATAAATTTCCGGCCGAACATCGAGGTGGGCGCACGCGCCGGACCCCGAATATCAAGTCGGCTGAGAAGGGATCCGAATTCTTCGGGGAGCTCCCATCGCCCGGCCATGAAGCAAACAACACGGCCTGCTTGTTGTCGTTCCAGCCGCCATCATCGATAAGCATCGATGAAGTTGTTGCTATGGGTTCCTTGTAGAATTTGCACAGGCCCTTCCACTCAGGTCGCTTTTCCGACGCCACCTGCGTTTTCTTCTTCGTCCAGAGCTTATGTCAAGGTGACCTTTCCATGGAGAAGCGGAAGGGTAGTATCTTGAGGGGGTCCGGATTCAGGAGTAGCAAGCGTGGGTTCTGATAATTCTTGGTGATCGTGCTTTGCTTTGTTATAGCTGCAGCCATTATTTCCAGTGTTCGAGGCCTATAGCAGTTGGCAGAAACTCGCATCAAGGACCATCGAGGAAGGAACAATTGATGAGGCTGCACAACAGGTGTAGTACAAGTCAAGTGATCGGGGGCTAGGCGGAACTTTATTCCGGACAGACAAGAAGAAGGTTCTTCTCTTCGATCAAGTTCACCGCCTTCTCTTTCTGCCACATGCAAAAATATGAAGAACCTCACCAAACCACGGCCACAGTTTCCTGTTGGTTAAAGATTCCAGTCAGAACTTAGACGAGGAGACAGAGGCAGATTGGATTGTACGACCTGCGAAGTCGAGGAATTAAGTGAGGATTGTTGGTCAGAGGAGGTGGTATGTCTGGTCATAGTGCTCATGAAATCGGATTGAAGTAGTGATTCAAGCCCTGTCCTCAATCCATGCTCATATTCGTCTGATATAATCGAGTTTCTAAGATTCTCGTTTTTCAGCATTTCTCAGAAGTGAGCCAAGTGTTCAGCTGGAACTTGTAGAGACTCCATTGCTGATCTTTTCTAATCTGATATCAAACTTGCAAAAATGTATTAAACACACAATCGAAAAGGAAAAACTAAAGCTTGTATGGGAAATACAAGTAAAGAAAGACTCTATCCTTTTTTTCGATATGAGCTACTCATATTGACTTGTGAAGGCCTTTCTTGGCCTATTGTGCTCAACCGAACCGCAAAATCACAAAGTGGTGGTGACAGCGCCTTCGAATCATCGGCCCGTGTGGTACGAACAAACAATCCGGTAAAGAAAGGCTCGGCCCGACTTGTGAGTCATTCTTCCGACTTCATGCAGTCCAACATGGGTTGGGAACAGCTTCTCCGTCCCCCGGCCGCCCATTGTTTTCTTTTTCAAGGAGTTTGTTTTGGGGATTGACTGCTTCCAATCAGCGAGTGCGGGGTCAAGGATGTGAGCGTCGAAGAGCAAACAATGACGGTCGGCAAGCATTCCCATGTTGTCGAAATCGTTACAAGCCAGAACCTGGCAAGCCTCATTCCTTATCTTTTTCGGATGCCGTTGCACACCGAGTAGATTGCCTAGTAACTGATGGCTGCAGAAGAAACTATACACGCAGACGTCGAATGATTCTCAGGGTCTATAGCCTTCCCCAGAAGATCCTCATTCACTAATCTTGCGAGGAATCAACCAATGTCTAGAGCACCAAACAATACTAGGCAATTACCCCTTCATTCGCTTACAAGATGGCCACTACGACAAAGGTCTAGTCAGACCATGACTTGATTTCACTCATGGCCTGGCTTGACTTTTGTAAAGAACGGGGAATTGATTTTGGCGAGACAATTGAAAGTCACCTCTCGACGCTGGAACAAACGGCCTAACGTCAGAACCTCTCATTGCCAGAAGATTGAGATCGACGTCCTACAAAGCCAAAATCAACATTCCATCCACTCAACTCAAACATCATCACAGGTGCATCCCCTTTGCCAACAGTTAGATCACTACGTCAAAGTCAGCCAAATAATGCCCGGACAGCAGACGGGACCATACCATGGTGCGGAATCAAGGTGGTCATTCCACAGGCTTACAAGCGACAGGAAACACCAGCTGGAAGGGACGAGGAGCGGTTTTCACGCAGAGATAATTATCTCAATCACGACAGTGACCGCGGCTGTTTCATTTCTGGATCGAACGATCCCGTTTCCACAGCCTTTGAGTCCATGTGACTTGAAGCTTGGAATGTATTTAGAATGTGATAAGAGATTTCACACTGCACAGCTAGGGGTGACGTTCAGGTCCAGATATGCTCTATATTCAACTTGCTGCAGGAACGTTGCAGGAGTATTTGTAGTCTAATGTGCGCAATTCGACGTTGCTTCGTTCACAAGGCAACAGTCTCTACATCCTTGACCTCGACCAAGACTGATGCATGTGGATTGAAATGCCTTACCGCGTGCATTCCTTCATCTCCTACCAAGCTTCCTTAAAGGAAAGAGATCCCCATGGTTATTAGGGCTGTTACTTCTCATACCATAAGGCTTTAGAATTAGAGTTCGACGCCTGGAATGCTGTTAAAGAAGTTAGATCACCTCCTTCTCCTCCCCATATATCTGCTTAGCGAGCCCCCTAAGCTCAGTGATCGAGTTCTAATGATATAGTGCACAAGACCAACACCTGGAGATCTTAAAATTGAATACATACACGCATTTATATCATAAACAAAGATGTACTGCGATGCGGGGTATGAAAGTGCCGGGGTTAACTGCGCCGAAATCTTGAGTATCAATCCAACACTCTTGCGAGAATTTCAGGGCTAATAGCGCTAGTGCTTCGGGAGATCAACCACTAAAACACACTGCGGGGTGGAGGTTAATAGCCTGGTGTGGATTCTTGAGTCTGGGCTCACAGGCTGCACGATGATAGCTAAATTTTTATCTCCCCTAGAAGGGATTTCAAAACGCGAATCAAAGGAGGGGGTTGCAATTAAACGATACTTTTGTTCATCAAGCGCTCTCTCTATACAGAGACCGGAGGGTTCGAAGCGAATTGTAAATAGAGCGAGAATCGTGGGATGCTGGGGAGCGCAGAATGCTGGGCCTGAACGTAGTCGCTCATCGCCCTGTAGCATTGCGGACGCTCCCACTGAACACCCCGTAACTCTCGCAACTTCAGCGCCTCAACGTAGGCCGAGATGTCACAAGCGAGAATGATGTTCTAGGGGTCTTGAGAACCCTAGAGTTTAGTGACTGCGACGTGCGGCTTAGCGAAGTCCAGCTTATAAGAGCCCGAGGTAAGAGTGATAGACGCCCGCCGAGAAGAGCAGCACACTGAATACAGAGGCGAAAGGCTTATCATATTTCGTGCACATAAGAAGTTGTCGCAGGTTCCAAATTCTCAGGCACTTCCTTCTGTTTGCTCGAGCTGAATTTGTAAGGCTTTCATTAAATCAGAACGCACCATAAACGATTAACCTATTAGAAACTCCACTCTTGTGCCTCCGTACTTTTCCACCTGCAACAACATGCACGCAGACCAAAATCCAGGCATTAGACAACCAAGGAGATTTGGATATCGAGTTAACCAGTGCCAGGCTTGAATGCCGCAGCAATGCTAATTTGCCCAGTCCCATACTTCAGTGTCTGTCCGTCTTGTCCTGCAGGATATCTGGCTTCATATCGGAGATTCCGAGCTTCAACGGTAACCACAAGGTCATATATGATCTCGTAATGAGGCTTGCGTATCTTCCCTGAAACATCCGGGACTGGAACGATGGGTGTGATCCTGCCTTCGTCTTTGAGAAACGACATGTCCACAACAATGCGACCGACCTCCTGTTTATCTGCGACAGGTATGTCAACTTGAGCCCCTAATTCTATCAACATGATATATACCTATATTGATAGGATGGTCCGGAGGATAAGAGGATGCTGTGTCACTGTCATTGACATAGAGAATCTCCCGGCACAGCAGCTCTTTCCTCTTGGCAGGGATTTTGTGGGTGCATTCCAACGGCGGAAAGGTATGAACTGTGTCCAAGATTTCGTTCTAAAAAGCAGCTAGTCAGCTATCATGGAAAGGACAAGTGAGAGAGGGCATATTTGGACCTTCAGCATGAAGTAATGAATGACATCTACATATCGTTGACCGTCGAGAGAATTGACGTGAGGCGTGGCTTCTTGGTGCCCCTCCTCAATCTCGGGCTGATAATGTTCACCTCGAAGGAAACCGAAGTTTGAAAAGGCTCGCCTTCGTGGACCCTTTTCAAGATTTGACACTCGAAGCACAGCACCTGATGAAACAGCGACGACACTGTATAGATTAGAGTGGTATTATGTAATGTTCATAGTGGTTCACGAGCCTTTGCACCTCATTCATTGATACCAAATTGATTTCATATGGTAAGGAAAGCTCTTTGCTAAAGGCGGCGAGAAATTTCTTCAGGTGACTGCGGAGAGACGGTGCAGCGCCGAATCCACCACTCAAGAACACTTTCTACTGTGTGTCAACGGCCAGTAAGAAGAAGCAGTGCAAGAAGTGTAAAGACTTGCCTTGACTTCCTTATCCTGCTCAATAGCATCTTCAAGCTGTCCACGCAGTAAATTTTCAACACGATTGAGGAGAGGAAGGAAGATGAGGTCGTAGTCATCCCTATGAATTCATCAGTTCGGTGTTGAAAAGGTCCTGGAAGGGCGATAGGATGATCAACGCACTTATCCAAATAAAGACAATTTTGATCGAAGCGCTTCGATGGGTTGGCAAGTAACCCTCGAATGTGGACTTCACCTGTCGGGTGACGATGAATGTCAACTTCGCGTTTTTGGTAGTCTTCGAAGTCTTGTAGTGCCAGCCTTACGATGTCTTGGAGTGTTTCGCCGTTGTGAGTGAGATACGTCTCTTCGGATAGTTTGGAAAGGAGAAGTCTCTCGTAATTGTCATTCAGGTAGCTGGCGCCACAATTATCACCTGTATATGTCAAAAAACCGAAGTGCGGACAGGTTATGAACCTTGACTTACCAGTAGGATTCCCTACTTCACTCTTTAGACGAAGAGGAGTGCCGTTGGTAACGCTATACGTCACAACGTCCACCGTCCCTCCTCCACAATCTGCAAAGATAAAAGCCTCGCCCCCCTATATTTGTTAGCGATGGGGTAGTGGGACGTGAGAGTGTAACTGACCAGCATTCTCCGAGAGCTTGCCATGGCAAATGTGGCCCCTGCCTCCGGCTCGGACACGATGAACAAATTGTCTACACTCCCGTGGCTGAGTGTGCCGAAGCTTGACGCTTTGATCGCGGCTTCCATGCAAGTCTGCATGATTCTAGACGAAGCCGGTGACCAGATGATTGGGATGGCCAAAGCGAAGGTTACCGGACAATCCTCAGTAAAATCTTCAAGCTCAATGAGTTGTTGCTTGGTATGCGCAAACACCTTTGTCAAGAAGTCGGCAATCGGGTCTTGGACATCTCGCATCTCGATCTCATCTGCTTTTGAATACTTGCGTATGCAACCATGCTTGATGAGGTATGAAAGACGAGGAAGGAGACGTTGGCGGTCACCTTCTGTGTGCTGGCTGCTGAGCAGCATGAGCTTTGGTCTCTCGACTCGTCTCATCATGTTTCGCTGAGCCTTGGAACGGTACACTTTGTGTTGAGCTTGGTATCCCCACAGAAGGCCATCTGAGCTACTCGAGCTCGTGTCGGCAATGGTAAGTACTGATTTCGACTGGTTGACAGTAGACCATGAGTTGCTTCCACTTGCTTGATGAGCGGAATTTGGTGGATCAGGTGAGCTCTGTCGCGTTGCTCCCTCTTCCGACCCCTCTTCATCCTCTTCCTCACCCGGGCCGCCAAAGTCACTGGAATCTGACCCATCGGCTATCTCCCGAGCGATCGGTGTAGAAGAATACCACAATTCGGTGGGGACTTGCTCTCGGGATCCACCACTTCCCACATGAGGCCAATTGCGAATAGATTTTACGTCCTGTGGCTCGAGGTGAGGCTGTTGCTGAGTGATGGGAGAGACAGCATAGGATATGGAGGTGAAAGTTGATCCGTAATCCACTCCTACGAGAAACTGGCGACGGGGCGGAGGGAGCTGAACAGCGATGGTCTCGGTATCGGTCTCGGCATCAGAACCGTCGTGCTCTGTAGAAGGGCGATCGATATTAGTTGAGGTTGATGGACGTTGAGAGTGGTTGGCGGCTAGCTTCGTGGTTGCCTTGGATGGTACCTTGGTCCTCGACGTAGAAGTTGCGGGCTGCGTGACTTCAGAGGGGAATGAGAGAGCAAGAGGAGAAGGGACAAATGTTTTCTCGTCCACATCTTCATTGGGGGTTGTGTATGCACCTGGAAGGACGCTCCTCTGTCGGGTACCTCGTCTCGGTGGTTGAGAGATGTTGGGTGTTGAGTTGGGCTGGGAAGGCACCATTGAGAAAGCGTGATCCGCAACAAAGTCGTCATCCTCATCAGGAACTCGATATAAGTCCCTTAATACTCTTTTGGCGTGGGATCGTTCAGGCTGAGATCTGGTAGAAGGTATTTGCGCAATGTAGCCACGACTTGGTCTCAGTTTAGTACCTCGTATGACGCCACCACGCCGCGCTTTCCCCGAGCTGATTCCTCGAGAGTTGGAGCCCGACAGTGGATTTTGGAGACTTGAACCGAGGGGCGACATAGCCCCCGAAGTAGGAGCTGAGCTCCGTGGTCGCTTTCTGCTCTCTTGGACTCTGGGATTGTGTGCGGCAATCGAGCTTGGCTTTTCAGTTCTCACTACGGTCTCAGTTGGTAGATCGTAACTGGAAGGCTGAGGGCCTGTGACTTGAGGTCTTTCGGAGTGTGAGTCTGACGAGGAGGCTACTGGTTGGGCAATGCGTCCATCTTGGTAATTGACCTTTTGCGTAGCAGGAGGTACTTGAGGCTGATCGTTGTGCAGCTGTTCTTGCGGAGGTTCTGACACTTTCAACGATCCGGATACTATCATTCCATCCACAGCGTCGTTCCCTAAGATGAGTTTCAGGGACTCAATCTCAGCCAGCGTAACTTCAGAAGAGCTCATGGCTTCAAAGGCTTATGTTTGGTCCTGTATGAGGAATGCGAGAGGGGACGGGAAGCTCTGGGATGAATGCTAGCCAAATCAAATAGACGTGCCAAGCAGGAACGACAAGTAAAGAGTTTATATTGTCAACGATGGATAGAGGAGAATGGTTAGAATTCAAATGTAGGGGTCTCGTAAAGACCCCGAATTGCGAGGAGGCCTATTTACCATCCCGTTCGATCGGAACGCTTCCGGTCGCTTTGAATCGGTCTACTCAATTTGGTCTTCAATGCATAGCAATCAATATCGCTGCAAGTTCCCTATCCCAAGTCAGGCTACCAAAGGTAGAATTGATTAGTGAACTAACGGCTAAGGAAAGAAATTGATGAAACGTACTATTGAAGCCACCAAAGGGGATCGACAGGCTCTTGTAAAGCCAGTGTTAGATGACTCACCAAATTAGTAGCCAATCGTAATCAAAAGTGTATTGAAGGAGGCGCGGGAACGTACTTGCTTTTACGACAGGTTTGGTATTGTTTGCTCAAAGTTATATTCGGTACAACCTACCTTTGTGGCGTTTTCCAAGGCAGAACTGAAACCTGCATATTTTTGACGAATGGGTGTTCAGCCTTGCACTCGGACCGATCCTCGGGATCCCATTCCCGAAAACAGGGACTTGCGGGCAAAAGCAAGCAATGATAGAAACAATAAGCCGTGCTAGCGTTACTCAAGGGAAACTTGGAAGTGGCTAATTTTCCGAACGAGAATTGTAGCTTCTCTACCAAAGCTTTCCTGAGCCATCTTTCGAATGCACCAAAGTTTCAATAATTCGAACTCTTACTCTCAGAAGCACAAAATGAGCCCGCAGATCTGGAACGCTCAGCTCAATGTTCGATTTCTGGCCTGGCTAGATTTTACCATTGAACGCCAACTAGATTTCAACAGTACGATTATCGATCATCTGCGAGCCCACACGGACAAGGAGTTCACTTTGTCTCAAATCAGGAGTCGCTTTGATTCGCTTGTACGAGAGGAACGGAGTAAAAGATCTCCCGCAATATTATCGACCGATATCCGTGTTCAAGGCTCCTCTTGTCTAGAGACACTTGATTCAGGAACTCGCACGGAGATTGAGGCAGCTCTGAGCCAATACCGGGCATTTTATCCAAGTGCCCAGCACTCCAAGGAAGCAGGCGAGTCGCCAAAGCAAGCTACCCCTCGAAAGCGAACAATTCCGCACACCAACCAGAACAAAAAGATGCCACAGCAGGTAGTGAAAAATCAGGAACCTATTGACAGGAGGAAGACACAGCAACCGGTCGGATTCCAGGGAGTCAGAGCGATCAATTTAGACAAACCACAAAACGTGAGTTGATTGTGTTGAACGATGCCGCCACGTGTGCCTAACATTATCACAGGTTCAGATGGCGGATAATGGCAAATCATCAGCAATACAGTCCCAATATGACCACAGCAAGGTGCCTGCCACATCAGCCATAGCTGAGCTCGGGGCCGAGATTCTTCGCCTTGAGGCGCAAAATCGAGCGATACGAGCCGAGTGGCAAGAAGAAGTTGAAGATCTCGACAATCAAATTGCCAAGAGGAAGTGCAATGAACATGTCCTTAAAGCAGAGATCCTATCTCTCAAAGAAGCCCGTCGTGAACGTGAACGAGCTGGTACGAGTGATCTCGAGGAGGAGCTTTTCGTGAAGATCCATGACACTTGGCTTTGGCAGAAGCAAGTGAAAGATATGCGAGCACTAAAAGGCTTTACGGACGACAATTTCCCAAAACCAAAGCCGATCGGGGCCGAGACAGTACAAAGGGCCTTGCATAGCATTGGTACAGGATTGCAAGCCATACTTCATGGCTATGACGCCGCTACTGTCTCGCAGGCGCCTATCGTCAGAAGCGGCAGTGACCTTGACATATTGTTGCACAGTATGTTTGAAGAAGCTACCGAAATATCCCACGTAGGAAGAATGCTCATTTCACAGACCTTGAAGTGGGGATTGCACGCGGTAATCCGAGGCCTGGCAACTACGGCAATCAAAGAATGGGTTTTTGCAAGTGATTTCCCGAACTTCGCGGGGAAGGGTACTCCACGCATTCTTCAAGAGTATCAGACGATTATCTCGAGCTTCGGTAAAGTGTCCCCTTCTGTAGATCATTGAGATTTCCATTGATCTTTGTAGGTGGATGGACACGGCTTCACAATTTGGACGTCGCTGCACACCACTCCTTGATCGAAGGTGACAACTTCGTCGACACTGTTCTGCCTCGCAAAGCAGAGAGCCTTGCCGATCAGCTCTCTATGGCTCTCGCACCACTTTTCGTCCAATCAGCAGACACCCTCGTCGACGGAAAGTTCGCTTCATGGGGACAGGATGACAACACGTGCAAGACTCGGCGGGAATGCTTCAAGCAAATCTTCGAGACTGCTTTGAAGCTGAAGGTCGCCACAGTACTGACCGACGAACAATACGAATTCGTGCTCTGTCCAATCGGGAAATTATACCAAGGCTCGGATACGAATCGCAACGACCAATCAACAAATGCGAGGGGACCAAACAACGAGCAGAAGGATTGGATGCACGCCTCCTTATTGATTTACACTAGTCAATCATCACTGCCACGTGACAAGGTGCAAAGTGCCTTGGTTCAACCCAGAAATTTCTTTCTCACGAAGGAGAGAGGTGACCGACAGCCGTTCCATACCCAAAATCTCACCACGAGGGCAGTGAGTGCAGTGAACACCTACAGTCATCGCGAAATAACAGAGACTATATCGGACCAGCCACAGACGGCAAATGAACGAGTGCCTGCGCGACCAAAAGTTCCACATACCAACGTTCAAGCTATCCCATCAGATTCTGCGTCGCGAATCCTGCCACCTGCGCCCATTCGACCACCAAAGAGAAAGCAGAGCATGAATTTGGGTACGTCCGGTGCATCTACCAGCACCGAACGGCCAAGTAAGCGACAAGCCCAAAACATTGGTGGCTCTGAGATGGCAGTTGACCGAACCAGCCCAAAACCCGGTCGCCACACTCGCTACGACGGAGGCAAAGACAGCGACGGGGATTACCAGGAAGGCGAGGATAGCGATCCTGATGTGGAGGGGGTGAAATCGATGCTGGCGACAGGTAAGCGCTTCCAATGCAGGAATTGCGATAAACGATTCCGAGCCAAGCGAAAGCTAAAGGCTCATGAAGACAAGGGTAAGTATGCTGACGAACTTGAGAGGATTTATGGGAAGGACTGACGTTGTGCCATAGGAAAATGTCAAGCATGCGACTACTGCGGTCAACGCTTCAAGGATCTTCGCTCAGTTCGCATCCATCAGAGCAATAAACCTTGTCGTGCCGACCCAGAAGATGCTGGAACCGTTGAAGAAAGTGCCTCAGAAGAGGTCTCTACAGTTGAGGGGCATGACAAGTCCACCACTAGACAGAAGGTAGCCTGTGATTGGTGTGGCAATTGGTACGCCAACAAATCGAGCATGAAGCAGCACCAAAAGAACAGTACACCTCACAATTGCCCCCACAAAAGCTCGAGAACATTAACTTTGTCGCACAGATCACTGCAAGGGAAGGCAATGTCCAGAATGCGACGAAACTTTCTGGGGGCCACCGTCAGATCTGGAGCTCCATATTGGCACTGCACATTGTGGGCCGGTGTCTTCTTTGCCTCTATCTTCTTCACCAGCTGAAGCCGTTGAAACCGCAGTTGCCGAAGATGGCAACGATGGTGACAATAGAATTGCGGAAGAGACTGCTGATAGGCCCAAGTGCCCAGACTGTGGACCCGATTTCGAGAGGGCTCAATTTCTCCAAACCCACATTGCCAACAGCAAGTTTCCCTTCAGAAGCCAAAACCAAAGCAAGAACTAATCGTGGTAAACAGAAATATGCGTGAATTACCCTGAATGTGGGGAATGGTGCAGAAGCAAGTTGTCTCTGCAAAAGCACCCAGTACAAGTACATGACAGTGGCACTAACCTTTCGGCTTCAAAAGAAGACACAGCTCCTGCCTCTTCATCAGCCAAATCACGAGAAGCTGAGGGTGCAGTCAGTGATCTGATCGACAAATTTGAGACTGCAAGAGTATCTATCGCAAATTCAGTCGACAGTTCTCAAGATCTTGACCAGCTCCCACAATCCACACCTCGTGTGGCGTCCAGTGAAAACCCAGAAGACGAGGATTTGGATATCGATGAAGTTAATTTGGTCAGTAATGGACAGCTTCCGACTGAGCAAGGACAACATTCTCGACATGTGAACTCTTTAACAGCTGACCACTTAGTGGATGAATCGAGTAACAAGCAGATATCTAGGCAACCTTCAAGGTTGTCACGAACAAGGTCCGAATCTTTCCGCCGTTCGCCCAGTGGGGTCGACGACCGTCTGCATTCTGACAAGGCTTCAGGCTCGCAACCAAACTTGCCGGAGAGCAGTCATTGGCACGGACCCAAGGAAAATCGCAGAGATATGGATTCAGGAAACGATCCGAATAGCGGGACTTCCTTCCTTTTAACCAACAGGGCATGGCCTAACCCTCAGGGTAAGTAGCACTGCGACCCATCCGAGTGAGTGAGATCCCGATGCTGACACTGGAAAACAGAGCTCGTAGGTCACTTCATGCAGGATAAAGAGACGGATTTCGCACCACACAATAGCTTTTCGACTCCAGACCCCGTCGATGAGATGCGCGAGAGAGAGATTCGTGTTGAGCAATTTCAGAGGCATTCGCCAAGTGCAGATCAGCCTTCCTCCTGGTCGTGGAACACTTGTAAGCACCTCAAATCGATCACGGCAGAGGTACAAAACATACTAACTGTACCCAGATGATACGCATTCTGATCTCATTAATAACCCTGGACGATCATCTTCCCAAGCCCACACCTCGCTATACGGCTCTTCAGGTGTGCCATCTGGACCAAACATGTTCCGAAACAGTACATACTTCACTCCTCAGCCGCGCTCGAATCACGGATTACGGTACTCAAGCTTCTCGGATTCGCTCAATGGAGACCACGGGCTGCACCTTGAGATTCCAGGGAACGAAAGAGGAGACCTCTCAGTACCGAACCATCACACAGGCTTTGCTACAAACAACACAGACGCCCAAGACCATTACACCACTCCCACCCCTCCCGTGCCACCACCCTTAGGACCGTCCACACCTCCCCCAAACGGGTTTCAACAACTCCTGATGGCGGCCAGATTAGAGAGTCCAGATATGCAAAATTGGCACGGGAACGCAAACGGAAATGAAGACCAAGAAACAATCAATCAAACGCACTTCCTGTTCTCTCCACAATCGCAGCCTGAGCAGTCGCATTTGCATCCCACTCCGAGCCTGTCATCACCAACTCATAATTCGCAAGGCGGTTGCGAAGGGGAGGGCATTGAAACAGAGCCACTTGGCGCACAAGCTTCAGCTGCCAGGCTGGAGACCACACAAGCCCCGCTAGAACAAGCGCGAATGAATTTTAGCTCAGTGATACCCACGTTCGTTGATAAGTATGTTCCGAGGGCATGGAGGTGATGTTGAAGAGGAGCTTGAATAGGATGTTGGCACTTTGGTCATGCTCGTCGGTAATTGCAGTGTTTCACACTTTCGTTTTCGTATGGATCTCCATAGTGTGTTCAAAACTTCAAAGCAATGCAGACGTCGAATTTCTTCACCCCAATTTGGGCGAGCAGTTTGTCTAAGTTTTCCAAACTGCGATCCATAAACATATCAGGTGCGCACAGCCTCCGTTCCGGCACAAACTTAGGATCTCTTCCATTCGAGTTCTTTTGCCACACCAATATCACGAAGTATGCTCTGCCCTCATTGCCTCAACCCAGCACTTCATCGCCCCATTCACACTCCGTAAAAATTCTCCCGATTTCCATTCCCTTAGGCTGGTCCCACCCATCCAAAGGGAGACCTACTGATCCTCGTAGTAAACGTTTGTTGAATGGTCTCCAATCCTCTCGGACTGCTAGTGATATGATTCGATTCCGTAACGACAGTCCCTGGTTGTATCCCTTGCACTCTCCCTTTGTATGGACGGGTGCATTGATGAAATCGTAATGTAGGAGACTGTTGATTCTGTGGGACGACCGCGAGCGTAGCATGCTCTCGATTTTGAGAAGCAGCAGATTCCATACAGGCGCCATTGCTTTCCAGAAATGTTAGCGAAGAAGGTAGGTATTACAGGGTGTTGTTTGTGTCGGGTGGGAGGGTTTGTCATTGAAGCAACCGACCTCCATCTCTCGATTGGATCATGAGAACATCGCAAATTGTGCCTCACGCATGAAGACATGGCTGTCCCAAGATGAGCCGAGGACTGAGGAGAGAGGAAGTATGATCGAGATGAAATTGTCGACCGGACGAGTCTCGACGATGACGGCGGCTCAAGGAATTGGTCTCAGTATCGAATAATTGCAATTCATTGTGGCGTACGTGACTGGAGCAGCAGTACACTCGCGTTGCCGGTCCAGTGTCATAAATATCGTGGCGTATGTTGTTCGAAGCATGAGATGGCAAAGACGGCTGAGAAGACCTCAGATATTTGACGTTGAAGACGAGCACAAGAAAGCAAGTACCTAGTCCATTTTGGGCCAAGCTATAGTGTGTCTGAAGTAATGCGGTGATAAAACATAGCAGTGGTGACCCATAAGGGAGATTTCTTTGTATTTCCACACCCAACACTGATATTGTCACGACTTTTCATATCAAACTTTGAACATCTTCGGAACTCCCCCTTCACAACCATCAAAATCCAGCATGTTTCCCTGAACCCCCATATGCACACATTCTCAAGAAACAGGAGCCATACTGGTACCAACAAATACGACCAAGACTGCCGCATAAGCAGCAGTTGCAGCCAACACATCCATTCCCCTCAAGCTCCTCGCCGCAAGTGCCAGCGCCAACGCGAACAGCACAGTGCTGATGCTGGAAACAATCAAGCTGGTGTTCAGGGATCGATGTAATACCATGATTAGCATTGGTGTTATAAGTGTGACTCCTCCAAAGATTCCCATCCAGAGTCGCTCGGATGAGGCCTTCGCCTTTTCGCGTCTCAGTCGACCGTCCTGATCAAGTTCCCGAAAGTTGTATAAGGTCTTGAGTTTGCCCTCTTTCATCATTTCTCGCAAGCTGTCCATTTCATGATTTACATCGTTCTTGCGAAATCGTCTCGCCCAAGAGCTCACACCTGGCTGTATGGCCGTGGGGACAAGATCATCAAGCTTTTCTTGGGATAGCGTCTCATAGTCACGAAGCGCGTTTGCTGTGTTTAAATGTATTCTTAGCAATCTCGCCCTGAACTAAGGAGTGCGAAGCTATATCGCAGCATGCTCACCGTATCCTTGAAGGTATTGGTCAATCTCCGCATCCAGCCTTTGCCAGCTTTGCAGCGCTTGAAGACTTTCAAGCGGTGGTTGGGCAGGACGAGCCAATTTCCGAACAGATAATTCATGTAGCTTGATTTGCATTTCATCGATTCGTTGTGCTTGCAAAGCTCGAAAACTAAGGACGATAATCGCGCCATCACTTCTGTCCTCTCGAAGTAATCTGACTGTGGCAAAGCTGATTTTCGATGCGAATGAGAGAGTACCTACGACACTTAGTGGATCCATGAGGTTTTTCTGAAAATAAGATATTGTTGCGACGAGGCTGAGGCAGTCCAGAGTTATTCAGCTGCAACGCGAAGGCAATGTCTTTAAATATTGCATTGTGCCAGCCTCGCCGGAGTTCTCCCCAGGCCGACGATATCTGCAAGGCCTGAAACACAGTGTCGTCCAATCAGCAAACGCCCGCTTCCCTATTCTGTTTTGCAAAGAATGATATCGTAACTACGTTGGCATTCGATTTTTTTCTGAAAACGAACACGGAACTAAAGTTCAAGAAATGTGGACGAGAGCGCATTCTTGATAGGCCACTTCGTCTTTGTTATAATTATTTTGACCGAGCACAGTCTAGTAGGCTAAGAGACGCACCAGGCTGCCTACCTCGTTCATTGCGTTGGAACTTGGGAAATTCAAAGGAGCAATTGCGCGACCGTATCGAGACTCAGCGAGCAAAGCATTCTATGCGGAGTTGACGAGAAAGGAGACTTGAACGGTGGTCGGTCACGTGACTATTAAGTCAACGACCTTGTCTACAGCGCTAAAGACCTCTGAATTGCAAGAAGGGAGGTACATTGAACAATGATCGAGTACCAAATATCAGATCTGCGGTTGTCGAACAATCTACTATAGAAATATGGGATCTCGACGCTTAATCTTTTTGCGCCAACCCCCCGAAGACGACTGCGATTCCTAAATCGCCGCAGGATAACTTGATAAACACTACTTAGGCACTCGGACTTGCGCTAGTGCCCTGCAGTAAGAGACTGTTTTCCGCTTGAGGCAAAGATTATGAAAACGCGTGAATCCTCAACCGTTATACCACCACTTCTCCATCACCAAATACAACAACTTCAAAATTTCTAAACCACCGACAACCACCATCAACCACAAAACCAAAGCCATGCTGCCCAGTCCTCAACTCCCTCAACGCACTCCAATCGACGAAGGGCTAGCTCAGACCATGAAGCACAACATCGCCACCACCCTCCGCACGCTCTTCCACTCCATACCAGCACCCTTCATCCTCTCTCACAGAAGCGCAACACCAACCCCCTCCAGCCTCACCACCCAATCACCCACCCCTCCATCAACCTTCCAAACTTCCGAACAACAAACCTCCCACGCATTCGCAAGAATCGGAAACAAGCTCGCCACCCTCTCCAACGCCACCAAACACCACATATACTCACGCCAATTTACGCGCCAGATTGACCTCTTCACCCACAGACTCACCTTCATGGAGTCGCAATTCGGATTGGCGGTAAAGGATGGACTCGGCGCTCGATGGATAGGGAGGAATGCCGGGACGAGATTGATGGTATTGGAACGAGACGTTGATAATGAGGCGATGAAGTTCGAGAGGGAGGAGAGGAGGTTGAGGAGGGAGTATTTGAGGAAGGGGGAGAGAGGACCGCCAGCTTATTGCGAGAATGAGAGGGATGAGGTGGATCCACCGGCTTATGAGGAATGAGGAGTTGGAGAGCTGAGGAGGAGGGAGAGGAGGGAGAGGAGGGAGAGGAGGGAGAGGAGGGAGAGGAGGGAGAACAGGGCCGCTTGGTGGAGGGTATTGAAGGAAATCGAATCTTTTGGGAGAATGGAGTAATAGACGATGGACTGGCATTTGAAGGGCAAGATATGAACCTGTAGATGCTGAGTAAGAGAGTTGGCTTCGTTCTCGGGTGCGTCGGGGGATACGGGTGAGGGACCTTGCCCGTAGACATGCGCGAGCGACGAGAAAGACAGTATAATCCTTGAGCTTGAAACTCTTGACGTACCGATCTCTTCACCTTCCTCAGAATGGTAGGACGGTGAATTTTGAAATGCTTATGATCGTGACCCATGCTGTCTATTGAAGTCGAGAACGGTTTTGAAGCCCCTCCCCTGTCAGTTTCGTGAACTAGAAGAGCTTCAAATCCATCCTCTCCCATCCCAATCCCTCGAATTTCCTTTCCAAGAATTCACGATCAAGACTCCCATCCTCTTTCTTGTAACTCGGCTTATCGTAGTAATCCAACCCTAATCCCAAGAAGCCTACTCTCTCATATCCTTCTCTCTTCTCTTTCCTCTCCCCCCCACTCCCCTCTTTCTCGCTGGTACCCACCACCTCACTCTTCTCATCCACAAACCCTTCCAACTCGCCCTTCTCACCCCGATGTGAATGATCAAGCTTTGTTAGGACGACGCAGTCTACGACCCCTTCATCAAATCCAGCGCCCCAGAAGTGTCCTTGGATGAATAGGACGAGGTGATGTTCTAACTCGTCTTTGATCTTCTTCCCCTCATCTTCTCTCTCTTTCTCGCTGAACTGTTCGTCGTGGTGTCCGCAGACGGAACAATCTAGAGCCCAAGACTTGTCGAGGACAAATGTTGGATGGAAGACACGATCTTTATCTTCATTGATTGTGTTGAGCAGGCTCATGAGGCCGACAGCTGTACCGGAGATGGTGATGTTCGACCCCGGTTGGGCGGCGCTGAAGGGGTTGGAGGGGTTGGAGAGGATTAGATCCTGGGATAGGAGGCGAAGGCCGTATTTCTCGATGAACGATTTATGCGGCTCGATGAGTTGGTCTGAGAGTATGGTTTCGGGCCAACTCAAAAACATAGAACTGGTTTGTCCGTCTACGCTTGAGGGACTCCAGCTCGGTGCTCGGTACTCTTTTGCCGCAGTGAGGACGGGGAAGGCGCGGCCCCATGCAAGACCGGCTGGGAGATTCGAGGTCCAGAGGCCAGAGAGGTAAGAGCCGAGGATGTTGTCTGGGTTGAGGATCCTTGCAACTGTGGCGATGGCGGTGAGTTTGTCGTTGGGTTGGGATAGAGGGAAGGCATGAGTCGAGAGTTCATTGATGGTTTGGTGGTAGGCTTCGAGGCGTTGTGAGAGGTTGTTTGGGTCCGGGGTGAGAGATGAGGTGGCAGTTGAGAGGTTCTGGAGACTGTCCGTGACTTGTTCCACCTCTGGGCTGGTGTGTTTCTCCAAGTACGAAGTGATAAAAGGCTGCACGAAAGCCTTCTTATACCTCTGTCTGACCTGTCCAGAACCAGTAACTTTATCAGGAATACCAGCAGCTTCGAACTTTAACCCATCAGTACATTCCCAAATCATCTGCCTTTTCGTATAATGCACAATCCTCGGCGACAGAATCCTTTGTAATGCTAGCCACCCCCTCGGCTTCTCAGTATTTCCAGTATGAAGAGAAAGATCCCAATCCCATCTCAGAAGTTTCTGGCGCATATACCGATCCTTATTCTTTCCTAGTGCCGGGGAGCAGAACACCTTCCTCTCTTCCAAGATCCCGGTCTCTGAAGTGGGTGAGATCATGAGCGCTGCATTCCCATAAATACTTTCCAAGTGCTCAGCCCCCGTAGCGTAGACCTGAACACACATCGCAGGAAACCAGAGATAGCGATATCCAAGTCTTTGAGTAATGATTATCGCGTCTTCGACGGTTTTGGGTAATTTGATGGTTCCAACTGAGCTGCTCATGAGCTCGGCGTTGAATTTGGAGAATGAAGCGACGTCGAAGGGGTCGCCGAGGACGAGGTATTGGCCGGTGCGGCCGTGGGAGTCGATGACTTTGCAGGGACCGTTAAGTTCGGGAGACACTTCCATTATTCGGGGTGGGAGGGGGACATCCTTTATTTTTGGACAGTTTTTGTGCCCAGAACATTCCGTGAGCCATGATTGAAGCTGTTTGAAGCAGGGTTCGTCTTGGGGGTTGGAAGGGATGAGACGACGGATGTCGGTGTCTTCGTCCTTTGGACCTTGAGTTTTGGTTCAGCGCTGGAACATCGTCACTAGTAGGAATCAAGACTCACCTATGTAATCCTCAGACACAACGTAGTCGAACAAAAGATCATCACAACTGTATGAGCGGCCACCGATGTTGTCAGGCTTCCTGACATCTAGACGCCTGCTAGCTAGATATACAATATTCCCAGGCAATTTTTCAAGTCTATGATTCCAAGATGCAGAGTTTTGAAGGATATCGCAATAGAATCTGCATGCATCGCAACCTTCGTCGGCTCTCGTGATAAGCGCGGAGTACTCCCCGAGACGGCACTCTTTGTCAATATCAAGAGCTTCACAAATCTCGCAAAGAGGCATTTTGATCGACTGAACTTAGGTGAAGCAAAAAAGGGAGGAAGGGGAGATGGCTTAAGAGTTCGAAGGATGAATGCAGGTCAAGTACTAGCTTGCTGCCTGAGCTAAGGCTAAAGATCTAGAAACGTGGCCGTTCAATAGGATCCACCGAAAAGGTTGTCATCTTTTAAATCCCAATTAACCGCCCAGGCACCGAACCAAACATGGTTCTGTGAGTCGATGAGGAAAGGAGGGTTTGGTTCGACGGACTTGGTGAGTTGCGGACGAAGAAGATTTGTGGATGAAGAAGAGTTGGGACGGACAGTGAGACGACGTCAAATCCTCGGCTCTTCTTCGCGTCTTCCCCGCCAAACAAAAACAACGTTAACCCTCCATTATCTTGTCAACAACCTTGGAAGACAACACGACCTCGCAATACAGACCTACGAGCTTCGAAGGACCTCCCGGTTTGTGGATAGTTAGCTGCAGATTTCACCATGGCGCAAGAGACATCGCAAGACGCGATCACAGAGGATGAGATCGCAGGCACGGCACCGCCAGCCTCGTCAGCCTCGTCCTCCCGCAACGCATGTAACTTTACCTTTCCCTCTCCCAATTCTCGAACTGTCTGCTAACAAGTACAGTCACAGCCCTCATGGCACCAAAGCGAAAAGCCTCTCCTTCTACCACTCCTGAAAAGGCGAAGAAACCCTACAACAAAAACACATTCTCCAAACGCGACGGCCTAGACGACTACATCCTCCACCCCGAAACCTACTCCTCCTCCCGCGTAATATACTACGACTCCTCGTTCGTCGCAATCCACGACCTCTACCCCAAATCATCCGTCCACACTCTCCTTCTGCCACGCTCGAATCATAAACAAATGCACCCTTTCGACGCCTTCTCAGACCCCATCTTCCTCTCTTCCGTACTCGAACAAGTCGCCAAACTCCGCCACATCGTAGCCAAAGAACTACAACGAAAATATGGCCCTTTCTCAAAGCAAGATATCCCCCGCGAAGCAGTGCTTAACGGCGAAGTCCCATTACCAGATAACGATGAGTTACCCGTTGGAAGGGATTGGGAGAAAGAGGTCGTGGCGGGAGTACATGCACGTCCAAGTATGAATCATTTGCATGTGCATGTTTTGAGTGTTGATCGGTTCTCGGAGTGTCTGAAGCATAGGAAGCATTATAATAGTTTTGCTACGGATTTCTTTGTTCCGATTGAGGATTTTCCGCTTGACAAGGACGATGTTAGGAGGCATCCTGGACGAGAAGGATACCTTGGGAGTGATATGAAGTGCTGGAGATGTGGGAAGAATTTTGGGAACAAATTCGTTAGACTTAAGGAACATCTTGTAGAGGAGTTCGATGCATGGAAGAGGGAGTAAATCAGCATGAGGAGTGTTCTGCTTTAGCATGGGCGTTTGGAGTTGAGGGCAAAAGAGACTACACAGGGCTTGAGGGCGTATCAGGTGTCTGTTACACAGCGTCTCATTTGATCAGAGGAGATGTCTCCGAAGTACCTTCGTATCATGGAGACAAAGTGAATGGTGTCTTGGCATTGAGAATTCGGAATTGGCGTTTGGTACTGGAGGGAACGAAAGACCATACAGGGCTGGGAGGCGTATCAGGTGTCTATTCTCACCACCTTCACGAGCATTGAAAGACATTTCCGAGCGATAAATCACATCCAGAGCAACTCGTGACAGTCTTGTGTCCCACCTCCACATGACTCGTCTTGTCTCACATGCCCCAGATTTCCTGACTCAGCAGACTCCTCAGCCACCCGCGGCCGTGGATCAGGGCCACGAGGTCATTTTTCACAGTCATGCGACCCCTCCATCCTTCCTTCTCTCCACCCCCAGATTTCCCCGTACTTGTTTCTGTCCGCTAGACTTCTAGATTTCATATCATGATCACGTAGAATTAGTCTTCTTCTTTGCATCCCCATTCTTCTCCCTTCTTCATCCAGCGTTCAATTCTTTCCACCATGTACCAACTATCCCGACTCTTCGGCGCGTTCCTGTACCTTGCAGCTGTCAACGCCAAAGGTTCCGACGGAGTGGATTACGAGTCCTTGCCTCGCGACACGATATTCCCCGGTCCATGGGAGAACAATATCAGAGCGCCGGTCAATAAGAGTCATATTGTGCCAGTTAAGATCTTTGCTTTTGAGGGGGAGACAGAGGGCGCGGAGGCGGTGCTGGTTGGCGCGAACCAACAGAGTGGGTTGACGTGGACGATTAGCCCTGGTGGCTTGATTACGTTTGAGTTTGGGGAGAATATTGCTGGCAGGTATGTATTCTCTACTTTGTCTATGTGAATTTAGAGAGGGGATGAATGCTGATGTGTCGGTGTCAGAGTTTGTTTCGAAGTCGAGAGCGTGAAGCACAATCCGTACCTTGTGCTATCCTACTCCGAATCTCCTTTCTTCGCCGGCCGAGAATGCGATGCGACGGGTGATCAATTAGCGCAGGATATACCGTTGAGATATGATATTACGCATACGGGCAGGAATTGTGTGGGTGGTGGGTATAATCGAGGCGCGTATAAGTACCTGACTGTGTTTATGCCGGTTGAGGGTGTGCCTACGGAGGGTGGATATATGGTTCATGAAGATGAGGGGATTGAGAAACGGTCCGCGGATTCGCAGAAGCCTATCTTGAGTGAGGAAGGTCAGAAGCCTATTGGGGATGATAGGAAAGGACATAAGGGACACAAGAATGAGACGGGAGAGCCTGCTGTTGCTATCTCGGCTCTTTGGGTCAATTGCACGGCTTTCCCTTCTATGCCGAATGGAAGAGCCTACACTGGATACTTCGACAGCTCTTCATCCTTGCTCAATCGCGTCTGGTACGCTGGAGCATGGACGTTGCAGGTGTCTACTCTGGATCCTCGAGAGGGAGGCTCACTCATCGACTTCAATCGAAACTTTGATCACAACAACTGTCCTCGAGGAGGTTGGTACAATAACTACACGATTGCGAATGGGACCACCGTCACCACCGATGGAGCTAAGCGCGATCGTATGGTCTGGCCTGGAGATATGACGATTGCGGTGCCGGGCATTGCTGTTACGACTTATGACATGTTGGCTGTGCGGAATGCTTTGAATACGATTTACGACCACCAGTACTGGGATGGCTCGATGCCATATGCTGGGCCACCAATGGGTGCGTTTGGGGAGTTCAGTGATACTTATCACTTGCATACTTTGATTGGAACGTATGAATACGTTTTGTATTCAGGAGATCTGGATTGGTTGAAGGAGAGATGGGATGCTTATCTCGTTGCTCTTGCCGTTAGTATCAACAAGGTCGACTCGAGTGGTTTGTTGCACGTGTCCTCTATCAATGACTGGATCCGACCTGGCATGACTGGCCACAATGTCGAAGCTTCGGCCCTCATGTACGAGGTTCTGAGCAACAGTATCAAGATGGCCAAATGGCTTGGAAAGAGTAGCAAGACCAGAGGCGAGGAGTGGTCATACACACAATCCAGGATCCGGAAGGGCATTGCAGACATCCTCTATTGTCCCTTAGACGGGATGTACGCCGACAATATGGGTCGCCGCGGCTGCAGAGGCAACGAGAAGGTTCTTCCTCAGGACGGCAACAGCTGGGTCCTGATCTCCGAAGTCTTCGGAGACCAGGAGCAAGCCTACAACGTTTCCGAAAACTTGCGCAAACGTTGGATCAAGTACGGTGCACCAGCCGTCGAATTCCCTAACGTCATCTCACCATTCGCTTCTTCATTCGAGCTTCTTGGCCATGCCGCTGCAGGCAACCACGATGCAGCAGTCGAATTAATCGAGCTGATGTGGGGTTACATGCTCGACGGCCCAGGAATGACCAATTCCACCTTAATCGAAGGCTACAGAACAGACGGCTATGTCCAATACCCAGCCTACTGGTCCGCAGCCCGCAACTCGCACGCCCACGGGTGGGCAGCTGGTCCCACCACAGTCCTCACACAAGGAATCCTCGGCATCAAGCTTCTCACTCCAATGGGCAAGACGTGGGAAATCGAACCGCATCTCACGAAATGGCTGGGCTACGCACAAGGAGGGTTCGCTACCAAGCTTGGAAAATTCGAGGTCGTAGTCACGAGAATGAGAAGCACCAGTACCGGTCGCAAGATCGAGGCTTTGAATGTCACTTACCCAGCCGGTACAATGGGTTTGGTGAAATGGGGAGGTAAAGCTCAATTCAGATCTGAAGGCATGGGTACTTCCCTTTCTTACTATCGCTACATCGATCCTCTCACCCTTTCTGAACAAGAATGGCAAGCGTGGAGTATTGAAGATGTTAGAGATTTCGTCAAAGATGATACGTTCGTCAAGCCAGTGCCGGAAGAGAGACCGGAGGGAGTAGTGGATTGGAAGAAGTTAGAAGAGAATTATATCTTAGAGGAGATGAGATACAATCCTTTTATGCCGAATGGGGGGGTGGGGAGTGTGTATTTGGATGAGGAGATGGATGGGGAGGTTCAACTTGAGATGCTGAGAGAAGCAAAGAGAGTGAAAGATCAAGCTTTCGGACGAGTAGATGGCTATGCCCAATGGAAGAAGGAGAAATCTTCAGAGAAGATGGTAGAGGAGACGAAAGAGAAAGATGAGTCATGGATTGGTAGAGAGGAACTGAGGAAGAGGTAGAGGAGCATTGGCATGTAGATCGCGCAGACCACAGCATATATACTGTCGCTAGCATTTGGGTAGCATGGCATTCGGTTCATTGCATAGTATTTAGGACACTGGGATATGCATTAGTAGCAGGAACACGATTGTATCAACAAGATAGTGTCTCTTGTCCCCGCCATGCAAATCATTGAGCCTGGCTCTTAATGATGTGAATGAGGAAGGACCAGACACTAACACCTACACCCAGTTACTTCCTTCTACTCAGTCTATTCTCGATGTCCATCTCGTTTTCAACAAATAAACACCGTTCTAGAATCGGGAACCAATTCCCAATAATCGAGTACCGTTCCGAAATCGAGAACCGTTACGAAATTAAGGACTGCTCCAAATCCGGGAACCGGTGCAGCCACCCTGTGACAAGTAATAAAGCTCCCGATCGAGAATCCAACATCCTGAAAACGGCGGGAGCGGAGCGGAGCGGAAACCTTCATTCTTTCGTCACGGCGATTTCCAATTTCCAACTTCCCATGAGAATCCTTTTCCCAAATGTTTTCACAAATTCGTATGAGCGAATTTTGCCAACATCTTCATTTGTAGATTAATCCACAATCCAAGGTGTGATGTGCAACAAAACTGTTCATGGGAATTCTCATGTGATATGTATCAAACTTATAAGGGCTAACGTAGACCGACGAGAGTTCACTGGTACAAAACTGCCTATTCTCGACGTATGTAAGCAGGCGCGAAATACTAAAGGTAGCTCTTGCTGTGAGCGTTCTAACAGCAATCGTCTCTTTGTTGAAAATAGAGTTTTAGAGGTGGTGCATAAAAGCCGAAAGACATCTAGTGCAGCATAAAGTTATGCAATCAGTTTCAACTTCACTTCGACGACGTCGACACGCTCAGACTCGTCAACTATACGTACCTACACAGCAGCATTTGTGTTCTTGAATCGGTTGCTCTCAAAGCACGGCTTCGAGAGCAAGATTGAATGCCGTTCCGCACCTGTGAGGAGACGTTTTTCTCTGCGTGATTCGGCATGTCACAGGACACCGAGGACAGTTTTTGCTTTGGTATCTTTCTGCTATTATTGTACCGCAATGTCCTTTCTTGAATATTACTCCCTAAAGCTTTATTGACATTTGCGTTGTTTGTTACAATATGAGCGAAGTTGGAAATAGTATTGCGCGTTTAGGACGCGGCGATTCTCCACTTTCTTCAAAATAGATGATGGATCTGCCAACGCCGCACCTATTACGTATTATCTCTGTGATCTAGATTTAATATTGTTTCTCTTCAAATTTCATCCCTTCTTCGCCCTTCCATTTCTCCCTTTACGATCGAGATTTTGCCAATTGAGGTGTACAGATCACGTGTGCTCAAAACAGCCATGAAATCCATCTTCCTCCTCCCCTCACTCCTCCGTCTCGCCATCGCATCCCCACCCCCCTATTTCCAATCCAGCGACTTCGACACTGGCAAGCTCGGTCCCTACCCGAACCACACATTCATCTCACGCCCAGATCTTGTCGCACCCAGCCTCAACATCGTAAAATGGAACGACTCTTGCGACGATGGCCTCTATACATTCATCAGTCTCCGCGGCGACAAAGTCGATCCCGGGCTCGGACAACAGGGTCCCATGATATTAGACAGCAAAGGGGACTTGGTCTGGATGAACAACACATATGGCGAGACGTATGATTTTGCTGTTCAACGGTTTGAGGGTGAGGATTATTTGACGTTTTGGCAGGGCCAGGGGAGGAAGGATGGGCATAGTACGGGGGTTTATGTTATGGTAATTTGCCCCTCCCGTCTTCATCATCGAAGAGCTGATTATCTGACTGATGACAATAGCTCGATTCTCACTACAAAGAGGTCTACCGCAGCCCACCCTCTATCGCAGGCGATCTCCACGAATTCCGCCTCACGCCCCAAGGAACAGCTCTCTCCACCTCCTATGTACTCAAAACCATCGATTTACGCTTTCGAAAAGGGGTGAAAATCTGGGACAGCGTGTTCCAAGAATTCGATCTCAAAACCAACGAGATACTCTTTTCCTGGAACGCAAGCGATCATTTCGATGTGAATGAAGCATGGGGCACTGGTCCGAACTCTGGGTTCTCGGTTGGTGATGGTTTTGATTTTTGGCACATAAACAGCATCGATAAAGATGCATCTGGGAATTATCTGATTTCCTCGAGATACTGGTCGACGGTTGTTTATATCGATGGGAGAAATGGTGAGGTACTTTGGCAGCTGGGCGGGAAACACAATTCCTTCACCGATTTATCGGATGGGAAAGCTACAAACTTCGCATATCAGCATAACGCACGCTGGAACAGCGACCATACAGGAATCACACTCTTTGACAACTCCGCTCGCTACGGACATCCGCCTATTCGCGATAATTCTCGCGGCTTACATATCCTGCTCGATCTCGTGAACATGACCGCCACCCTTAAACAAGAATACGCGAATTCAGAAAAACTCAGCTCGATAAGTCAGGGCAACATACAAATCCTACCTTCAGGAAATGTGCTGTTGGGATATGGATATAACGCAGCTTGGACTGAGTTTTCAAGTGAGGGAGACGCGGTTTGTGATGTTCATATAGGCGCGAAAGAGGGGTTTGGGAGTGGTGCTGTACAGAATTATAGAACGAGAAAGTTTGAGTGGGAAGGTAGGCCGATAGAGAAGCCGAGGGTGAGGTGGATGGAGGAGGAGGGAGAGGTTTGGGTTAGTTGGAATGGGGCGACGGAGGTTAGGGGATGGAGGGTTGAGGGCAGGGAGAGGGAGAGTGGGGCGTGGGTAGAGATTGAGACGGTGGAGAAGAGGGGCTTTGAGACGAGTGTGGGGGTTAATGAGGGGAATTATTGCTACTTGAGGGTAGTTGGGGTTGATGGTGAAGGAGCGAGCATTGGGATGGGTAATGTTGTGCGGGTTTGTGAGGTAAGTTTCCTTCTCATTGATCAAAAGGACCTGCTGACTTGTCGAAGGAGATACCCCTCGAAGATGATACAGACGATGAAGACAGTGCGGATGAAACATCTTCTTCCTCTGAAGTCTTCCTTTATCATGGAGTTTCTGGGGACATTTGGATCTTCTGGGCGCTTTTAGCAAGTGGTGTTGTCGTGGGAATTGTGTGTTGTGGCGGTTTCATTTGGGGACATTTGAAGCATAGGAAGTACATGGCACTCAGTCAGCTAGCAGAAAATGACGAAGCATAGAGCTGTCAATCATCGATTTCATACGTTTCTCATCGAGTGCGAGTTGAAATACTTCCTCTTGATCGTTGTCCAAGCAGCAACGTGCACGTGATGAGGTGATATTTTCTCAGATGCGTCCTCCGAAAGAGCGGAAACTCTCTTGATCGTTATCTAGACTACTTGCGCGTCAAATTTGGTAACGTAAATCGTTGAAAGAATACTAAAAGATGAATGTCGAGTCTTCTGTGGGATATTTGAAGTTGGTGGAGCGGGAAGGAGCGGAGGCGGGAGCGGAAATTGACGAGACGGAGTATGGGCGGAATTTCAATCCGGGGGTTCCTCATGGGAAAGAAACATCTTAGATCACGCTGTGATACCAATGCGCAACTCGACGTCCCTACCCTACCTCTCCCTAACGGAGAAGTATAAAGCCTCGATCATGTCACTTGTCTGAAAGAAGCCTAGTGTTACATTGGCCTGCATAAATTTTATGCATTTTATGTAAACCCAAATTTCAATCTCACTTCGCGACAATCCCTTTCTGAAATCCATGAACCCGCATCAACACCGCCATCATGTCAAGCAAACATTATTCCGATTCACCGCCCTATCATGAAGCTCCTCGTCCACAACGGAGCCGATCGCCTGCGTCTATATCCGGCAGTCGATGTCTCGCTGTCAGAATCACCTGATTCTCCTCAACCTGGCCTGATTTCATCCTCGATCTGATATAACACGGCATTCAATCCTGCCAATAGCCTCGCAATGTGCTGACTTACATAAATTATCTTATCTTCCGTCTTCCTCAACAGACAAATACAGAGCATGAGCAGAAGAAGAGTCCTCTATCTCGTTTCGATTTCTCTCTTCATCGGTCTTGCGTCGATGCTCTTACGACACCTCGTCTCATCACCAAACTCAAAACTCAAGCTCTTCTCAAATATGTCGACTCAAAATGCAGCAAAGGAAAGGGGTGTCATTGTCGTCGGATCAGGCCTCGCAGGTCTCACCGCAGCTTCGACTCTCATCTCCCACGGCATCCGCGTCCAAATGCTAGAGCGAGCCGCCAAGCCGGGAGGGAATAGCATGAAAGCCTCATCAGGAATCAATGGCGCACCAACAAAATACCAACCTGGACCCCCGTTCTCGGATACGTTTTTCCACGCCGATACCGTGAAATCAGCTGGAGCTGTGTATCAAACATCGTTCAAGAAAGAGAGGGAGAGCTTGATTGGCACGTTGACGAATCGGAGCGCGGCAGCGATTGAGTGGTTGACAGAAGAGAAGGGCGTAAATTTAAGTGTTGTTGCGCAACTTGGCGGGCATAGCTTTCCGAGGACGCATAGAGGGGCTGGGAAGTTGCCGCCAGGGGCGAGTTTGGTAACTACTCTGTTGAAATCCCTCAAGGAATCTCCGCTGTTCGAGCTCGATACTGAGTGTACTGTCACTAAGGTACTCAAACCCTCTACCGCCGTCACGGGCGTTGAGTACCTTTGCGGCGAAAAGAAGGAGCCAAAAAGGGCTGAGGGGCCGGTCATTTTCGCGACTGGAGGATTCGCAGGCGATGCCCATGGCATGCTAGCCAAGTACCGCCCCGATCTAGCAGGATTCCCATCAACGAACGACCCAAGACCTGGATCCCAAGATCTCTTGACCGCAATCGGGGCTCAACTGCTAGATATGGAACAAGTTCAAGTCCACCCAACTTCTTTCATCGACCCCGCCAACCCTTCTTCCCCAGTAAAATTCCTTGCTGCAGAGTTGTTGAGAGGTGAAGGTGGCGTTCTTCTTTTCGAAGGAAAACGCTTCGTCAACGAAATGGAAACCCGAAAAGTTGTCACAGAAGCAATCACCAACCTCCCAATTTCGAAGCTGGAGAACCAGGATGAGAAGGTGAAACAATGGGAAATCCTCCTCATCCTCGACGAAGGCGTGTACAAAAACGCAAGCTCACACATCGATTTCTATCTCTGGAAGAAACTCATGAGGAAAGCTACCATCAAGGACTTGGGACCTACGGCTCTTGCAAGTCTCAAAGATTATGCTTCTGGTGCAGCGGGTCATAGCACGGATCTTTTCAAGAGAGATTCTTTCGGACATTGGGAGCTGCATGATGTTACGGAGGATTCTGTGGTGTACGTTGGGACTGTGACTCCGGCGGTGCATTTTACGATGGGTGGTGCGCTCATTAGTGCCAAGGGAGAGGTAATTGGAGAGGACGGGAAGGGGATTGAGGGGATTTGGGCTGCGGGTGAGGTGTCTGGAGGTGTGCATGGGGAGAATAGATTGGGCGGGAGTTCGCTTTTGGAATGTGTGGTCTTTGGAAGAGTAGTAGGGGATGAGGCTGCGAGATACCTTCAAGCAGCGAAGGAATAGGCATGGAATGAACCCTACTTCGTGTGTTGCTGTCTTTTCTTTATGTTTTCGTTCTCTGCTTCCTCGGCTGTACTTGCGAATACTACCTCGACTCCAGCGACGATCTTGAAAATCGGCAAGTGCCAATAAGAACGCAGAACGAAAGAAACAGTCGGGCATCATTAGCTGCTGCGCAAGGCGTCAGCATATCATGGACCAATCACAGCCCATCATTTGCCTCCCTCACCAAACCACCTTTCTGAATTCCGAACTCCAGATAATCCCTGCTCGGATCCGGAATACCGGAATAGGTAGCAGGTCTCACTTTGGAGGCCAAAATGACCATTCTGGGAGGCTTTGAAAGTCCGATTGGTCGGTGGCCGGTCACTTGCAGGCCGCCTGCGTTTCCACTTCAATTTTGTTGTCGAATTTGTCTAATCAGTATTACTTGGTTCAAGAGCGTTTTTGGCACAGCTTGAGACAGATATAAGAATCCAAGGGACGCCATTGGGCTGCATGAGGAAACTAGGTGAAATAATTTGAAAGCGGTCACGTGCGATGAACCTTTTCATCCTGTCAAGTATATTTTGTTCTTTGATCTCGCATACAACAAAAGAGCTACAGATGATTTCACCAGCAGCTGGATGTGCTTGGTGGGACCGCATCAATTACCCGAATCCGTATTCAGCCCTGGCATCAAACTTCACCATCCTCCTATCTGGCTCAGCGAGTTTTCCATCTTCACCTACCCAAGACCGTGACATTTCTTCCAGCCTTTAACAAAATGTCCCCCACACTTTGAGCAAGCAATGCTCCTTTGTCCGGGCTGGCGCTCGGACTCGTTGATGGTGTGGTCCTTTCCCTCTCGGAGACAAGCGCGATGAGTATTCCAGTGTAGATCTAGCGCGTACTGGTTAGCGTAGTCGCGTGGGCAGACAGGGCAGCTGAAGAGACTTAGTAGTGCGTACACTCGTGTCTGAAGCGAATTCGCTATAGTTAATATGCCAGGCTGCTCCGCCGCCGGAGAAGTTGAAGACTCTTCGGTGCTGTCGATGTCAGGTTGTGCAATGCGCTGAGTCAATCTTCTTCTCCTTTTCGTTGGACGCTCTTCTTCGATTTAGTCATCATCAGCACCTTCGATGATTGGTTGGCCGACCTCGTCTTGTACATCATTCTGATTGCTGTGATCTGCTGCTGTCGTATTTAAGAAGGCCGACCCAGCTGCAGTGGCTGATCCGACCACAGTAATATGCTCTGGTGAGTCATGTCAGCGCTTATCTGCCAATGACTGGTATCGCTTACTGGTCTTCTGGGATCTCAGGAGGTTCCTCGAATAGTTACGTTCATCGCCACATGTTGGGCACGTCAACGGAGTATCTTGCATTTCCACCGAGTCCTCTTCCTACTCGGTCTTCACGATTGTCTCTTGCTTCGGGTCTAGCAAGAACCTTCGGTGTATGACCAGCAAGTGACCTGGGTCGTAGACCACCAATTCAGCCAGTCTCCAGTATTCGCTCGCGTCGTCTGGCTCCGTGCCCTCTTTAAAATCACCTTTGTCATGTGACTTTCCAGGCTCGGATACCGTGAACTCGAAGACTTGACCCGTGATCGAGTGGGACGCTTTGAATCGGAGGGCGGCTTGAAAAATCTCTCTCAAGCAGTGTCTAGCATTCCTGCAGATGCTAGGCTCCTTGCTCCATGCTCCCGTCTTTGCATCTCTGTTGGGAAGAGCGGGGCCAAGGTGATCGAGAGACGTGAGGCAAGGTCAGCTGCTTTGGTTGGTATCACGGTGTCTTGAACAAATGTGTCCATGATCAATTCGTAATATGGCACTACTTGTAATTCCTGAAGTTTTATCATGCCATCTGTGTAGTCAGTAGGATTCCAAGTACATGGTTTGGGGTATTGGAGGCCTTGCGTTAATCTTGTACGCTTCAAACAGCTTATCATGTTCAAGCTCGGGGATTTTTATATCGTCTTGCAGTATCCAGTTTTGCAAAGCTTCCAAACAAAAGGCTCGGACTATTATCCCGGTACCATGTTTCTTGATACTCGATTCCAGCTGACCACGAGCGGAGCAGTAAAAGTGGGAGTTGTAATGACATACAAACCTTCCAAAGGCGTAGAGCTCGCTCTCGCATTTCATTTCGGGCTCGCCAGGCAGTACTAAAGACATAGATGTGTCGAAGCCATCCAATAGTGCTTCCAGCCCAATGCCAATCGCTTCCATGGTCTGATCCACGAGTTTCTCCCCAACATTGAGTATTGCGCAGATCCTTGGTTCATACCGTTTGGGGTAACCTTCTGCAACTGGTGAACCTTTGATTGATCCTCCTATCCTTCAGCAAACCGTATTGTAGTGGGCTTTCGGTCACACGTCTTCGCTCTAGACCCTCCCGCTCCAGCCGACGATTCCCCGCCTCGAGTTTCTCCGCTCTGTCCTTCAACTCCTTTTCGCGTAGTAAGAAGTAGTCTGCTTCTTTCTCCAATTCCTTACGAAGCTTTTCGACCTCTGCATCTTTTCGATCGATCTCATTTCGGAGGCGCTGCTCGAGCGTTTGCTATGGCGGAGATGATCTCTGGGCCATTATCGGCGACCTGACTTCCCGTCAGCTGCAAGTGGCTGCAAGTGTGCCACGATTGTGCTGGAAAGGAGTATACGTAGCCGTATTCGTCTCTGTCATGCCAGTCACCTACGCCGACGAGGCTCTATCTTCTATTCGTCGAATGTCTATACTCCAAGGTTGCTGTCACACTCTCTCGGGCGCGTGACCGAGGTCGTTGTTACAACCTTCACACAACAGCCAGCCAGGCCGTCTGCTGATCGTACAGTAGAAAGAGATATTGGCACCTTGGTCTGTATATCCGAGAGATATCTTTCAACAACAGCACGCACAGGCACGCGGACTCGTCAATGGCGAGATATTTTCAACTCGAGGGAGTTGGTAAGACGTGGGGCGGGTCCGAGCTCTTGGCCAGGGATATCCTCACATGCGTGGGGTCTGGTGAGTTATCAATTAAAAACTGAACCACATTGTCGGATACGTGAAGAATTCCTGTTGTTTCTTCAGCTGATGATTTGAACTTGTAATGTTTGTCATGACTCAGGCGATTTTCTTTTCTTTTTGGATTCGTTTGTTTTTCGTCGGACTTTATTGGTCGAGTAATTAATATAAGGGCATATTACGTTTTGCATAATATAGCCCTTAATATTTTAATAATTTAGAAGTATTTGATTTTCAAAGAAAATAAAAATTTAAATTATTTTATTTCTAAAATTTATTTTCTTTTTTAATATATAAATTATTAATTAAATATAATATTTTATTTTAATTATTTTAATTTTTAATTTTTAAAACAATTAAATATTAAAAAAATTTAAATTAAATATTAATATAAAGAATTAAAATTCATATTTTTAATTTTATATAATAAATTATATTTTTGAATTTATTATTAAAATTTTTCCTTATAAAATCTTTTTATTTAAATTTAATAAATTAATAAATATAAATATTTTTTATACAAAATATTTTATATATATATATAAAATAAATTGAAATAAAAAGATTTTAAAATCGAAAGAAATTAATAAAATATAATATTAAATTCTTTAAAAGTAAGCCTTTATTTATAATTTGACGGATATCAAATATTAAGTAATTAGATAATCGGATTCTTCAGGGCTCGCGAGTAATGTTGAGCTCAAAACACGGAACTCCTTCCTTTCTCGAGGTCTCGGAGCCATCGGGAGCACAATCATCATAGCCGGTCTCTTCCGATCTTAGTTCAAACGATCATTTGAGTCACCAATGGAGAGAAAAGACGAGACGTCAAGTGGCTGCTGTTACTCACATATGGCTGGTCAGTGGCATGTCATTGTTAACGGAGCAAGTTGTTCGCATATTGAATTGATTATTTGCTTTTACTCTGCCACTCTCACGCCCTTTTTACCGCATCACCGTTGTCAATCTCTGCTTCTCCATCACACCTCATCATCCTTGCCAGCATCCAAGTCGACCGGAAGTCCCCCGCCCAATCACCATTCTAGCATGCAAAGTCAATCCACCAACATCCCAAGTACTTAACTACCTATCCGCAGAGCTTTCGAGCATATGGCACCCCAAATTTATTGGCCACTGACCTACAGTCACCGACCTCTCGAGGAACATGAATATGAACATGGACCCTCGGAGCTCTGTCCTCAACTACCCTATGCTGATGCCCATGAACTGTCTCTCCCATCCGCATCGTCGTATTCCATCTCAAGAATGCGAACCAATTCCTGGCCATGCTTATATCTCGATGCCTCTTGGTGAGGGTCAAATTCTACTACCGTGTGCGACCTGAAGTCTCCCGGTTCTTTGAGGTATAGATCGATAGGGTTTTCGTGCTTTGTGGTTTTGGAAGAGGGGCGGTGCGAGTGGCCGGACGAGGAGGAGTTTTTTGCAGATCCTCTGTGGATCTTCTTTGAAGATGTCGTCTTGGTTGAAGACGGCATATTCGATGTTAAATGACGTAGACTTGAAGTTGAGTTGCTCCTTTTGGATGGAGATTTCCAAGCTCGGAGAGAAATCGATTCGCTTGCCCTGTTCTGAAGCAAAATTCAACTCCAAAGCAGAGATGACATGAATCATTTATAGAAACATCATGACAATGTGGAGCTTACAATCAATACAGGACAGCGGTATGAACAAGAGCCACCGCTGGAGCTTTTCTCTTGTTAGCCGCATCTGCGAATACGCGCAAGCAAGTGCTTTCCTCAATTCGCATGAAATACACATTTCGCTGAAGTCACTTCGCGGAACTGACTGTTTGTTGTTGGGAGAGGCGCCTGCGATGAAGCACAGTTGCAGAATTCGCAGCGTTTATGCCGACATGTGGAATTTCGCAGCATTGCGACAGCGATAATCGAGCTTTGTGACGCACCGATCATCTTCAGCAACAATCTTTCTGCATCGGTCGGTAAGTTGCAGACGGTGGCAGACTCCGTGGGAGAATGTGAGAAGGCTCAAGGTTGGTTTTGCTTTTTTTTTTTGGAGTTGCGGAATTTCGCAGCTCGAATAGTGATGCCTGCCAGTCTCGAAACGTGAAGATTATTACGAGTTGTTGGGTGTTTTGGGAGCCCGGGGGTTGCCATAGTAGAGTGCAAGAGCAAAGGGTTTCTTCCGTAGCAAGATACAGTGATGATGGAGCATGCGATACAATTTCTGCGCTGGATTGATTGATTTAGAGACTGCGTTTTGACTGTTGTTATTTTTTCACGCGAGGAAGTTCGGTCAAGGCGGTACCAGGAGGATAAAATGACTTCACAGTTCACCGAAAGGGGCAGACTTGATTGGACGTGAGCCATGAGGGCGTTTATCCTTCGAGCTTGAAACTGGACGGTCGCTAACTCTCATGCAAAGCTTGCTGCAGATGATGACAGTTGCGAGCGGCGGAAGCTGCGAAAGTCCGCAGGTGGCGTCAGGGGTCGGAAGCCCAAGGTGTGACACCACAGAGCCTTGTGCCATGGCTATCGGCGCCTAGACTACCCATCATACTGATTCAGGTCTGGCATTGCAATTGTTTTGCTCTCACCTGCTTTTCAAAATACATTCAGCAGTCGAAACTGTGCTGCCAGCTCGCCCGTGGGAAGGGAGCCTTGACGCCCTACTGAGTACTTAGATCTCCAACCATATCATTCTTCGTAAGATCCCCTCGAAGGAATATCCATCATGTACAACTGCAATTCAAGACAGCTGACTCTCGCCCAAGGCTCCCTCTCACTTTACGATACATCCACCGCGCAAGATCAAATATGTTAACTTAGGGACATGCGAATTCTTTGACCTCTTGGTGTATTGGAAACCGTACTGCTTGAATCTACGGCTCCCTCAGAACGATGAATGTACCAGATGACTGTTATGTCAATCCGATGGAACTGGATCTTCGAAACTATCGTTGGCCTCTTGAAGAGACTAGTCTGGGAAATCGCTGCAAAAGAACTGGGGATCAGATGCCCTCAGGAATGTATGCGAAGCGACGTCGAATTATTCGGCAAGGTACACCGATCTCTGGCACTTCAAGTCCTCCGCACCTGTCCCAACTATCCTCCATCTGTAACTGTTTGGATGTTCTAAAAACCACGGAGCAAAGAAGTGGTGTTGCCTTTCAAGCAGGCCAAGAACGCCATCGACTCTTCTCTCGGGAGGTCGGGAGTAGATGTCAAGAGAATCTAAGGAAAGAGCTCAATCGCAAGAATGGTATAAAGGTGGTAATCTCTACCTGACAGTACCTGTTGATGGAATGGATGTTAATTTTGAAACTTATAGGCCCAGACCTCTTTGATTACACCACCACAATCAGTGAAATGTTCCTCGCGAGGCTCCAATATATCTGATACCCATTCGGAGGGATCCACTGTTCAATACGTTACATCTCCTCGCTCTAGTAGTGACAACGAATTCTGGGATTCGGAGAACGGAGACTCCGTGCTTAATAACGAATATCAACCCAGTCCTAGGCTATCTGGTTGGACACATTCGTTAATACCTTGTGCGTACCTGACGGCACACAGCTCTATTCCCTCAAAAATGCTTACTTCTAAATACCTAGATCCACAAACGATCGAATTACCCCCGGATTCTCTGCATATGGACAAAGGGTGTTGGAATGGACCTGCGTCTCCAGACGTTTCTCCGATATCCACACACGAAATTTCTTCGTCTCCGAGCTGGCTCACTTTTCATGGACCTTCCTACGCTCAAATAGATGGTAGGACAGACAATTCCCAAATTGCTAGCTGCAATTCATTTTCGCTTGCAAGGCGGGAAGGTATCTGCTCCGATGCTCAGACTGGCCCGTTGAGCTTTCCCATGTCCAATGATCTGATCCCAGCTATCACCGGCACCGATAGTGTCCCAGTAGTTTGCGAAGCGGCGGAAGACCTAACAAACCCTCGCGTATCCAATCCAATTGAGAATGACTTTAAAAGTGGTGAGGAGACACAGGATCGACATAACATTGAGAGTCCGCTCGAGTTATCACAGTATGGATTTCGGAAGTCTGGTCTCATGATCTCATTTGAGTTGGCTGACTGTCACATAGAAGCACAACAACCCAACTGATGCCTCACGATCAAGACTCGCGCGTGGAGCAAACCAATGCCCAATCATCCGTTGATATGTTTCTAAAGAAGGGAAGTCTTGGTACCATAGAGGACTGGAGCTTAGAAATTCCTGACAATTTTGACGATGAGCCATTGGATTCTCAAAGCCCTTCCACAACGATTCTCATGGCTACAGCGGAAGAAGAGCTCGGAGAAAGAATATCGCGCGTCCTACATAATGACCCAGGACTTGCACAGATCCTTCTCTCCAAGTTGAAAGACAAACTGTCTTTCATCTTACCACTTCTATGTGACGAGGAAGATCAATCGCCATTTGATTTTTCGCAGCGTTACTATTACAATGGCCAGGAAAGAGGTCCCTCAGGTCAAACTTCAAGTTCTGGGGCATCGAGCAGCGCCAAAAGCAGTGCTGGAACTTCAATTATGACCCCTTCTACTTCAGTAGATTTACGCGAGCAAGAGGATGATGAAGTACCCCAGAGATCCCGGAAACGTGTTAAAATCTCGAGTTCACGTGGCCGTGGGGTCCAAGGGCGACGCAGATTGAGATGCCACTTCCACGCGAAATGTCCCATTACGCATACTCAAAAGACATGCGTTCTTTCTGGATGGCTGAGTATCCATAACTTGAGGTATAGCCATCTATCTCGTTCTGTGGATGTAATCAAGGCGCAAGGATGAAAAGCAGTTTCTTCTGCCTACCAGTCCTTCTGCTCACAGGTCCTTTTGCTGACTGACATCTGTATTTAGAGGCCATTACCTCGACAAACATACCCGAATTCGCTGCAATAAATGCTTCACAGAATTCGAGAGCAAACCACCAAAGAATCAGCACCAGAGAAATTGTAACGTGAATCGGCCTCCACCGGTACTTGATGTTATCGACTGTGATAAGACCGATGAAATTGAAGACGACTTTGGAAACTTTCGAACGTGGAGACTGGACAGGGAGGAAGATGCTGTTATGAGAGCGTGGATACTGAAATACAAAAAGGAGTTCGTCAGCAATAACCTTCCGGCTGATGATGACCATGATTGTCGGGAGCTCGCCAAATGGTATCATCTATGGCGCATTCTCTTTCCGTCGCACCAGGGCGCGGTCCCAAGTCCTTGTAAGTCCTCTTGATGGTAAAACCCAACAATTTATATTTCAAAAGTTGACAAAGTCCAGTTCAGAATGCTTCCATTTCCCCCAGCGATGTGAAAGTAGAAAGATTATTGGAGGTGTTCCAGGACACTGTACACGCAAAGGTGTCAAATGATCAGCTTCCGCCTATAGATCTCGGGCCCCAAATCGATTATTATAAGGACATTATTCGAACTGTATTGCGGCTCTTCATTCGCGAGCCTGATTCAGGTGTGGAGTCAAACGCTGATATAAGTGCACGATCTGACGGGTCTTTGATCACAGATCCAGCAAACTCTTCAATGGACGGTCGTCAAGGGGCTGTTCCTCCGTCGCAACACGCAGGGTTGCTTTCGTCTTCAAATAACGTGTCTGCCTCCGTCGGTCAGCGAGAGCGCTCCTCGGTTGTGCAAAATGCGGCTTTGTCTGGATTTAATACAACTCAGGCGCCATCGGCCCCTGTTTCCATGGCTTCGCCCTGTGCAGTCGAAACGCGAGGCGCCGGCGGAGAGACTCCTATGGTCATGGTACGAAGATCAATATCATTCCAGGGTATATCTCAAATGTCACCACACCAAATGGGAAATTCTGAAAGCATGATGCCGCCCCCAATGGCACGAACAAATTCCACCACTTTTGACCCCCGTCACCAATCGGTCGATCAACTGCAACGTCAGCAGAAGCAACAAGGTCAGATGCAACGATTCAATCCATCTATGGCCCGTGCAACACCACATTTCGCTCCGAACAGTTCACCCAGGAACAGCTTTTTCCCCCAGCAGCAACAGGACCAAAGAGAAGATAACTGGTCTGACCTCCAGGTACACTTCCGACCGTTCCACTGTGCGGATTGTTTCGATTCCGGCTTCTCCATGGGGAGCGGGGAGCCGCAACAATGCCATTGCGGGGCGGTAAGTATGTATCCGACCTCTCTCCAAGGATGATTTCTCTTATAGTTTGCTCAAGATAATGCAACAGATAGCATACATAGGTCGCCCTAATCAATTTCAAATTTAGAATGTCTGCGATCAGAAATCTTATTCTTACGGAAGGATATCGTTGCTTTGATATACCTTTTTAAACTTCGCGCACTGTGCATCAGACTCTTGTTATTTCATTGTCTCGATTTGGTTCTCCACTATGATTCAGCGTGCTTCCCACCACGGTAAACCATCCTCTCGTGCTCACCCCACGGCCACACGATCTCAGTCACTCATACCTAGCGGTATTATTCATGTCTACTCATCTACTCTCCGCGCAGTTCTTGCATCTCCCAGGCACGATTTCTACCTTGGTGCGCTCAGCCTCACTTCTGTTCTCGCAAGTGTATTTGAAGATGTTGACCTCGATAGTATTCGAGCATGTTTTGCATACTGTGTAGATGTGCCAGTGGCTTTCTGGTGGGGAGGCGTGGGCGATTTTGCATGTGGGACAGGGCTTGTTGATGGTGTGAGGCTTCTGGGGGACAAGGAGTTTCATCGTCTGTTTTGATTTGGCTTTGCGAAAGGTTCTGTCATGGGTTGGAGGATGTTGGGTTTGGACAGTTGAAGTTGAAGTTAATTATTGTTGGATGTCGGTTGTTAAGCGAAGCTTTTATATCTGTTGCTTTGGGCATGGTTCAGGAATGCTTGACTCGAGCATTTCTTGTTGAATCTTTTCTGCTTTCTTACATTCAACCCTCGCAAGTATGAGAGGGTGAGTCGGGTGACTGTTCAGAGATACCACGTGAATTTCATTTTGGAATCGACAGAGAAGTCTGCGCCAACGAGGAGTTGCACATGGACACTGTCTTGCAGAGAGTTGTCGCTCATTGCTTGAACCTCGAAACCCAGGTTCCCCTGTGGTGTCCTGGGAATAATTGTCTCGAGCTCCAGCTAGTTTCCTTGCTAGGTTGTCCAATCCTTCAGGACACATTCCCTAGCAAAACCTCGCATTCCTGCTTCCTTCCCTATCTCTCCCCACCCCACCACACAACACGAGTCCTTCTTCACATCACTAGGTAGATCATCACACCCTCCCCTCCCACATCTTCCCGATATGGAATCAAATCTCTTTCTAGGGCTCCCGCAATCGCAATTGAAAATATTCCTCGCGATTATGGATGAACAACTGGAGCAGATGAGGAAGACGTGACAGTGGTTTTCTTCGTGGCCTTTGGATACTGGGATGTGGGGGATTTGGATTTTTCGGCAGATTTTTTTGGCGTCAGTTTCTTGGGCTTATTCTTCTTGGGCTTGAGACATTGGTTGGGAAGTGAGTTTCTGTTCTTGACAGCTGTATTGGAGTCATTTAATAGTTCTGGGTGCGGAGATGGGGGATCTGGTTTGTTGGAAGAGGCTTGCGAGAGAGGGGAGATTCACATGCATGCGCGTATACGCGCGTGCTGTCTATTTCAATTCATTCACGCTCGTACTGTTGGTGCTCATGGATTATTGTCAAAACATTTTCGAACTTTCGAGGATTATATAAAATGCAGTCAGGCTCTCTAGCCGCCGGGCAGATGCAATCCTGCGGCGAGGCTCCGTGTATTCTAAAAGCCAAATTATGTGTAGACATGATGACCCTATACGGAAGGTGCAGAGCAACGTTCGCCAGACAGTAACATTAGGCCGAACAAGACTCGGTATACGAAGCACTCTTCATGGCCTTGGCTCCTGGTTTACCACACACCGAGACGGCATGGCTAGCTGCTCGGACGGAGGCAGTTGCCGGAGGAAAAGGTGAAGGGATTGAGCAGACATCTGTCTCAAAAATCGCATTTGAGCCATTTTAACAGCTAAGGGTGTTGTGGAAGGTGCAGGGTATCAACCAGCTCAGCAAATATCAACACGGTATACCGGATACGGTTCTGGAGGAAACGAGGTCGCAATTGAACAAACTTGAGTCCTAGCGGGAATATTTGGGTTGTGTGGGGGAAGAGCAGCCTTTGGGCCCACCCTCACAAAGGTTTAGTGTTTTTGCACTGGTCTTGAAATACCAGAAAGAAGTGATGAAAGTTGTGAAGAACGAAAACTAGTAGGGCAGCAGTTACGAATTTCGGAAGCGGCAAGAAGCTCAATACTGGCCAGAACCCGAAGTAACTCCTTCGAAGCCAACCGCTCGGTGATTGTTCGAAGGAAAGACATTAACCCTTATTCAAGTTTCTAATCTATTCAAATCTGAATTCAAATATTATAATTATAATATTTAAATAATTTAAAAACTTTTCATATAAAATTTGAAAGAAAAGTTTAAATATTCGAAAGAAATCTTATATATTAATTGCGCAGATATAATATAAATATATATATATATATATTTTTCGCGAGGCTACATAGGTATTAGCTATAGGGTGGCAGCCTGACCGCCCGCCGAATTCCGTTAGCTCCTTCGACTTCGACACCCGTATCGTTTCCCAATTCATCGGCCGAACCAACCCATGGAAAATCACGTGTTTTTATGAATCTTAATAGCTTCCATCGACCATGCCGCATTCCATTGCCGATCGAATGGATCGATTGCAAGATACGAGTTCCTAATTAAATTTTAAGGTTTAGTAGTGCCATAGCAAAGGATTTGGTAAGATGCTCAAATCCCCAGCCCCCCCATTCTAAGCGAATTAAGCCAGCCACCCCATTTTCTACCATGCTCTCAATAGCCTCACTCCTATTTTGAGTAAGATGTTGTGGTGGGGCAGAATGGCAGGGCGGTGTATCACGTGGTCTGGTGAGGATATATTAGGAGATCTAGCATCTTGTATTCTTAGTTCTTTAGGCAGCTTTCTACGTGGTTCGCAGACACTAGAATTGACTCCAAGAGGTTTACCCCTCTACAATGTCCTTAGTACCCTTGATTCTTTTGAAATAATGAAGGTGAATTATTATATGATGAGATATATTGGTGGATGTAATACTACGCATCATGTCACACCCAAGATACCACCTAATGCGAATTTTCAGCATTCCCGGAAGCGATATTCTTGGGCATAGAACTTCTATATAAGTCCTCTGATCCCTCTCTTCTCATCACCACTCTCTTTTCGCTGAAGGTTTGCAAATAAAAAAATACAAATTTGATATCGAACTTTATACTACACATTCCATTTGGTGAGAAACTGTTCATGAAATAGTGTACTTATGGAATGGTATATTTTTCATGAACGGGATGGATGATGAACTGGACGCAATAGAGTAGATGGTGCAGTTGGAGGGAGCAGTGACCCGAAACCTGGAATTGGTGATCAAGATTTCACGATGAATGAGTTTGGTCCCTTTGATACAGACGACCTGCGGCAAATGGGCCGTCTTGGAATGTTCGTACTAGCTCTTGCATCTCAAATGTATTAGTAGAATTCTGATTTGCGATGTTCCTCTCGGGGTGAAGAACTGGAAGTTATTTGCCAAGCCAGGGCACATGTGACCACTCACCGCTTTCTCACCCTCGCTTCACCAACTCAATAATAGCTGCCTGCCGATTGGATTGAGGAGCCGAGGGGAAAAGATGGCTGCAGATAATCTTAGCGCTGCCATATTTTGGGGGTTTCCCGAAATTCTCGAAATGCTCAAAGAGGTCGGTTAAGGATCGATCGAAGAAGTAATGCAAGCCGCGCGTGCATGAGAGCACGCTTCCAATTTCGAATCAAGTTGTCTGTCAGCTGAGCAACACGCATGCAGAGGTGCAGCCGCAAAGTTTATTATTGCCCTGGTCTGGGTCTGCCTGTCTGCAGCTTCCAGATGAACTTGTAATCCAACTCCGTTTGTCGTATTGGACTGCCATCCCAGTCCGCGCCCAATCGAAAAGCTGCTTTGCTTGCTTATAAGAACGCCCACCATCCTTCCCTCACTTTCGTAGACATCATAAATACCTCAATTTTCTCTCACACTTCAAAAGAAGCACTTCATCATGCGTCTCAATGTCTTGGCTCTCATATGGGTCGCAGCCTCGTTAGCAGCCCCCGCACCAGTGGCTTCTTTATCGGATGAGTCAAATTCGACGTCAACTAGCAGCGGCATCACCCTCGATGAACTTCAGTCGCAAGCCAATGCTAATATCCTAGCGAGTCTCGACAAGAGACACGAAGACCTAACTAGTCGAGGCCAGCCAAGCCCGTGCAACAGAAATACAGTGGCAATTCGAAAGGAATAGTACGATGACCTTACCCAGTTCCGGGTGCGCACAGGCTGACCACTTGACCACCTAGCGGGAAACTCACATCAGTAGAGAAGATCAACTATATTAACGCGGTGAAATGTCTCCAGCAGAAGTCACCGCGGACGCCGTTGTTAGCTGCCCCAGGAGTAAGAACCCGGGTTAGTCTGACCACCTCCGCTCCAAACATTCCACCTAATTTCTAAAACTTGTTGCAGTATGACGATTTTGTTGGTATGCTTCGTATCAGGCACTCGACTATTCTCTCGCATCCTCTAATTCCACACTAGCTACCCACATCAACCAAACTCTCCAGATCCATTATACTGGAAACTTTCTCTCCTGGCACCGCTATTACGTTTGGATCTATGAGAAGGCCCTCCGTGAAGAGTGCGGCTACACTGGCTACCAGCCCTACTGGGAATGGTCTAAATACGTAGCAGCTCCACAAGATAACCCAATGCTTGATGGCTCATCGACTTCCCTCTCAGGCAATGGAGTCTTTGTTCCCAACCGCAGCGACGTCATTCTTACTTCCCCAGGCGTCGCCTCGCTGTACCTCAAGCCGGGCCTAGGAGGCGGCTGCATCTACAACGGCCCATTTGCAAATTACACCGTGAACCTGGGTCCTATCTCGTCCGGCACCACGGGCGTCGACGGAGGCCTGGGCTATAATCCGCGCTGTCTCTCACGCGATATAAACCCCTATACCGCAGCCCGCTTTCTCACCTGGTCCGACGTCCTCTCCATAATGTCACAGACCGATATCTACAATTTCCAGATGAACCTGCAAGGCATCCCAGGAATCGGGATCGGCGCGCATGGCGGCGGCCATTACACGGTGGGCAACG
>FJOG01000029.1:175121-224899 GCA_900073065.1 Phialocephala subalpina
CCTAAGGCCTATAAATTCAGCGTACCTGTCCACTGTAGAGCAAGAAATTAAGTCTTATAGCACACCTCAATTTATCACGTGCACGCTAGTCTAAAATTTATCCGCAACAGTTTCGGCTTGTGGCGGGGGTGGGATGGAGAGAGCTTCTCAGCAGGCATTTCGTAGATGTTTTGTGTACTTAAAAGGCAGATTGGTGTAGGCGTTTAGATGTTGTGCAATGGGACTTGATAGTTGCTGTGATGAAGTGGAAGGATGAGCTTTGAAAACTAATAATGTTCCTGGGAAGAATTGGAAATTTAAATGGGATTTTGTACTCGTTGAGAACTTAAGCATAGAAGAGCAGATTCACGAGTCTTGCCATTCAAAACTCCAATCGAATAACAATGATTGCGAGTGATAGTAAATTGGACAGAATAAGGATTATCTGAAAGGGTGCTGCAAATGATTCAGCCTCTATGTTTTGAGGTGCCGACGAAATCCCATCAGTACCAGACAAATGAATATTCAGTCTATCATGGCCTGAAGATCATACCTGAAGCACACACCTCCGAAATCTCCAGCACATGCTCATTCGTCGTAATAATTACCACATTAGTAACCAAAAACGGATCTCTCAAACTCGCATCCGCCAACCTCTCAAAGTCCATCCTCTCCACAACACCCACCTCACTCAACCTCCTCTTCAATCCCAATTCCCTAATCACAACATCGAGTAGCTGATCCACTCTCACTTCCCTCCCTAGCCCCTTCTCCCCAAACAAGTTCTTCGCCTCCGGTACGCTCCATAATGCATCTTTCATCAACTGTTGCCTCGCGAGAATCTCAGGTCCTCCATGAAGAGAGTTGAATTTGCAGGCGGCGGGGAGTAAGATGCATGATGTCTCCCCATGACCGACGTGGAACATTGGACCGAGCATATGTCTGATACCGTGGCTGGCGCCGCACGATACTTTTCGGTGGAGGAGGAGTATCGCGTGCACAGCTCCTATCTGACATTCTTCTCTTGCTTTCACCTCCTCCTCTCTCCCTCCCTCCCCTCCTGCATTCAATTTCGTATTCAACAGCCCAGGAATCAGACATTTTAGACTCTTCGTAACGGACTCATCAACTTCGGGCATGGAGTGTAAGGAGGCAAGAGTCTCGATATAGTGATCAACAGCCTGCATCCCGGATCGAAGCCAGATATCGAGAGTGCTGCAGGCTAAGTCGCTGGTGAGAATTATTATATTGGGAGTTGCGATCGGAGGGCAGAGCTGTATTTTCTCTCCTATCAAATGGTCTGACGCCGGCGTAGGTGCTGTATTCGCCGCCGGAGAGGGTGGTTGGGATGCAGATTATTGGGATAGTGGGTGGGTTTGCGGGCAGTTGAGAAGCGGTTCCATCTCCTCCAAAACGAGGGAGTTTGACGAGTTCTCCTTGTGCGTGGACGTTGTTGGTTGGAGTCTTTCCGGTGATGAGATAGATTCTTGATGCTTTGAACTTCTCTTGGACATGCTTGGAGCATGCCTCTGTGAACAGGAGGCCATATCTGACGAGCGGGGTAGCTTTGTCTGGGAATGCTTAACGGAGAACTTCTTGGGACATGACGAGAGTGAAGTTTTGAGATGAATCGGCATGAGAATAACCATACGAACGATGCCAAAATATATACAACTTCAGAAAGGCTGAAAAGGTCCGAGGAAGAGAATCTCGGAGCGAGCAAGGAATTGCAAGGCCAAGATTCGTTTTCTCGACCAATCGAAATGGAGACTACTCGATCTCATCGTCATTGTTCTTCGTTCTCCTAGGAAATCAAACAAATCAATGTTCATGTCTATCAACTTTGGCAGACGTTAGCAAGGAAAGTCGAATCTTTAAAGAACATCTGCAGAGCCTCACAGGAGGGCAAAGCGACAAAGGCAGGAGCGAGGAACGTAGGAGCGAAAACTTCCGCCCCCAGCATCCAGAACTTCTGGCTGATCTCCAATACCTAAACAACTAATATGCCCTCCTCTCATATTGCATCAATACTAATCGTATCTGACCGCGATAGCCTGAACTCCTCCATGCATCATGAACGATAATTTCGCATCGCATTCGGGATCAGCTGTCAAACCCTAAGGTCAACAACCGTATGACGTAAAGAAGCTTAATAGCTTAAACCTCTTCCAGCAGATTGATACAAGCAGCCAACATCTAAATAAGAATACCCAGCCTCATCCTTCAAACGAAAATATTCCGAGATGTGTTAGTTCATTTGTCGGTGAGAGAGATGGTGCTGAGTCGAGGTCTATGATTCGTCGTGCCAAGAAAGGAGCATTTTCGGTCACACGGTGGATGGCCGTTGAAATGGTCGTCGCGACTGAGGACGCTGCAGAGGACTTCTGGACAGACTAGGCACTTGAAGTTTTCCGTCGGATACTATGAAGTATGGTGGTCCTGTTCATGTCTCTCCTGAGTCGTGAAATTGGCAAACGAGTCTTTGACAGGAACGTTTTGTGCATCACCCGTATTCTTCCGAGTATTATCTCCATGCAGAACTGTGTCAGCAGATTCAGGAGAATCTTCGATGACGGTGGCATGGTCTGACAACATATGCCTCTCGAGACCTTTGGGATGGGAAAATTGTTGATGGCATTTATTGCATGCATGATTTTTTGGGTACTTGTCTGGATGTATTGTTAGTATTACATGTCTGAACGTCTCTAAATTGCGTCACTTACTCGTCTTCAATTTCTTCCTTGGGGAAACTTGGCTTTCTGACGAGGAGTCATATTCGTCAGATTGATCAGAGCCGTCAGAGGTATCAATGACCACAGTTGGTGCCTTTCTCTTCCGTCGCTTCTCGTCATATTTTGCAGACCTTTGATGATCATGCTCTATCTTCTGGTGTCTCCGAAGGTCGACTGCTTTTGCGAAAAAGATGCCGCAGTCCATGCAATGAGCGCACTCATCTGAGCTTCGTCAGTCCTGCATGAGATCCACGTTGACGAATAGTCAGTCACATACCATTTTTCTCGTGTCTGTTCAGACTCTGCTTGACTTTGAATCGCCTCTGGCAAATATGACATTTGAATAGAAGATCATCGTCGATATTTTGAGCACTCACGGCAGGACCACTTGATACCGGAGATGCTTCCTTGGCGGGCTGTAGGACTTGACTCTCGCCGTCATCAGTACGTAGCCTGTCTTCGGTCGGAGTCTCGGTGTCGAGGTCCACTGCGAACCCTTCTGGTGATAAAACACAATCCAAGTTTTGAATGTGTACACACTTGGTATATAGCGGCTTGTCACTTCTAGTGAAGATAGCTTTGTCGACGAAGTTGCGGGATTGCACAAGGGCGTCTGCCATCAAATCACGAGGAGCCGAAGCCTTTCCAGGATAGATATGGAATGATGCTAACTCATAGAATTCATCGTGAGTCCGCATGTTGCTCGGTGGCATGGAACCGTTACTGCGGATCTGACAATCTGCTGCGGCGTTGCGCTCGATAGACCCTGGCATGTTGACAACGAAATCAAAGACTTGGTCGGTGGTGACAGTAGCTGCCTTGAGACGAAGCGCTCCCTCGAATATCTCTGTCATCCGAAACTTTCGATCTTCCCATACTATCTTCGCCTCCCCCCAGGTTTCGAAACCTTCTTGTTCAGTTCCATTGACATCGGCTGCGAAGAAGGGAGCAAGTGCACGTGACAGCCGAACCGCAAGATCTTCTGCTTTCTTCGGAATTATCTTCTGCTGGAAGTGTTCACCGTTGATCAAAGTGCTGTATGCAGCCATCTCAAGATTTCGAAGTCTTGTCCATCCATCTGGAACCGTTAGCACATGGTGTTTCGTCTTGGAACATCACAGTTACCATGGCCCATTACCGCTTCGCGATATGCTTGCAACAAGCGGGCCTTATTCGGAACGAAGTTTGGAAAGTTCGAGTTGAACACCCACTCCCCAATCGCACAAACACAAAAAGTCCTCAACACTGGTCCAGCACCAAACTTTGCTACACTCTGCTTCATACGTGTGGTATGATCTGCTGAGATCTCCAAATTTCCTTGTCCAAAGATTGAACGAACGAGGCAGCCAAGGTCACTGTTTTCTTCAATTTTCGGTATATCCAGTAGCCGCGTTAGATCATGTCCATTCAACATGAACTTGAGATCATCTGCTATCCGATCGAGAGCTTCACCCGCAACTCTGTGTTCCATCGAACTTTTGTGTAGAACATCTCGTTCAGCGAAGCTATGAAGCTTTTGCATCTTCATCAGTCGCTGAGTGAGATCCCAGATGTCGTGGTTCTTCTTAAACAGTGCAGATTCCAATGGATCTTTTCCTGCTTGTTCTCGTTCTTGTTGCGCAACTTTCAAAAGCGAAATCTCGGCGCGAAGTTCGGCTTCCGTGGCCTTCAATCGTGTTTCTAGAATATGGGCGGCTTCAACTTCAGCCTGCCACTGCGCACGCAAAATTCCAATGTGTGCATCTTTCCACTTCAAGGCTACCTGCAGTCGTTCTACTTGCGCGGCAAGTTGATCTGATGGCCTGTGGATATATGGCATCTGGGTATTCGTTGTCTTTGAGGCCTTCTGGCTCGCAGATGCAGCATTAGACTGACGAGTCGTTCTCCCATCCCCTTTAGGTCCATTTGCTGTTGGTTCTGTCGAATGACTCGATTGTGTCTGCAGTACTTGCTTTTTGATACTGCCATCGGCAGCTAGTCCATTCCCCGTTCGACCTTTCCTACCATGAAACTATCATCTTGTCAACACCATCCTAGCTCAAAGATGTCAGCCAGAGAACGCACTTTCCCTTCACTACCGCGATGAATATCCGAATGAGGAGTTTTAGTTGTTGGTCCTCCCTCTGGTGTCTTGGACATTACGCGTCGTCCTTCCTGCTTTTTCTTCTCCTTCGATTGGGTAATAACACCATAAGTATGAAGTGCTTCTTTAAAAGCATCATGATGCTCAGCGACAAAGCTTCGAAAGCAGCCCGAACCTTTGGCGAGGATTTGATTCGCGAGTAGCTGGTCTGAATTCGGATCCTGAGAGTCAACCAGTTTTGCCTTGATGGCGATCAAGGTAAACTCATGGCCATCTCCAGCATTCCCTTTTGTGACGTTTCTGAGATGTTCCACAACTGTATCGTCGAAATTGAACTTTCGTTTCTTGCAAATGTCGACCCATGCCACAAGTCCCACCAGCTCGGAATCGTGCCATTTTCGAACGGCTGCCATCTCGAATATGGACTGAAAGACTTCTTTCCTTATGTGTAGTGCAATTGTGATTGAGCATGTATTCGAGTTAACTTTGGAGACAAGATTTACGTCTGGCAATATGCCTCAGAGCCAGTGAGTCTCAAAACAAAGTTAATTGACGGGGCATTTGCTTGACCCTGAGAGAAATGACAAGGAAACAACCAAGAGTCATTATGGGTATGGATTGAATGCACCATGCTAGAAGTGATAGCACGAGTTGCGCCCAACTTTGCGTTTTGCTTTTCATCTTCAGGGTTATTGTTTGAGGCGACGAATGAAATTCACCCCGCTACCCCGCATATCGCTCAAAAAGGGAGTGGAAAGCCTGAGATAGTGGCGTTCAAAAGAAATATTGATTGATATCACATCAAGGTCCCTGCAAAGTTACGGTCCTTGATAACCGAGATCCCGTGACAATGCACCACCCTGGCAAAAACACCAAAAAAAATTTCAAAAAATTACCTTACCATTATCACTTTAACTATGGCTAGAGCGGACAAATCAGCACTTGTGACCTCCGCAGTGGAGGCAATCAGAAGCGGGAGGTTTAATAGTGCTAGGGAAGCAAGTAGAGAGTTCAAAGTTCACTATATAGCTATCACTAGAAGGTTGAATGGCTATATTAAGACTCGGCGGGAAGCCTAATCATTTTACTACTAAGCTCTTACTAATAGTCAAGAAGAGCTCTTAGTTGCTTAGATTAATAAGCTTACGGACCGAGGAATACTTCCCACTAGTCAAATGGTTAAGAATTTCGCAGAAGAGATAAGGGGGCGACCGGTCGGGAAGAATTGGACTAGCGGTTTTGTGTAACGTCATAAACTTAAGCTTAAAAGTGCTTATTTACGGAATATCGATAATTTGCGCTCTTTTGTAAAGCAAATGGGAATGTTTATAATATTTTTTATACTAGTAAAGTTTTTATTTATTTTTATTTTAATTTACTTAGTATTTTATTAATTAATATATTCGGAATATTTAATTACTTTAAATTATCGAAAAATATAATATTACGGCCGATAATTTCTATAATTTCGATGAGAAAAAATTCTTTATTAGTATAATACGTACGATGAAAAGGATTATGATTTTAAAAGCATTTAAATTTGATCGTATTACTAAAAACAAGTAAAATAGAAATAAAGAATTTATATTTTTACTCGCGTGCGTATTTGCCATTAGTCGAGCTATACTTTTACTCCTTATATACAAGGGTAAATTAAGCGATTTACAAGATACTTGGATGTAAGATATACGCCCAAAGGATGGAATCTTCTTTGTTAACTCGGATAATAAATGGAGTAATAAGAAGCTTGGATTAGTCTGGTTATAATAAATCTTTGAACGCTTCACTAAACTCATTAATCCGAGAGTTAAGCGATTTCTTTTGGTTGATAAATATTCTTTATATATTAATATAGAGTTTATTAATTAGTGCGATACTTATAGAATTATCCTTATAATTTTACCACTTTATATAACGTATAAACTTTAACTTTTGGATATGGGTTTATTTTAGTTACTTTCTATAGTATACTCTCAAGAATTGGAAAAACTTATATTCGATAGCGGAGGTTTAATCTCTATATTTAAGCGTTTCTTTTACTCACTTTTTAAGAGTACTTAGGAGAAGGTTTTTATATACGAGAATATTTAATATGCGTTCGAGAAGCTTAGAATCTGGCCTATAAATTATTCTAAAATTATTAATCAAATTATTATACTTATAATAATTTTTATTACGCTAATTTCTCTTTTATAATCCTTTAAAAGTACTAAGGATATTCGTTATATGAAAATCGAATTTAGTAAAAAGGTTGGTACTAAGAAGGAAAAGGCTATTAATAATATATTTAAAATTATATTAAAAGGCTTTTCTAAGATTTTTATTTTATAACATGAAAATTAAAACTTCCGTAATATTATTATTATAGAGCAAAAGAAGCGTAAAAGGAGTAAAAGGCTAAATTTAAAGGGCGAGGAGAGTAATAAGATGGAAGTATAATTACTATCGAAAGTAATTAAAACTATAACTTATTAGATTAAATTGGAAGTCCAAGCCCAATTAGATAAGGAAGCTAAGGAGGCTAAGAAAGCTATAAAGGCAATTAAGAAAGTGGAAAACAATCAGAAGAAAAATGAATAAACTGCCTATCAAATAGAGAAGCAATTGCAAAAGGAATTAGCAAAAGTTGTTTTTGCTTTATTTGCCTCGCTAAAGAAAGCTTTTACTAAGCCAAAATAAAAAACAGCTAAGCTTTAAACACTTATTTTGAAGGCCTCAAAAGTTAGTATATCTCTTTTTAGCTCTCAGAAAAGCAACTAAAAGTTGTGCAAAGCTTAGTGGTTATACTAAAAGTTGTCGCACTAGACTTAGAGCCGAAACAAGTAAAACGCAATAAGCGCATAATCAAACTACTAAAAAGGTTTAAGCATGGAAAATAACTTTGCGCGATTGTGTATAGACTAGTAATGAATTGTTATTTCAAGTTTCAAATCAATTGATAAAGTGGTTGTGATTTTACAAGGTTTTGAAGTATAGTAGTGGTTTCATGAATGGGGGTGCTTTTGACAGGGTGGTGCTCGCTAACGGGAAATCGGTTATGCGCCGCCAAGAATGTGATCAATGTTTCCTTTTGGCCTGCGGCATCACCAACATATGAAACACGAGATGCTGTACGGACCCGGAATCGGGCTATTCTCCGAATTGTTTGCTCTTTATGTGACTAGTCACAAATCTGCGGCTGCTGAGCCTTGCTCGGGATCATGGAAGCAGTTCGGGAGAGCACTGCATGCGGCAGGCACCAGGTCTCCCTGTTGAGTCTTGGGCAAGTTGCGGCTACCCCTCCTGCACGCTTCGGCTTCACCACAGAGGCATTCATAATCGAGGGTATGCAGCTGTATCTCTAGGCGTCTTGAAGACATGCTGAGGATCATGTCGCGGGCCCCCGTCCTTCTGTCATTGCATCTATCGAAACTTTACAGTCTGTCTCTTCAAACTCACAAGTTCACAACTCGCACGAGTATCATCTTGTACCTTCCATCCTTGACTTCAATCGACTTGTAGCAATCGCCGCCCAACTTTAATCAGCAATGGACGCTTCACAGCTTCAACTGGCCCAGTTCGAAGCCTGGCAGAAGTTCATGGCAAACGAGCTCCTGACCAAGAACTTGCGAGAGAACAACACTTCAAGTCAACCAAAAGCGATGCAACCGACTTCTCTTCCATCAGGCAAATTATCTTCATCGACATCCAAAGAAGCATCATCCCGACAGAAACGCAACCGCAATGAAGACAGTGATTCGTCGACTTCACAATCGTGGGACGAATCGCCTCAGCCAAAGTCTGCGAGGAAGGAGAAGAAGGAGGGGGTTGCACAAGCTCTCAAGACCAAGGAATCGCGAAAAAAGATCCACAAAGATAAAATCAAGATAAAACCTCGGCATTCAGCCAAACGACCATCCACGATTTCCAAGTCACAACCAGTTACAGCTGCGACCAAATCCAGTGCCGGAAAGGCAATCACCGTAGCGTCCCGATATTCTAAGACCCAGATCCATGTGCGAGAACAACTGGAAGAAGAGTTTGACAATATCACTCTGCCGGATCTTGACGATGACAATGAACCGAAGAGATTTGTCGTCGGGGTGGACTATGGCACCACATTCACGTCGGTGTCATACTATTGTCATTCAGCAGACGACGATCATCCTCAAGCGTTCCCCGATGACGTGGAAGTCATCATGAACGTACGTAAAGGCGAATGCACCTTGTTTTTCCCATTTGGGAATGTAACGATTTTTCTCGCTAGACGTTGTCCCGAGACATCCTTTGAGGGGCAACTGCTGACTCCCCAATCATCTAGTGGCCTGAAGACTCTATGGGAGGCGCAAGACGACAGATCCCAACCGAGAGCTGGTACTCGTCTGTGCCGAAACATCGACCGGTACTCCATGATCAGTTCGAACCCAGCGATTCGGAAGAAGACGACGGACAGGAACAAATCAAGAGTGCCAGTACCAACCAAATGGAAAGTTCATATACCGACAATGTCTACGCTGAGATTAATTGCGAAGAATCCGACAAATTCCTTTGGAGTTACCAGGCGCTCTATCAGCAATTCGCCTCTGACCCTGCACGGGATGAAGTTCGACACATAGCTCGACCAAAACTTATGTTGGTCTCCTCTGAGTATACGCGAGCCGACAGAGAGCGATTGCGGCCTCAGCTGGATTCCCTCATCAGTGGAGGCTTTATTCGGAAATTCAAGCACAAGAAGACTCAGGATTCTCGAGACGTGCAAGATGTCATCATGGACTTCATGATTGAGGTGTTCAAGCAAACAAAGTTACAGCTCACCGAGAACGCAGGCTATACACCTGCATGTCCCGTGTCCTTCGTTCTCACGGTCCCTGTCATATGGTGCCCAAGATCATCACGTGTTCTCCAATATGCAGTTGAAGCTGCTATCGGAGCAACCGGTTTCGGCACACTTAATCACGGAAGCGTGGATAACATCTTCATTATCAATGAGCCAGAAGCCGCTGCCACGTTCCTTCTTGGCAAGTCAAACGATATGTTGGTGAGTTCACCTTATGAGCTGCAGGACTATTTTAACACATTCAGGCTGGTGAGACGCTCGTTGTCCTAGATTGTGGTGGAGGGACTGTTGATTGTGTAACTTATACGATTACGAACAGCTATCCTCTCCGACTGAAGACTGAGGTTGGAAAACCAACAGGTAACTCCGCTAACTTATCCAAAGCGAAAATTTCTTTCTAACAACGGTATTTCAAGGTGATAACTGCGGAGCGAGCTATCTCAACGACAACTTCGAGAAACACTTGTTAAAGAGACTCGCCAATGAGACCTATCTTGAACAAGACGGAGAATCTTTGGAGGAGATTGTCAGACGCCTAGTACCTGCATTCGAGGATCGCGATAAAAGGAGACAGGATGTCATCATCGGAAGACCTTACAATACAATCTACATCAAAGGTCTGCGAAGTAAAAAGGAAAAGAGGTTTAAGAACCAGCATGTTGAGTTGAATCAGTGATATCTACCTGCTCTCTGTAAAAGTATTTAATGCTAATCCGTTTCTCAAAGCTACGACTACAACGAGATATTCATGCCCCTCCTTCGGCGGGTCGGTAAAGTTCTCCGGGGCCAGATTGAGATGGCGACATCCAAAGGAAAAGACGTCAAGGTATACCCCGTCTAAACCTTTGAACATTCCTAAATCAATCTTCTAAGCACACCGAAACAGAAAGTGTGTCTAATTGGTGGGTTTGGTGCATGCCCTTCACTGAGAAGCTATCTTGGAAACAATCTCAAAGAAACTATGATTGAGCTCAAACTGCCCCAGGAAATTGTCCTCGAAACAACAAGCGACCAAAAAAGGTACAAATCCAGATCAAATTGAAGACAGCGAGACTGAGTGCATTCAGCTTGACCGCAGTGTCCTCCGGTGCAGTTCTTCGAGCATTGAACAAAGACGGTGGCCCAGAAAGAATCGCCTTCTGCAGTTATGGCTTCTTGCGGGTCCAGCCCTACGAACCTGACTTCGAAGGACACAAAGCAGCTGAATCCTGGATTGATCCGCTCGATGAGGGGGAATACGTCGAAGTCATCGATTATTTTATGCTCAAAGTAAAGCTCACATAGCTACTGTCAGCTTCAAAGGCCGTCTAACGACACGTAGGGCGACACAATCGACTCCGTTCACCATTACGATCCCATCACCATTTCACATGCATTTGCAGTCGACAGAGATTTGCGCTGCGAAGAGGTTCTTTACGTATCAGACTTGCCAACTAAGTCCAACTTCCCTCTGGACCACCCTCTCAATAAAGGTATACTCCACGATATGCCACTTACTGGTCTTGACTGACATTTCTCAGATGCCCATGAGGCTGGCAGAATAGTTACGGATTTCTCCTTCCTCCGCAAAGAGGGCAAAATCCATCCAATCCGTGCTAAACAAGACAAAGAAGGGAATATCCATGGACAAGACCACTATGAAGTTGAGTATGATCTTGTTGTGATTGTTGAAGGAAGAAACCTAAAGTATGAGGCGAGATATCCCGCTGGTGGTAAAGGAAAAGTACAGACGGTGAAACAAATAAGTATTGCTGCTGCCTTTCTGCCTGGGACTGATTGAGCCTCCATTTCCTTTTGTTCTTGACAATCGGTGGAGTTTTCCTTTCTCTTTTGTTCTCTCGTCGACTCTGAGGCAGGAATGTGGTGTTCGAGAGTGCGTCTGAACGGACTACTTTTAACGGCCAAGGGATTTATTCATACGGCATTTTCTAGTTGAGATTGAAACCAATGTATCTTTATCACTACCTTCCTTGCAAAGTCTCAATCGCTATCCTCGCCATCATCAGCTTGCGGTGTCCGATACCCTCCATCATCTCCACCCCCACCCTCGCCATCGCTATCTGCTCCTTTATCTTCTCCATTATTATCACCATCACTATCAGCACCTACATCCCCAGCCTGCCCAGGACCATCATCTCCATCTCCGTCCTCATCGTCAATCACTTGATCATTTGATGTATCTTCTTCCTCGTCAACGAGAGGTGCTGGCTCATCGGTCCCATCGGAATCAGGGATATCGTAGTGGTTATCATAAGTAACCTCTCCAACATCAATATCCCCGACGTCTTGATGCACGTAACCTCCATCTTGCCTCTCACCATCATCATGGTCCGTAGTTGGTCCATCATCGCTCTCTCCTTGGTCATTGTCCACAGTCATATCGACAGCGACATCGACATAGACGATGGTCAAGCCCTCATCGTCACCTGCATCAACTCCCTGCATTCCGTCATCATTTTCATCATCTTGATGCTCAACCGGTGTCGCATAGTCATACTCTCCATAACCTTCGTCAGGTTGATTCATTCCGTACTCTCCAGCATCTATATCTCCTACATCCGACCATAACTGTTCCTCGCCATTCTCCGGAGGCGCTTCTCCTTCCGCAAATTCAGCATATCGCTCATGTTGGGGTACAATGATCTCGGCAACATCAAAGTCTCCCTCTCCATGCTGATAGTCGCCGTCGTCAACACCCGGCTCACCTACATCGACGTCCTCTGTATAGGTGATATGAGCGTCAATGACGACAACATCATCAGGAGTAGTCTCTCCGTCACCCTCTCCCTCACCAGGCTCGTCTCTCTGCTCGTAACCACCGATAGGATGATCATACCCTTCATCCACAACCTGATCGATCCCAGTCTCAACCTCAGTATACTCAACATACGTCACGCCCTCTTCAGCAATGTGGGTATGATGTTGCTGTGGTGCACCTTCTCCCTCTGCGATCCAATACCCAGTGCTGTGTGCAACAGGTAGAGCTTCTTCCCCAACGATGAGAATGTTTGCGGACATCGGGACACTGTATTGCTCGTACTCATCCACGATAACTTCACGGTCGTGACTGTATAGATGAGAGACAGGGACGTATGGCTGCGAAGTCATAGTAGACTCCAACCCTTCAGGGGCTTGTGTATGCTGAGGAAGTTGGGAATGGGATTGGGCTTGTGGGTCAGCATGAAGTGTTGTTTGATCATGTTGAAGGACGTGTGGAGGGTTGACGTGGACGTCCTTGACGCTTAGCTTCGGGGTAGCGTTTGGCTTCGCAGCTGTTTTCGTGTCGGGAACTGGCTTAGCTGCACTGGGTGCAGGTGTCTTCACAGCAGGCGCAGGAGTGGATTTTGCTGGAACAGCTTTCGCTGCTGGAGCAGCAGCTTTGACATCTGCCTTTCTACATCACAGTTAGTTTCTCGCTCACTTGTGCAAACCATGCTTCAGATTGTACTCACTTGTCATCGCCGAGCAAACCACCAAGCGCACCAAGGAATGTACTGACTCCGGTAATGGTCTTAGTTCCGTCGGTGAAGAACTTGTCTGTTTTCTCGAGAAATCCTGGGGTAGTCGTCGGGACAGAAATGGGTGCGGCCGCAGTTGGTGGTTGAACTGATTTGGTCGAGGCTGAACCAGGAGCTGCAGCTTTGACTGCGCTTGGACCTGGACCTTTAGCAGGAGCTTGAGGGCTCTTAGCCACTGCACCTGCCACCTTCAGAGGCAGTGACTTCGCACTGGTTGGGGCTGCTTGTCCAGTAGTGGGAGGCTTTGAGGCAGGAGTGGCACCTGGTGTAGACTTTGGGACTGATGGACTAGCTGGCTTGGGGACTGGCTTGCCAACAATGGACGCTGTTGGCTTAGTTCCTGGTGCTGTACTGACTGCTTTGGGACTCGGTCCGCTTGCAGCCGCAGTGAGCTTTACCGCAGAAGGTGCGCCATTGCTTGCAGCGGTAGTCGCTGGCTTGCTCCCTGGAGTAATGCTTTGAATTGTAGCCTTTGCAACAGACTTTGATGTCGCCACGGAGGATACGGGAGCCTTTGGAGCTTGTTTGGGAGGTGCAGAAGTTGGTTTCGTCCCCGGAACAGGTGCAGTAGCTGAAGATTTTGGTACAATCTTCGTGAGTAGTGGAGTTGCTGGAATACCGTTGGTCTTAGGGGGAGCAACAGGTGCTGATACTGGTGTTTCAGAGATATTGGCAGTTGTGGTGCCATTAACTCCGCCTTGGTCGGGGCTCGTTGGCTTGACCTCGCCCATTTCGATGAGTATTTTCTTGACTTCAATGGAGTGAAGAATCTTCTACTTTCCGGAAGGAGGCCTGTGGATGTACGAAACAATGATGTCGAAAGACAATTTCCAAGCAAGACGACTGCAGCTCTTGAATACATATAACAGTGAGCGGAGCATTTGGCCCCCAAACCCCGTTGATGCCAACCCCCGCCTCAGCTCCTGCATCGACAAGCATCAATCCTTGACAAAAGCTTATTTCTTCCCCGGATTGGGTGCTGACGTGAGCAGTTTTCTGCAGATGAGGAGATGAGTTCGTGTGAAAGCGCGTGCGTAGGGCTGGGACAGGCCATATTATTCGCGTTCTCGTGTTCGAAGTGGACCCAAGTGACATTATCCTAGTGGCACAATCTCATCACGAACCTTTCAATACTTCAACTTCAAGAGCTATTGGACAATTCTGTGAAATTGAATCTTGTCGTGCAGGAGTTGTGCGATAAAGATAGCATAATTGTGTCATGGCCGAGTTGTGTTGACATGGGATTTATCCGATAGCACGGCATTGATGAGCCTCGTAAATGTAAGCCTTCGTACAGGTGGCCAATGGTTATTCAGTTGGACTGTTGGAAAGGCTTGACTTCAACAATTCAAAGCTTGTTCTTCAGCCTCAATGTAACCGTTTGCGGATTCGAGGATGAATTGTGACACCGAGCGGCCGCTCTGAAGGTCGTGATTTTCACGAGACAACGCGGAGTTTCTTCAAGGATTAGTCTTCGGGACTCAGCTTAGAACCTTCCCAGTTATCATGATAGAATTGGAGTCTTTTGCTTCTGCATTTCGACCGATGGACCGATCTCAGCGTCGTTACCCCTAAATTACCCCTGAATGCAAGCGAGGACGCTAAAGCCTGGTTGCCGAGGATGGGATGAGGCACAGTTTTCAGCTTCACCTCACTTCATGACCTCCAACACCAGCTTGCGTCGGACATTCAATTCGACCACTCGCAGACTTCGCAAAGAGATCTAGCCTTCAGATCAAGTTCCTTCGACACAGCAAACCTCTTCATGAGCTTCCCATAAGTGAGCAAATTGAGGCGATCCGATGTGGGGTCGAGTCACCTGACCGACAGAACACAACTCTGGGTATGTCTGGAGAGGAAGGATATGCCGTTCCAATAGACGAGATATCTAAAATCTCATCGTGTTAGGATGGCGGAAAACGACCTTCCGGAAGCGCAGATAATGCTTTTTAACCAGTCCCCCTTACCAGAATCCCCACTTTGCAAAGATTGCCGAAAAGCTATCGACCTTTGGGGCTCTGAGAAAGACAGAGTAAACGCAGGTGACGGACGTCCCAGCCGCGGTCCCCCAGAGGCACTGTTGTTGAAATCTGAAAGCAGTCTTCAAGAGCGAGTTGCCACAGGATGTCGATTATGTGCCATGGTTTACGATTCCCTTGAAGGCGAGACTGCTAGTTTCTCGGGGGCGACTTTTCGAAGATATAGCGGCCGCAGCGAGAAAACGGAAGATATTCCTGAGACTTGGGGCTATATACGAACATGGAGGAAGGGAGGTCCTCCTGATGATAGGTATCGCGATACCGATTTGTCGATTCGGAGGTTTTACACTTCGATGAGTTGGAACTTCAGTGCGAGATTGCACCGCGTTGATGAGAAGCAATGTACAGGTACGTACCGGAGATCAGGAGTATTTCTAAAGTGGAAGTTTCGTTGCTGATATCATGTGGGAAAAGATTGCTCCGATGGAACCCCTCACGATGCCAAGACCCCCAACATACCTCCCTGGAGCCTCGTGACAGGATGGCTGAAGGAATGTGTTGACACACATCAAGATGCCTGCAACTCGGGAGCGTCAAAATTTCTTCCTACTCGGCTTCTTGAGGTTGGAACAATCTCCGAGCCAAGATTACGACTTCGATTGCAGGGTGAAATCGAAGCCAAGAGGCCATACTTGACGCTCAGCCATTGTTGGGGACCCGTGGTTCCAAAACGCTTGTTAATGGAAAATCTCGAAAGGTTCCGTAGCTCAATTGCCATGGATGGCATGTCGAGGACATTCAAAGATGCAATCTATGCGACGAGGAAGCTTGGAGTACAGTATCTATGGATCGACAGTCTTTGCATTGTCCAAGACTCAGCAGCAGATTGGCAAAATGAGTCAGCACTGATGGGCCAAGTATACGCGAGCGGACAGTGCAACTTGGCAGCTACTGCTGCTACAGAGGGGAGTCAAGGGTTGTTCCTCGATAAGCCTCCGACGCCTCAGGCTCTGATCGAAATTGACGGATCGAGAGACTTGTGGCACTTGAATGAGAACCCCGGCCATCACTGGGGCGACATCCTGAATTTTGCTCCTCTCAATTGGCGAGGCTGGGTTTTTCAGGAACGGTTTCTAAGTACGAGAGTCATACACTTTGGACGAGGTCGGATCTACTGGGAATGCGGACAGAAGAAATGTTGCGACTGGCCTGGAAAATCGATCGAAAGGGAAGTTAGTTCGAATTCATGGACAAATCAATCCAAGAGTTATTGGCAAACCATCTTGAATGGAGCTGGAACCGTGGACAAGGACAAGGCTGCGGAGCTTTGGGCCTCACTCGTCGACCATTACAGCTCACATAGCGCCTTCACGTTCGTGACGGACAAGTTGTTAGCGATCGGTGGCCTTGCGTCACGTGTACAGAAGTCAACGCAATGTCGATATCTTGCGGGTATCTGGGAGCACAATCTCCTGCCTCAACTTATGTGGGATACCGCAGGTGGTTCCATCAATGCACCTCCAACCTCGGAATACGTGGCTCCCAGCTGGTCATGGGCTTCTGTTCATGAGCCTATCCATCGCTACAGAATTAACAAGGTCAACTACACTCCCTCTCCCGCTGTAGAGATTCTCGACATTGACATTCAGCTTGTCACTGACAACGAGTTCGGGCAAGTCAAAGGTGGCATCCTTTCCTTTGTCGGGAGGCTTGGCTTCTTTCAGGATATGCATGGGTTCGAGGATGGTGGGAATAATGAACTTCGTTTTGCTGGCCTTGAAGTCATAATGGACCGCAGAGGGGATAGCTCAAAAGACGACAATGGCCACCGGTATCTGCTCGTAGTCGAGGAACAACGAGCGGATGGGAGCTTTGAAGGGGGAGGTCTGGTTCTCAAGTATGTCGAAGGAATCAATAGCCTTGGTGTAAAGATGGTCTTTAAGCGCGCTGGGTTCTTCCAGTTCTATTTTGGGAAAGACGGAAAAGACACGATCGAGGAGATTCAAGATGCATTTGACAAGACAGTACTCGCTGCACAGCTACCGCTGGGACGTGAGAGGAGTGGCAAGCGCCAGTACGTGTGTAGGATCATCTGACTGTCGATAACCACGAACTGAGACAGTGAGAGGCCTAGGCAGGTCTTGTCTCAAAGCTTAGTACCAAAATGTTAGTATTCTCAGTCTGCTACTTAGATTAGGTTTAGCTTGTATAGCATCCAAAGCAATGCGCATTGAAGCCGTCGTCATGGGTCGTAGTCCTATGCCGCTGTGGACGTTTCAATCCAGTAACAAGTTTTGTGCTCCCGTCTTCTGCCGTTTACAGTTCTAGCTTACCACTAGGCATGCATATCTTGTAATTATCAAGAGTTTGCTTCGCAAAGTGTTGATTATTCAATTGCTGGCGACCAAGCTTTCTCCGGGCGATAGACTTCGCAATACAATGAGTCTGGTTGCCACAGCTCGGTTATTCAAAGCTAACCCGCGCTCCAGACTGCCTCTGTTGTCTGCCAAGTTCCAGCCTCCGCTTCAGCCCGCCAACGCCGCCATCATATAAACCTTTTGTAAAGTCTTCCAACAACTCCACCCTCATAAACTCATTTCCGAAACCGTCGTTGAAATAGTTGTCTAACAGCTCTTCCAGCAAATTTCACGACATGTCTTCCCAAACGCCATCACTCTCTGCGCTTGCACCCAAAATTCTCTACCAAATCTTCGACGCCCTCGATTGCCCCTCCAACCTTTCACTTAGACTCACCTCACCACACATGCTACACTCGATGGCCCGATGCTTCGACCTCGACCTCGATCGCTATCGCTCTAGCAGGATTTTCATCTGCAAGATTGCTTGCCCGCAGACATACAATGGGAGGATTCAAGGGCACAAGGAGCAATCATAAGATGGCTTGCGATGCCCAAACGGGGTGGACTCGAACACTCTCTTGAAGGCCTGGAAATCGACAGTGAACGAGTGCCTATGTTTGGCATGGATGTAGAGCTAGAAAAAGTCCCCACATACGCAGAGACGAAGGAAGGGATAGAAGAGTCTGCGGTACAAAACTTCATGGGAGAGCGGATTTCAAGGAAATGTGGGATCCATGGAGGGGTCATATTTTGTTCTGAGTGTTAACCTACAAGTTTACGCGACTGCGCGGAGTGGGCGGGGGCAATGTAATATGGAATACATTGTCACACGGGCCTTTGTAAGGTGCCTTTCGTGACCATCGAGATTCATGCTAACACGCGTGACAGATGGGCTAGACGTGGCGTATCGTGCGACGCAGGTCTCAAAGCGGAGGACTTCAGAATTCCTTCAGAAGCGTGTATTGTTCCTTATCTGTCTCTGTCACCATTCCTCATGCCCCATGCATGCAGGCCACTTAACCTTACCATGCTGGTACTTGATCGTCCGATCGTCCAGATTAATTTCTAGAAGGTGTCTCGGCTAGCTGCACACAAACACCAGTTGCGCCATCTACACCACCAAGAAAAATCGATGGTTGGAAAACTGCTTGGCAATTCCCCAAGCTCGAGATACAGTTGATATTTCGCTGGGAATTCCAAAAATCGGAGCAGATTCTCCCAGTTGTAACGTTGTGGCTGCCAACCGCTCTTTCCCGGGTTACCCATATTAACCAAAAGAACTTAAGCCTCTGTCAATATTCATAAATAATATCAAATTCTTTATCAAGTAACAGCCTTTAAGTTGACTCCTCAACTCAGGTAGACCTTGGGGCTTTGGTAAGATGATGATCACGTGCGTCGTTGTGAATTACATCATCACCGAAAGAAACACGCTAATCGCCGGCGGTTAGTCGCGTCGAAACGATACGGTTGAACGCGTAACCGGAACGCGAATCTAAATGATATCTCCTGTCTCGCCTTCAAGACATGATACGGTAGTCAACGACTATGTAAGAAGTCCCCTGTTGTCAATGCCATTTATTAAACTATCTAGACTATATATCGTTCATCGTCTATACCGACGTTGCTATACGACGCGCTTCACCCGACTACAGCACATGCACGAACTCAGCTACTGCAAATATTTCAATAGCGAAGTTCCAACGAAACGTCCTCCGAATACCGACTGCAGGTGGTCAAACAGTGCCAACTCGTCCTCTTCTGCCACTCTGTCCAAGGGATCAAACGGCAACAGTCGGGATAACACAGACCTTGCCTTCGTGGCAAGAGCTTCAGCTTCTACACCATCCTTCCTATTCTGGATCAAAATCTTAGAGAGATGGAAGTCTGTTCGTGCCACAGCAGCGTCAGGCCAGAACCCTTTGTCGGCCCTCTCCTGCGCTCGAGATAGTGCTGTCCTCATATACAATCTGCGGAGAGTTAGTAATGGGCTAGACACCAGCATTCATTGGCACTTACTCGGCTTCGTCTAGTCTTCCAAGATGCGCATATAACGCGCCCACAGCATAATAGCTCTGCAGGGCAAAGTAGGTAGCTTTACTCGTGCCCTGCAAGTTCAGGCGCTCTTGGAGGATCTGTTCCTGCATTTCAAGTGATTTGTTTGCGTCTCCATGCTGCAAGATTATACTTGCCAAGTCGAACTTGTACCTCAGGATCAACTGGACTTGACTTGTTCGCCGAGAAACCAACTCGACAGCTTTCTCGGATAGGCTGATGGCATTGTCGAAATCATGACAATACATTCGACAGAAGGCCAGATGGTGATTGAACATGGCATACTCAAATGCCAGCTCGTCATCACTACCCCATTGCTTGTATTTATCCTTGCATTTCTGGTATATGATCTCGGCCTCTTCGTACCTGTTGAATTGCAGGAGTGCGGTCCCGTAGTCTGCTTGCGAGTCACAGAGAGTCACTTCATCGTCTCTAGTCACAGCTCCTGGGATGGCGGCGGCAAGTTGCTTCTCTCTGATCTCTAGGATTTTGCTGTATCGATCCCTGCTCTCCGTACGGTGACTGATCCCAAAGTATTGAACCACGAGAGTTGTTGCGACGTGAATGTCTATTCGCAGTTTGTCCTCATCACAGTCTAGCCTGTTTAAGATTACCTCGGCAGAGTTTAGCAGCCGTAGCGCATCGTAGACCACTCCTCGTTGCCACACATGAACTCCGCCGTCCCTAAATAGTTCTGCCAATCTGACGAAAGGCTGGACAGATGGGAGACCTTCGTCGAATATCCTTTGAATCGTGAGGACATGAGGAACATATTCCTTGAATACGTTCCATTTCATGGGATCTGAGGTATCGATGGAGGGCCTAGGCAGACGCTCCCGAATGAGCTTGAATGCCATATTGAAGATCATCTCCCTCTCTTGAGGATTGTCGTCCAAGTCTTGAAGCAGCCTATGTTGTAACAAGCGGTGAATCGAGAAAACTTGGCTATTGTTCTGTGCTTTCACGCTAATAAGCCTTCTGTCCATAAGGTCCGTGACCATTTTCCGACATCTAAGGGGCATTTCATTAGTGGAGAAGCATGAAGATACGACTCGAGTCTCTTACCGGAACGCGTTGTTCGTTCTCAGGAACGCCAGAGCTGGTGCTGTGTGGTCATTCATCAACAATTCTCTCTGAATTCCATCGCTGTCCAGGAAAGCCATGATCTTCAGCAACTTCAGTGCATCGCTTCCAAGGTCACTCAGTCCAATATTCCATATCGTCTCCAAAGCCATATTGGACGAAGCTTCGGGAGGGCGCGTTGAGAAATTGTTCCTTCGCCATTCGTTCCAGAGTTCCAGGAACTCAGCAAGGGAGCATTTTGATGCCTTGACATAGCCAACGATATGTGAGATTGCCAAAGGCAAGCCTGCGAGGCTTGCGATCTCTCCAGCCACTTTCCACTCTGGATGGAACCTAGTTCTTTCAAACTTCAGGTCCGATTGCATTCCCTGGATCAACAAAGACCGGCTTTCCTCCATGGCCATTTCTTTGAGGTTTATGCGGAAATAGTTCGTAGGTATCGGCGTCGGCGCAAGATCCGGTAGTCGCGTCGTGATGAGGATTGATCCTTGGGTCTTGATCATGTTGACAGGTATGAACTTCTCAGATATTAGCACCTGACCAGAAATGTACCAACTACTTATATCGCAAGAAATCTTCTCAGCTACTCACTTCTTCAATTGCCTCCCAAGAATCGACGTTGTCGAACACCAGAAGCCATCTCTTGTCACAGGTCTCAAGAAATTCTCGGCTCGATTCAATCAACTGTTTTTGGTCCCGATCATCTGCCTCCAAACCGAGCGCGAGCGCAATCAGACTAAATGTGTCCTCACATCCGACTCTAGTCTCGGATTGTGTCCAGAACACATATGCGTATGACGATTCGTACCTGTAGGTGAACTCCCCAGCGGTAGCAGTCTTTCCGATGCCTCCGGTGCCACTGATTGTACATATCTTTCCTGGAACTGACAAGATCTTGTACATGTTCGCAAGGTCCGTCTCTCTTCCAACGAAATCATCGTCTCTTGGACGGGCAGATGTGCGCAATGGTAGCAGTGGTCCGGTCGAAGAAGGCGCATCGTTCGAACTTTGGACGTATTGTTCCCTGCCAGATAGCTTTGCCGAACCGCTGCGACGCATGAAATCGCCAATCTCCCGTCTTTGCCTGCTGGTATGGCCGGAAAGGTAATTCGCAACCTTCCGTTCTGCTCCATCGTCGCCACCCTTCTTCATCGATGGACCGAACAAACTCTCATCTCCCGAGTCGCCCTCTGAATCTCCGAAGAAATCAAGATTTGTTTCCTCCGCTCCAGTATCAGCGGAACCTTTCTTTTCCGGCAGAATGTAACCGAGCTGTTCCTCGACGAAATCGTTTAGGATCTCGAGTTTTGTTCGACCCTCCGAAATGTTATCATCGAACTTCTGAGATTCCCACTCGTCGCTATCGTCTTCCTCAAAAGATTCCTCGCCGTTGATGGAGGCGAGGGCCAGTTGCTCCAGGTGTCCGGCGACGTGAACTTTCAGCGCTTCTGCACCAAGCTTGACAGCGCACAATGGGCAAACATCAGCTTTGAGCCCTTTCTAGGAGTACCTCTCAAAGAGCGAGACCATCATACCCATCTCGTCTGGACCGCAGATGCTGCTGTGTTTCTCCTGAAGATGAAGCTCACATGCAGGGGCAGAATCAAATTCCTCATCGCAAGATTGGCATACCCAGACTCTCAAGATTCGGTGGCTCTCCAACTCATGTCGAAACCATTCATCGCGCTCACCATACGTCTTCTCAGGACGTAAACACGTGTCGAACGTACACATGTATGGTTCGAGGTCTTCGAAGACGTGCCCCTCCCAGTCCATCTCAGTTGCTATTCTATTCGGAATGTCTACTCCATCGTGGCAATATGGACAGATGAACAATCCGCCTTTGTCCCATGATACTGGGGGCTTTGGTACCGTCATCGGTTTGACTATGACTCCAGCCTCGCTCATCGTCGTCACCAATTCGTGTCCCATCCTCAATCTTGAAAATACACTGTCGTCGTCTAGCGAAGGTGCTGTTGTACTCGGAGCAAGATAGCTAGGGATGGTACGGAGAGGAGGACGTGATGGCGGACTATCCTTCCTCAATACTGGTTTTTGAAAGTTGAAAGCATCTACTGCTACCTCCCTGAGCGGCGATCTCTTGATTCGTTTGGGCGTAGAAGTGCTGTTCATGCCACTGTATGATATCCCAGGCTGTCGCTTCTCCTGCAGAGCCTTCAGATATTTCCTCCTTCTCCAGTTAGCACACCCCAACCTCGTGATCAGAACCTGGGTTGCTGCTGGAAACATATCTGTGGCAATCTCGATGTCCGGAACGGCGTCATTTGGGTTGGCGTCGATGGTGTACTCATCAAGCGGGAATGGATCGCAAACATTTGGTACAACCCTCATGAGGCAGACCAAAAGCCCTTCAATGTTCTCGATGAGCATTGAAATCTTAGGATTTTCCTTCTTTTCGTCTTCCAACATCAGACCCGGATCACTAGCATCGAAACTGCCAATCATCATAGCTTCTGCATCCTCCTCATCCAGAACGACGGCCGTCTCTTGAACCTTCTCCATTCCTCTGACGAGTGTTGAGTACAGACTTCGAAGAAGCTCCATCACTATGCCGGACAGATTCTTTGTCTTGCGAAGCGCACGACCAAGGGAACGATTCGATGCCCCGCTATCCTTCCCCCACGTCAAGAATTGACCATACTGGCCCTCGATCGACGTCGAAATGACCTGCGAAGAGTTTCTTCTCGCGACAATGCATAGTCGTTCAAACGAATCTCGACACGTCTCAAATATCGCTGCTATGGGATTGGCTTGAGGTCGATGGTGATGCTGCTTTGGGCGCAGGGCTCGATACATTAAATTAGGTTCTGCCATGACTCATCCTGTCCCTACCCTTTCGAATTGCGTATATAGTCGGCAATATGGATTTTCGAGAGTCGAGAGAAGCTTCGAAAAAAAGACGAGGCTGTTGCTTGAAGGTGCAGAGCGCAGCCGCGACTGCTTACTCACGCAGATACTGGTGCCTAAGTGGTAGTTCAGAACTCGATCAATATTTGCAGTAAATCTCCGTGGCCTTCTTTCCTCTCCAATGGATTGAGCCTAGGTCGGGCTACTTATCTGGCAAACATGTGGTCGGAAGGAAGAGTGGCCTGGACTGACATGTGTGTGATGAAGGGCGACAAACGCACGCCGTTAATTCTGCTTGTGCAGCCCCAGCTCCCACTTCGGTGGCGCACGTGTGATGCCGTTCTCCAGGATCGCCAACTCAGCCTTGCATAAGATATGGGCCAAATTCATCCCCTGAAAGCACCATCGAAGCATATCTATGATGTTGAGGGGGATGGATAGTGTTTCAATTTTCCTTTCACCCTCAAAACTGCGTTAAAGATCTCGATAGGTTTGTCACCATCGGCTTGCGGTGTGCGAAGGTGATATGAGGGATATATATCAAGCAACCACTGCCATCCAGCATGCGTCGGCGGACAGTATGCAGCTTCGGGCGTTGAGTTGGGGGCTAGACCCAACTTGGAATCAGCCTGGCAGACCTGCCTTGTTCTTAGTCAAGAACGCTCTTCAGGCATTCCCACCAGCGTGAACAAGTGAATGTGCAAGATCAAATTGACATACTTTGAGCTCCACTTGCGATATATCGGGTTTCGAAGTCGTTGGCGTTGTCCTCGCGGTGTGGCCGTTGGTCGTGAACGGTCTGCAGATCTACAAATCTTGCAAATCTGGTCAAGGCTGGGGATTGTTGCTTCAAGAATTCAAGACTGAGTGGATCATATGCATAGAATTTGTCTGTCATTTACTTGCGCCCGAGGTAACCGAAGCAGAACTTCATCGACTTACTGTAGCAAGTAAGCCAGATGAAGCGAAGTGGAAGGATAAAAAATTGAACGACAGTCTACGAGACCGGTTGGGAAAAGAGAAGTGTGAGGTTGTGGTCGGAACACTCGAGGAAATGGAGAAACTCCTCAGATCCCTCACGAACAGATTTGGTGTTGATGAGACAGACTTGGTAAGTCAGGAGGTTAGTGGGCAATAAACGATAGATAATGATCTGATTCTCGGTTTCTGCAGGCGACGACTTCGAGCAAGATACGCCGGGGCTTAAGGGCCTTGCAATTGACTCTAACTGCTTCGTCTGCAAGAGAAAACTTGAAGAAGCTGCGAAACTACAACAGTCGCTTGCAGCGGCTGTTTTCAAACAGTATCGGCTCCATGGGTATTGCTCAAGAACGTCAATCCAGAAGTGCGAGCACCCTGCCACCCGAGGTCCTAGCCCGAATCTCCGCAAATGCGAACGACTTACACGATGCTCTGGTCGAAAACTATAGATGCTCTTGCGTACAAGGACACGAGGCCCATCTGGGGTCGCAATTTTCTCTACTGCCGGCTTTGGCCCGTCAACAAACCTCAAAGCTGGCACCCATTCCCAGTCCAACGAGCCACTGGAGCTTCTTTTTCCTTTTACCGACACAACAATGGAAAAGATAGCAAAGTCTTGTCCTACGCCGTTAATACTAGACGGCAAGGTGAACGCAGATACGATTGAACTCGGGGCTACGTCGTTCAGGTATTGAGCCCAGTAACAATCCTTTTCGTAAATATTCTAACAAGCTAGCGACACATCTACGCAGATTTCGCACTCAACGAGCGATCCACTTGGCAAGTCCTGGGCTCAAGAACCGAGCATATCGACAATTCCTACCTCCTTGTCCGATTCCAGCGTGCCTCCATTTGATGGTCATAAGATATCGCTGTCCACGAGTGACAACATCAAGGAGGACAACCTCATACAAGATCTGTGCTACTTCATCAAGAGCCTGGGCGGGAATGAATTAAAGGGCCCTTGCTGTCTCGGCGTTTTGGAAGCTAAGGAACGGAGATACATCGTCAATGTTACTTCTTTAGGTGGTGAGGCAGCGGAATCAACAACATTCGTATCTCTTGAAGGTTACCTCTCTCCAAGCCGTCCATGGAATCTATCTCGGCAGAAACGAATGGACCTTGCTCTGAGCCTGAGTCTTGCAATTCTCCAATTCTTTTCGACCCAGTGGGTGGATGACCGGTGGTCATTCAGAGACTTCTCTATGCTGAGAGGAGACACAGTACAAATATTCGTCACGAAGAAGTTCTTTTCTAGTCGGTGTGTTGTAGCTGGTCCGGATCAAATCATCGTGTCCCCACAGGCAACCATGTTTTGGGATTGTATCAATGAACCCATCCTTACGCGGCTTGGCCTTGCACTTACCGAACTTGCTCTCGGCAGACGTCTCTCGGATTTGCGGGCACAAAACAACAAGCCAAATCCCAACTATGACATGATCGATGTCGCAATCGCCAAGAAGCTTGTCCACGAAGGATATATACTCGAAGAAGCTGGACGCAATTATCACGATGCTGTGAAGGCATGCCTGGAACACCAAGTCATTATGCCAGAAGGCGTGAAAGGCCTGAATTCTAGACACGCAAATTTCCAAGCAGATCTAGAAACATTCATCGTTACCCCTGTAAGGGAGTGTTACTTGGCATCTTGGAAGTCAATAGAAGGCGCCTGATGTGTTCTATTTTTGGGGGTCGCAAAGCTGTGCTACAGTCCCAGAGCTTCTGGGCCAGAAGTGGGTCTTTTTTAAGGAGTTCGGCGTCGAATGTCTTCTGCGGGATGTCTGTAGATCAGGAGCAAGGCTGTCCTCTGCCCTCGTGTAATTGATGAGGTCAAGGTGAGAGATTCTCGTAGTTACAAAATACCTCCGACCAAGCCTTAGCCTCCTTGTGAGATGTGCAGCCGTGCCCCAGGTTCCGACTTGAATCTCGCCTTCAATTAATGGGGACCCCGCTCCTGTTTTCAGAGGGCTCAACTTCCACGAGTCGAACAATAAGCGCTGACGCATCGTCTCACCTGAAGCTGAGTACACCCTAAGGGAATCGATTAAAATGGCGACAGGCCATAAGGCATCAACACATATAACTCAGCCCCTGCAACCACCGAGTTTTCAGGCACTCACGCTATTTTAAGAAAGCGATATACTCTTTTTATACTACTTAATTAAACTTTTTTGGGATAATTACTTACGTAATATATTTAATTATTTATAGACTAATAATTAATACATAATTAATACAATGCGATTATAGTTTTTAAATTATAAAAAGTTGTGAATTAGTTGCGTAGTAATTGTACTTTGCATCGAGATCGCAACTTTTTCTAAGTCAATTACTTAAGCGAGATAAAGCGGCGTTCACAGATTTGGGCGTGCTTGTATTGATGCCTTGTCGCCGTTTTAATCGATTCCACCCTGGGCGGGTTTCTGCTGATCATAAGAAATAGCCCGAGGCGCAGTTCATGTATTCAATGGCTCGACAAGGGTCTAAACGCCACACGCGATTTCAGAATTTCATAACTTCAGCTATACTCAACCAAAAAAACCTTATTTCAGGACTGAAATCATTCTTAGAAAGAGGATTATATACCTATCTTTTTTTATGTTTTCACGGTGCGTTGTGGTTATGATGCAAGAGGGGCAAGATTGAGACCCTTGCTAGCGGTTATTGAATACTTAACCGCTGTACCTGCGTATGCACGGTCGCGCTGAAGGTGCCGGGATGTGGTATCCCTCCAATTACTATGCTCAGCCAATCTCGATCAGAGCAAATATGAGGTATGGACATCAGGCTTCGGTTTGAGCCTTCAGAATGTGGAGGAAGGGTGGCTCGCACGTTTCAGATGAGGCTGAGGCTGAGGCCGATGCCACTTTGTGTGTGGTGGACTCATCTTTACATATGATATGATCCTCGACCTAGTCGCATTGTCGTTTCAACACACTTTTGGTGATAGAATCTGCCAAGCTCGAGCTCAACTGGTACCATGCTTTAGTAACTTGATATCGCTATGCTATGCTAGAGCGGTTGTACGATGCTTCCATCTCGTCTGAGCCGCAGGGACCAGAGCCCTCCCTCTTCATCCGGCTATTGTAAGAATGTATTCTGATCGCTCCCGCTCGGGGCATTTTATGGCTCAACAGGCTGATGAATATAGTGCGTGTTAGTAGCGCAGAAGATTATGCTCATCTCGTGGAAGCTCATGCTCGCCAAGCTGCAGATAACTCCCTTTACCCTGGGCTGAATTACGAGAACCTCTCTCGATACCTGCTAGAGCCGTATACCCAGAGCTACAAACCACGAAGTCGAGACCCTTCAGGGGAGACATCTCGTAATGGTCGCATCGCATGTTTTGCAATGTTACATGACCTGAGCGCGGCACCTCACGAACGGGAAACACCCTTCTTATCGCCAGATGCGTTCGAAAGGTCTGAAGCTATACAGAATCTAGGTATATCAAGTACTGGATATCTGTTATTCATGAGGGGTAACCCCACTCCGGAATGGCTGAATACGATTGGGTACTCTTGTAATGTTGATCCCGATTTCTTCTTGAAACATCTGGACTTCAGGTCAACAGCAGGAAAGCAGGACTATTTCAACCTCCCCTCACTTCCATCAACCAACGAAAATTTCATAAGGTTACGCTGGACGACCATTGGATCCAGATTGGCAAACTTTGAGATCAATGGCCATGATCAGGGACGAATAGATCTCCTTCGAAAGGACAGCGCGAAGAAGATGGAGCAATATTTACAGGATATTCGTTCCACCCACAAAATGAGCATATGCGACTCCTTTGTGCGCCGTTTCGCTGTGCACGACGAGAATCACTTCTCGTTAGAACAGGATGTTTCCATATGTGTGAATACGGTTGGAAATGGATGGATTAGTAGGTTTCTCATGCCATTATATCCAAATCTGACGAGGCTGATGCCATCTAGTTGTTGTGTGGCAGGATGTTGGGAACGATTCGATGCAAGGGCTTAGTGGACCATGGCTCGAGCCACCGAATCACTCCTTTTCCTGGAAGACACAAGCACTGCCCACCATCCAACACAAGCCATACATGGCTCTGGAGGCTCGAAGCACTCCCATGCGCAAATGTTCCGAGGTTCCAGGGGCTGGAAAGTTCACCCAAAGTGCTTCTCTCCTCTACCTCAACTGTGGAAAAACGCTTGACCAAGAGCTCTTGTCATACAATCCATTCTATGTGTTGACAGATCTGTTCAAGTTCACTGCTTTCGCTGAGGCCCAGTTTCTTAATATGATGGAAACGAAGCTGAAGAAGGAAATCGATTTCTCGGTCACCGATAAACGCCATACTCCCACTTTTTCCAACATACTTTATAGCAAAACTCTTCTCGATCAGCACGTTGATCAGATTGAGGACGCCATTGCCTCAATCAAGAGTAATAACGATACTCCATTTGTTGACGGATCTGTCGAAATTGACCGAGAGGTCTTGGCGGTGTCCACGAAACTGCTTCGAGACTTCGAATCCCTATCTAACAGAGCAAAAGCACTGTCCCTGCATTGCGAAAACGGCATGAAGATTGTGGCAAACAACAATATTCTTCTGGAGTCGCAAAGAGCATCGAGCAGGCCGCTGGAGTAGCAAAATTGACGAAACTTGCATTCTTCTACATTCCGCTGTCCTTTACCACATCGTTCTTCGGTATGAACTTTACCCAGTTCGGCACAGGTGTGTTGAGTATATGGGTCTGGTTTGTGGCTTCGGCGCCTGTATTCATTGTCTCGGTCTTGCTTTTGAATTTCGATATCTCGAGGATATTCGGGGATTTGTGGAGGAGCTTTGCTCGCTGTTCAGGAAGAAGCGTGTGTAAATGCAACTCACGCTCTGGCGTTTGGAATAAGGAGATGAAAATCAGTTGGAGTCTCTGGATTCGCGTTGCACGTTTTGATTCATATTTGAATAGATAACTTCTTCCAACTTCATGTTCGCGAAATATTTGAATGCAATTTGTGCTCCTTCATGAAAAGTCCTGTAAGCGCAGCCAGACAGCTCATGCCAAAGGTGGTGCCAAAGACCGCCACCAATGCCACCATATAACTGTCCAAGACATCTTGTCTGTACAGTGGATCGACATGCGAAATCTCTTGGAAGTTTCCACGAATTGTATGAATGATGTCGCCAGCATCCGCGACTTGACCCAAACGGCTCCACAGTGCCTCCTTTAGCACGTTTTGAAATACCGCAGATGCAAATGTCACGCCTAGCGTTGAACCTGCAGAGCGAAAAACGAATGAAGCGGATGTTGCAAGTGCTTGCTCATCTCTCTGAACTGAGCTGATGACTGCCGTGAGATTGATGACGAGCATGCCACCGAAACCGAGGCCAATGATGGCAAGGATCAGGAATGGGTACCATGATGGCGTTGTGAGGGAAAGATGTATCAGGAGTCCTGACCCGACTACGGTGAAAAGATGGGTGAGAATGCTGAGGTTGTAATAAGTTCCGTAGGCCCGCATGATGAAGCCAGCTGCCAAAGCGCCGACTGCTTGCCCCGCGCTGTTTGGTAACAGTCTCAATCCTGCTTGAGTTGTGCTGTATCCTAAGAGCTGTATATAGACCGGAATGTAGTAAAGCACCCCGAATGCAGACATGTGGTCGAAACAGTATGTCAGCGATGCAGCAAGAACAGTTCGGTTTTGTAGTAGGTGAAGAGGGATGATGGGTTCCGATGCAACATTCTTTTCGATGTACAGGAATAAAGCGAAGAAGATGATCGATAGTGGAAGAGTGGTCAATACCAATGCACTTTTCCACGGGACCAGATTTCCACCGGCGTTCAAGCCCAGCAAGAAGAGGACCAGGGCGGTGATCAGGGTGATGCATCCAAGGTAGTCGACTCTGCGGATGTTTGACTTGTCGACTTTCTTGGTGGGCACTTTCACGACAAAGTACACCAAGACTGTGGCAACAAATATCAGAGGCACTTGTATCAGGAAAGCCCACTTCCAGCCCAGCACATCGTTCAGCCACCCGCCGTATAATCCTCCAAGACCAGTTCCAGCTCCATAGCAGAGGTTGTTGATACCTGTGATAACACCTCTTTTTCTCACTGGGACCAGGTCCGATCCCACAAACGTCGAAACAGCGTATATTGCACCTCCTCCAAGGCCAGCAAGGGCACGGCCAAACAGTATCTGTCCTTCATTGTTTGCGAGCCCGCAGATGAGGGTTCCAATTCCAAAGGTACTGTTCGCCACGATAAGTCCCGCTCGTCGACCGAAGATTTCGGTGAGACGACCACAGAGTGGCTGTGAAGCAGCCTGTCCGATCAAATATGCTGAGCCCAGCCAGGCGAGGGAGCCTAACGACTTGAAAGTGGTTGAAATAGGGACTAGAAGCGTAGCTACAATTGTAGAGTCTGCGACACAGTGTCAGCATGCGTATGAATGCACGCCCCCAAGACATAGAGATAATACCAATTGCAGTCAAGACAACGCCAACCTGGGCTCGCGGGTTAGTTGAGAGTTGTCTCAAAGTGACAAATGGGGATTTATAGCTTACCCACATACACCCAAGAATCAAGGCGAGTTTGGCGTTTGAGGGCTCCTTAGGGAGGACAGCCAGTACCAGCCCACTACTTTGTGCCGGCTCAATGCTGTCATCGCCGCTGCAATCTGTAGCCTGGTGTTCAATGGGCATGAATGCGGTCAATACGATCACATCTCGTTCGATATCATAAGCCAAGTGAAAACCTGCTGCCTTGAGTTGTCTCTCGTCTCTGGAACCAGATGCTCCAAGGTATATGCTGAAACTCTTCACCGAGTACGAATATTCAACACCCCGCACTGAAGCCGGATAATGTAATGTTGGTGGCGGTGAAGAACGTGGGGGTGAGACGAATTAGCGCCTGCATTCTCCAAGGATCTGTTATCGACTCGCAGACCCCATGAAAGCTCTCCTCAGATCGGTCTTACACGAGGCTTTGAAGCCTTTACAATCAAATACCTAGTGAATGAAAGTGAATGGAAACTCTTCAAGCAATTTTCCAAATGAGTTGAGGCCACAGCTGGGCGATTTCGAATGGCAACACAGCCCACTTCGTTCGTGGATTGTGACATGCGGCATATCACACTGTGCTCCACCGCGTCGAAAAACATGGCCGATTTTGATAAACGAGAACACTAAAACCTCCCCTACTCAACTTTGTATTGGCTACCTACCCACGCTGAAAGTATTATAACCCCCAAATATGATTCTGGAAAAGCGAGCGAACTTGTGCACACAGTTTGTTTGTATGCTTTGCTTATTTGTTGTTGATAAAATCGTGAGTTTATCGTATGTGGGCGGGATGCTAAAATCGGCCACTTTTTTCGACGCGGTGGAGAATGTGACACATCTATGCGTGCATACTGTGGTCGGGTCGGATGCAGCCTGTTATTTTCGGCCTCACCACACCTGGGTTGGTTGGCCACAATTCAGCCTTCGCCGCTAAGCTTCCATTTGGGGCTCTTTCCAACATTTCCAGGCCTTGCCTGCAAAACCATCCTCGTTGTGCGCAGCCTCCGTTCGCCAAGCAGGACATCTCAATCTGTCCAGCTCACCTATACACGACATACTCGTTGCATTTTCTACTGCGTTAACATATCGCTCCAGCAAGGCTGCAAACTTCACTTGCACGTGAACGGGATGCACTCCCCCGGCCCGGCAGCGCGGTTTCGGATACTCTATGAGGCTCAAAAGGTTTCGTCATTGTAAGGACCCAGCGCGACATATCATTCGACGTACAGACTAATTCACGTTTGTTGTAGTATTGTAGTGATTCCCGGGCTCGGGATATCTCCCCCTGAGAGTTGGGGGAGCTCGCATGGACAGCCGTGGCTCGAGACATTGCTTTCGAACGCGGCACCAAATTCAAGTATTCTGTGCTTTGATCACGGGCTCTCGACTGAAGACACCTTCTCCTGGCCTAAGCTAGTCGAGAGTGGCGATGCTCTCTTGCAATGCCTACTTAAGGAGCGTGAGAATGAAGCAGTTAGTCAACAATGAGACCAAAATATGAGAAGGGGATCACCTGACGCGGACAGAAACAAGAGTATCCTTTCCTATTTGTTTGTCATAGTCTTGGAGGGATTATAGTTAAGAAAGTATTGATTCTCGCACTCTCCTCTCAGGTGTATCGATGACTTACTTGTTCTAGGCATTGTGCCTTGCGCAGCTGGACATCAGGACATTCGGTGGTCTGATCAGTGTGGTCTCCGGTATTATACTGATGGGGACACCCCACTCAAAACAAGCCGCCGACGAAGTATGGCGTAACATATCACTGATACCAAAAGCGAGCTTGAAGAAGTTCTCGAAGCAGGAGATATCCAAAGATGAAATGAGCATTCTGATCAATATTTCAACCCAATTCGAGGAGATCAATGACACCCCCATTGCGCCGATCCTGTCAGCGTACGAGAAGAGGGAGACGAAAATTAGGAGCGGCCTTGGGAGATTCCAAGTGAAGTCAACTTTGGTAAGTCTCAGGAAATGCTGAAGTGCAGACGTTTAACATGAACACTAGCTTGTGAAGAGAGAATTCTCTCTGACACATATACACAACGAGAAATACATCGAGCTTGACGCAGACCATACGTCTCTATGCGATATTTCAAGTCAGAGCGATGCATATACGCAAATCGCCACGTTCATCAGAGAATCAATTGGAGCAACTCAACGAGACATATTCCTGGACAACGCGTCAAGCCACAGATCTGCAGAACAGGAAGATCAAGAAGACTACTTCGCGACGGAAGCACAATGCACGATGTCTGGAAGCATGAGCCCTGGGTATCGCACAGGCGGCGACGACGACTACCGCGAGGCTCGTGCGAAAAGTCCTCCATTTCGGCCGGGCCAGTTTCAGCAAAAACGCCACGAGAAAACGACTCGAAATCAACGAACCCAGATTTCATATACAGCAAGGCTTGCTACCTTTGACCTAATCTCCGAAGCTTCGGATTTCTCACAGCGAGATCCTAAACTGCCATGCTTCTTCCGAAAGTCGCACATTCGAAACCATGAGTTCTTTGGCCGGCAGGATGTACTGCGGAAAATGGAAGATGCTCTCCTTCCAAGATCATCAACTAAGCGGCACGGGGCTCACGATGAGCTACGCACCTTTGGCCTTTGCGGACTTGGCGGGGTTGGCAAGACAGAAGTTGCTGTTAGGTTCATGTTTGATCATCGAGACGATTTCGATGCAATATTCTGGGTACAAGCTGACGAAGCGGCTAAACTTGCGGAGGACTTTTGCCAGATCGCGCTTGAGCTTGGCCTGGAAGACCCTGGAACTGTCCAAAACAAAGCAGTAAGTCGTGACCTTGTCAAGAAATGGTTAACCTGGCCCTTGAAACACAATCGACGGCCCTCCATGCCGTCTATACATGACGAGTTTGCTTCCTGGCTATTGATTCTTGACAATGTTGATGAACCCGAAATCCTCAAGGAGTACTGGCCTTTTGAGGGAAGTGGCTCAATCCTGGTTACGAGTCGTGATCCATTAGCAAAAGGCAGGGCATTTCGAATGACTTCGGGTCATACATTGAAGCCTTTTGAAGAAAGAGAATCGGCAGAATTTCTGGTTGGCCTAACTCAGAACGACAGCGATGATGATGATGACGACGACGACGACGGCAGGGAGCAGCATCCTAGGCATCACGGTGCCGTTCCCAGCGAAGCTATTTCCGTCGCTCAGCGGCTGGGCGGTCTACCATTGGCGCTGACGCAAATGGCGGGAATAATCAATTTCAAGCGTCTATCGTACAAGGACTTCTTGTCTCAATATGACCAAGGTCAAAGAGTAAAAGAGCTTCATGCACTGAGACTTGGCATTCAGGACACTACATACAAGCACACTCTCTCCTCGGTCTGGGCTCTAGATCGACTCAGCCGTGGCGCTTTGGCACTTCTTGAGGTTATCTCTCTCGTTGATCCCGATCGTATACCGGAGGACATACTGACAGGAGGAGAGTTCAAACGCCCCATCGAAGGCTACCTGCAGGACACTGGCGAATATCACGAAGCAAGAGCCGAACTAGTGAAGTCATCTCTCATTACCAGAAATAAGCAGCAAGAATTTGTGAGAGTACACCGACTTACGCAAGATGGTGTTCGAGCTGAGATGGATGGCACACATCTGGAGACCGCGTTTGATACAACAGTATCTCTAATCGTCGCTGTTTGGCCTTTCGTCTCAATGGAGTGGCGACACGGCACTTCCAGGTGGGAGAAATGCGAAGCATGCTTCCCTCACGTGCTACGGCTGAAGAACTTTTATTTGCGAGAAATCATTCCAGAAAACATCTTCAAAGCAGGAATCAATTTTGCGAAACTACTGAATGACGTTGGCTGGTAAGTCTCCTATGCACGATAGATCCAGCGACAATCCTCACACGTATAGGTATTTTTACGAGCGTTCTATACCCGAAAACTGTGAAACATTCTTTCAACTGGCACAAGAGATCTGCGAATCTCAAGAAGGCGAGCCAGACGAGGAAGCTGTCGACCTTCTGAGCGAGATTTACTACAGTCGAGGCGCGGATGCATCCGAGGTCAATGAGCCAGAAAGATGTATGGAGTACACCACGAAGTTCTGGAAACTGCGCCTGAAACATGCCGAGACATCACTCAAAGGACAGCGAGACCTCAGACTCGGCATGTCCTATAATCAGATGGGAGTTGCATATCTGATGAACAGGGACTATGAAAGTGCCGTTGGCGTCCTTAAAAAGGCATTTGAGGTCTATGCTAGTCTTGACGACCCTGCCCCTATCAAAGCTACGTTACCAGCAGCCAATATGGGGCTCGCATACTGGTTCTTGAGACGATACGATGAGGCGTACACAGTGCTTATTGGAATTCTGAGGGAACGGGAGAAGGTTTTCGGCAAAAACGACAAAGAGTCTTTCAAGTATGCGCCACAATAATATTGATAGATTAAGCAGACTGACAGAAAATAGGACTGGTCGAGTGTTGCATGCACTTGGCAATGTTAGAGCTAGTCAAGGGCGACTTAAAGAGAGTTATGACTTCCACCAGAGAGCTTTGATGCAGTACAGATCGACAATCGGAGACAATCACCATAGAACTGCAGATGTATGCTATAAAGTCGCAGAGCACTACATACGGTTCGGGAAGCTCGAGGATGCAAGGTAAAGAAACTTCCCAGCTCTTGCAAAATTTTCATGAACTCATACGACAGCAGAAAACTTCTCGAGCAAGCTTTGAAGGTCTTCAGCAGTCGCATCCACTATAGACACGAGAAAGCTCGTACGGACCACCTAATGGGCAAGTTAATGGCATTGAAACGCAATGTAGAGATGAGCGAGCAGCATTTTTCCGAGGCTTTCGTTGGGTACCAGATGTTGAAGCCTGATGATCCTCGTTCTCGAGAAGAGCTTTCCGATACCGACTATGAGGAGCTGGTCTGCTTCTGGTCTTGCTAGCGCCAATTTGATGCATTGTGTAAAGGCTACACAATCCTCAAACAAAGGCCAACAGAGAGCGGAGGCTTGCATGTATGTGTTGTATGTGTTCTGCATCAGCGCGAATCGTAATGAAGGCTATATCTGATCAGCAGAGGCAGGAAGAATTCGCATTATCCGATCTTGGAGAACTTGTCGTGAGTGCTTCGATGTGCAAGGTTTTTTTGCGGGAGTTGCTACTTCTGTATTTGTGCCGCGGTGGGAGGAACCGGCGTAGTAGGACCTGCTTACTTGTCAGTCGTGAACAATGTACAGTACAACTTTGGGGACTGTGCTAGTGGGACCAAACATAGAGAATTTTCCACCGAAGCCATTGACTGCGCAATTCGTCGTAGCAAGAGAGATGTTGTTATTTCCATGGCCGTGGACGTGTTCGAGATTTGACGCAACTCACTTCACCTTGTGGAGATACTGTACCTACCTGTAACCATAGAACCTTAGGTACATTTCTCCGTTCCCCTAGGCACGTGAATAGTTTCAAAGCCAGAGCACGTAGGAAAGTCTTGAGATTCAAAGACTCTCGTGGAGGCCATTGAATACTGAGAATCTCTAGAAGTATGGTGCAATCGTTGAGCAGAGAAGAAGCTGTTGGAAGTTGAGACGGGAGCAAATGCTACCGCCGCAAATGACGCAGTGCCCACTAAAATTTTGGCGGAACTCCAGCCTTGTAGACACCCAAATATTCTCCCACCTACAATCTCGCGATATTGCCCGACGTTTTAATTTACTGAGTATTCTTACATGGATGTCTCTCTGCAGACCCAGTATCTGACCGACAATGGTCAAGAAGGGGCAAGCAAAGGGTGGGAAGCCAGGGGGTGGCGGCGGTGCTAAAAAGCCTTCCCCCGCAACGACAGGAGGCGATGACAGCTTCATCGTCTTTTCGAACTCCGACAAAGATCCCAAACCGAAGCGGCCAGCAGCAAACAATGTAACTGCATCTGCGGCGGGCTCTGCGGGGCAGGATGGACCTGCGCTGGCAGGAGAGGCGCCCAAAAGACTTGATGTCAAGAAGATCATTGGTGGGGCATCATGGACTGGGAAGCTGCCGGTGAACATGCTGTCTGAGCATTGCCAAAAGCAGAGATGGGAGAAGCCAGAGTATACAATGGTATGTATCGCAGATCAATTGCGCGACATAGCTAATTGTTCGTTTGCAGTCCAAGACGCCAGAAGGATACTCGTCCATGGTCATCCTCAAATCGAAGAACCCGAAGACACAAGAGCTCGTCCAGCTACAGCCCTTCAAACTTCCTCCTACACACAAGCATCTTGCTGCGAAACCTACAGCTCTCGAGGCGCGCCATTTTGCTGCAACCTACGCCCTCTTCCGAGTCTGTAGCATGCGAAACATACATATGATGCTTCCTCCCGACTATCGAGATCTATGGAAAGGAGAGTTCGAGGTGCTAAAGAAGGAAGATATCAAGGATGGCAGATCATGGATGTACGAAGCGGATCCGTTCGCAGCCCTCCGTGAGAGAGAAGAGGCGAAAGCGACAATGGAGAAAAAGCGAGCGGAGCGCGAGAAGGCCAAAGAGAAGGCTTTGAACACGCCTGGCGGACCTGGCGGTGCCAATCTGGCCCTGCGCAACGGAGGCTCCAGTGGCACGAATGCTGGATCTCACAATCTGAATCGAGGATGGACACGAGTGCCGAAAATTGAGATGGGCAAGCGCACACGCACGACAGTGGAAAGTCTGATTCGAAGGCATGCTATTTGGAATCCGCATGATGTCAAGATGTCAGAATTCCAAAAGCATTCAATTGTCAACGAATTCAAGACTCTTGAATTTCGACAAAGTCACGTCGAAGAAGCTGTCGAGGAATGTAAGGACCGAGAAGAGACTCTTGAATGGCTGCTCATTCACGTACCAGAGGATGATCTTCCAAGATGGGCTCTACCAGAAGGCTATGTCGCTGGCATCAGTATGGCTAGCAGCGACTTGAAGAAGGAGGGTGCAATCAAGCGATTAGCGGAGGCAGGATACTCTCTTGATCTCTGCAAACAGATGTACGAGATGCACGGTGATGAAGGGAAGGCTGCAGAAGCATTGCAGGCAATTCTTCTCTCAAGTGGCCAAGATCAAGACATGCCTCAAGCTGAGGAGTCATGGGATACAGAAGATTCGAAAGAATTGTCAGAGGCCATATGGGAAGAAGAATTAACTAGTCTTCAGTCCGTCTTTGGCGAGAAATATTCAAGGCCTTCGAAGGATGTATGCCGAATCTGCATCAAACCGTCCAATCGAGGTCGGCAAACCGAGGTTGACCCAGTCATCCAGATTAGGCGGACTCCTGAGTATCCTCAGAAACTTCCTGTTATCTTTGTTCACGCAGCCCTACCGGCATATATACGACTAAGCATGATGAAGCAAGCTTTGAACCATGCTGTTGATAATCTGGTTGGCGAACAGATGGTCTTTTTTCTCATAGATTGGATCGAGCAAAATTTCTACAGCATCGTCGAAAGGCCTGGTAAGCTTCGAGATGTATTTGCTGCTGCATCTACTGTCAGCGAGGTGCGCCCAGTTCATCGGAAGCGACAAAAGGTGTCGAGGCACCCCAAGCCAATCACCTGGACTACCAATGAGAAGGGCAAGGACGATTGGACGAGACGCCAGACAGATCCGAAGCTGCAAGCTAGAATTCAAGATCGAAAGACGTTGCCTGCCTGGGAAATGAGAGAAATCATCATCGACACTGTTGAATCACATCAAGTCACTATCATTTCTGGAGAGACTGGCTCTGGTAAATCCACCCAGTCGGCTCAGTTCATCTTGGATGATCTGTACCAGAGAGCCCTGGGAGACTGCACCAAGATCATGTAAGTTGCCATTTCCTTCTGTCTTCAAAGTTTTATACTAAAAATTTTCAGATGCACACAACCACGAAGGATTTCTGCTCTAGGTCTTGCGGACCGTGTGAGTGACGAACGCTGTTCTGTCGTTGGCCAAGAAGTCGGCTACATCATCCGCGGCGAGTCAAAGGCAACACAGAACACCAAGATTACGTTTGTCACGACTGGTGTGCTGCTACGAAGACTACAAACGTCAGGAGGCAGCAGCAACGACGTTGTTGCGAGTCTGGCAGATGTCAGTCATGTGATCATTGACGAAGTTCATGAGCGAAGTCTCGACACCGATTTCCTGCTGGTCCTTCTCAGAGATGTGCTGAAGAAGCGGAAGGACCTGAAGTTGATTCTCATGAGCGCTACTCTTGACGCTGGTGTCTTCGAGGATTATTTCAAGAGCATGGGCAAGGTCGGCAGGGTTGAGATCAGCGGCAGAACGTATCCCGTCGAAGATTACTACCTAGACGATGTTATCCAGATGACTGGCTTCAATGCTGGTCGCGCAGGCAGACCTGATGAGAACGATACTGATACTGCCGGCATGGATTCGGACATTGCGGCCGCCATTCAGAGCATTGGCATGCGCATCAACTACGATCTTATCACTCAGACAGTGAAGGAGATCGATGCTGACCTCTCACATTTGAAACAAAATGGCGGCATCCTGATATTTATGCCTGGTGTGGTTGAGATCAATCGAACATTGGATTACCTACGGTCAATACCCAATCTCCACGTCCTTCCACTTCACGCATCTCTGCAGTCTGTAGAGCAACGTCGGGTGTTCCCTCATGCTCCAGCTGGAAAGCGAAAAGTCGTCGTTGCGACCAATGTGGCAGAAACCTCCATCACAATCGACGACATTGTAGCTGTCATTGACACAGGACGCGTCAAGGAAACAAGCTACGATCCACAGAACAATATGCGAAAGCTCGAGGAAGTCTGGGCATCACGTGCAGCATGCAAGCAGAGACGCGGTCGAGCAGGTCGTGTTCAAGCTGGAAAGTGCTACAAGTTGTACACTCGCAATGCCGAAATGAGCAAGATGGCGGAGAGACCAGAACCCGAAATCAGAAGAGTGCCACTTGAGCAACTCTGTCTTTCCGCCCGAGCAATGGGAATCAAGGCCGTCGGAGCATTCCTAGCAAGCGCTTTGACACCACCTGAGAGTATGGCCGTTGATGGTGCGATGGAATTGCTTGGAAGAATGGGTGCTCTTGATGGTGATGATCTCACTGCACTTGGTCGACACCTTTCTATGATCCCAGCAGATCTTCGATGTGGCAAGCTGATGGTCTACGGTGCAATGTTCGGGTGTCTAGATGCATGCGTCACCATCGCCGCTATCCTCACGGTCAAATCTCCATTCGTTTCACCTCAGGACAAAAGAGAGGAAGCGAAAATTGCAAGATCACAATTCGCCAAGAATCAAGGCGACTTGATCGGAGACCTCAAAGCGTATGAACAATGGGACGAGATGGTCAGCAATCGAAGCATTCGACAAGGAGAAATCCGCAACTGGTGCTCAGAGAACTTCCTCTCGTACCAGACCCTGAACGACATCTCCTCTAACCGCACCCAATACCTCACCTCCCTCCGCGAGCTATCCTTTATCCCCACCTCACCTGCTGCCCTCGCTGCCATTAACAAAAGCAACTCGAATACTTCTCTCCTCCGCTCTCTCATCGCGGGAGCTTTCAATCCCCAGCTGGCACGTATCGATTTCCCCGACAAGAAATTTGCTCCTTCCATCTCTGGAGCTGTGGAGTTGGATCCCGAGGCGAAGACGATCAAGTATTTCAACCAAGAGAATGGCAGGGTATTTGTTCATCCTAGCTCGACAGTCTTCGATGCGCAAGGTTTCCCCGGGAATGCAGTATTCATGAGTTATTTTAACAAAATGGCAACAAGCAAAGTTTTCATTCGTGATTTAACACGTACGTCCCCTCCTTCCCTTCCCTCTCCCCCTTACTCCCTCCACCCTCTCACTTTACATTACTGGCAATGCTAACAAACCCAGCATTCAACGCCTACACAGCGCTCCTCCTCTCCGGCCCCATAACCCTCGACACCCTAGGTCGCGGCCTTGTCGTCGACGGATGGCTACGACTCCGTGGTTGGGCGAGAATCGGTGTCCTGGTTAGTAGGTTGAGGGGAATGCTTGATGATGTGTTGGCGAGGAAGATTGATGAGCCGGAGTTGGATTTGGGTGGGAATGAGGTTGTGGGGTGTGTGTTGCATTTGGTGGAGTTGGATGGTTTGGATCAGTAGGCTGTCACGTGTGGTAAGACAGTGGAAAGGGGGAGATTTGGATATGAGGTTGATGGACCTGATGGTGTGAATCGAGGAACTGAAATGCGGCTCTAGCAAGCGTGGGAGTGGGCTGGTGCTCATAATGTTCCAAGATGAACGGTACATTGGATATAGTCACGGCTCACGAATGCCAGGGAAAACTCTTCCGTAAAGGTTGGATACGCATGAGGCTCAGACAGGGGCGCAACGGTATGAATTAGAGGTTGCATTGACGGGAGAAGCATATAGATGGTGTTGCATCCCCTCGTTGAAATTTACAGATTCTTTGCACTATTTTGCGCTTCTTTGCTACTTGTTACACAAGATTCTCGCTCGACTCATTGGTCTTCGCTAGACCGCCTCGCTCGATTTTCACGCTACGCCCTCGACGACGCCCTCTCGCCCTCATTATGCAGGACGGGCGCCCTCAATCTGAACGCAGCCAGTCATCTAACCCCGAAATGGAGTTTGAGGGCGACGTTGGGGTCAAGTGAGGTTTTTTTTTTTGAGGCTAATTCTCCAGCGCCCGATCATGTCACGCCCTGCAGTTGCGTGCATATGCATGTCTGGTGGGAAACGAGTTGAGTCGAATCGACTCTTCTGGTACAAGATGGCACACTAGAGGTGTGTGGGTGATTAGGTAGATCTTAGGGGCGAAAGTTAGTTGCCCTTGTAGCAATGGCACCTAACCTCAGCCCCTAACGGAACCAGGTGATAGAGGAATGACATGTGATTTTCGCTTAACCAGTAAGGGCAGGTTGAGTGGGTCCTCCTTGTTTATATATACTCTAGGGTCTTCCCCAGATCTCTCTGGTGTCCCCAGAGATCCCCAGGTGTCTTCGGAGAAGTTGGGAGTGGGTGTTTAGTCCGGAGTCAGTTTGTGTGTTACAGGTGTGTGAAAGAAAGGTTTACGGCTGTTGTCTGTTTTTACAGAGTGAGTGAGAGGTGGCGACAGGAGGAGTCGATGAGGCTGAGAGGCCTGTGGTGGTTCGGGCTGGGTTGGAAATAGCAGGTGCGAGAGTGGGAGTATTTGAGTTGATCTACGTTGTTGCGGAGGGTGACGGGTCGACGAGTTTCGAGGAGAGATTGGGAGTGGCTTTGCCAGCTCGTGCTCAGTATCGTTTGAGTTTTGCTTGTCATCAGGGCATGAGAGTTGTACGGTTTATTGTCTTGGTTCAACTCGGAGAGCGGCAGACCTGGGCTGCGGTTTTGGGCTGGTTGGCGCCGTTATTGGCTATGGAGCCGTACTGTGCGAGACTTTGTCAGCCGGCTGAGGGTCAGACGGGTGATGAGTTATTGTACGAGAAGTTGGATGAGTTTGAGCGCTGGGATGAGAAAGTTCGACCGCTGGAGCGGGAGCGGGAGCTGGAGTTAGAGGAGGCGGAGAGCGATATGAATATGTCGAGTGTCACTCTTTCTTCAAATCATCTTCAGTCCATATTTCCATCGACTTTATCATCAGAAAGTCACTATGATGGCAACATATCCTCTGAGGATTTGCAGATAGTCGATCCCAATGCTCATTCCCAAGTCTCTCGCATACCACATATCCCAAATGAAGTGGCAGGTTTCCCATTCGTTGATCAAAACATCTCTGGTTTTGACGTCCCTTTCCAAACCCCTAGTTCTAGCCATTCAGATCTAGTGCTAGGACTTGAACACTTTCAGGAACTCGATCCATCTTCGGCGAAGGATGCAAATGATCATGCGATATCAAGCAGTGGTGAATGGGAAGTATCAAGCTATTTCCTGAATTCTCCCACAGCAAGTCCTTTCCAGCAGAGACCTCTTCCTTCATCTATGGTGCAGAACCCATTCAACAACCAACGTTGATCAAAACATCTCTGGTTTTGACGTCCCTTTCCAAACCCCTAGTTCTAGCCATTCAGATCTAGTGCTAGGACTTGAACACTTTCAGGAACTCGATCCATCTTCGGCGAAGGATGCAAATGATCATGCGATATCAAGCAGTGGTGAATGGGAAGTATCAAGCTATTTCCTGAATTCTCCCACAGCAAGTCCTTTCCAGCAGAGACCTCTTCCTTCATCTATGGTGCAGAACCCATTCAACAACCAAGCAAGCATGATCGGATCCGTCACGAGAACAGCGTTCACAATATGCAGGGCACGCAACTTTGCCCTGTTCCTGGATGCGTCAAGAGCCAGGGTGTTGGATACAGTCGTGCTGACAAGGTCACTGAGCACTTATGGAAGAAGCATGCGGATTTGGGGTATACGAAGGCTTAAGTGGTTCGATATGGGGAGTTAGATATGAGAGTAAGCGTGGGTTGGGGGTTGGTGGGAAGGGGGGCATTCAGGGACGATGGGAAAAGATGTTAACGGCCGAATTTCCTTGCGATTTTCAATACGCTCTTTATTTCGTTAACTTCTTTGCTTCCTTGAAATGACTTTCAGATTATTCATTATCTACTTGGAATTGAAATGATGGATGCGAAATGCTAGATATGTTTGAACCTTCACAAATATCTTTTGTTGTCACCTTCTCGTCTCGGAACCTGCATTCGATGAGGATGGTTCGTTCCTACAGTATCTTCAGCAACTTCGATGCAAGAAATCCAAGCATCGGGAAGGTGCTCCTAAAAGAGCATACCTTCCACTTCCCTCTCGTCCCCTCCTTCCTCTGGCTCTGCAATCTTCTATTCAAACCGGCATGAGCAGTTCAAAGGGCTCTAGGGAAAAGAAGATTTCTCCATGCCGGAAGTGGACTTCGGTTTTCTTTGTTCTTTCATTCTGGATTGGGAAACTGCAGGTGTGTGCCTTTCCCTTCGCAGCGATCAGCTGATTACGTGACGCGTCAACACTAGCGTCATTTCCTCCCACAAGCCTTCCCCTCTTTCTTCCCAACTTCTCTTCCCTTTCATCAGCAACCCCCGAAACACGAAATCCTCTGAACCTCTTTCGTCTGCCAGCCTCAGCGCGCGCAGAAACACTTTACAAGTCCTTCTCTACGATCGATTACCACGTGTGATCGACTCTTCATCTTCGTCTCCTCGCCTTCAACGTTGAGGTCAGAATCCCCTTCAACCACGCGTCGCCTATTCCACCTTCTGCAACGAGCCTCACCAGCACTCAGCGGTTCCACAGAGGCAAGTCACATCTTCACTTTCGCATGCAACGCTTTCAATCTTCCCGCCTTGCCTAGACTTTCTAGAGCTCACTTTCCGTGAGCAAGGATGGCCGTTGGCAGATACCAGGAGACTTTCCCGGATGCAGTGCAGTATCTCAGCCTAACATATCCCTCTCGATTGTCCTCGACAAGCTGGGGGATTTGAAACACTATTCACATGAGCATTCATGCTCACTTGAAGCCAGTCAACATGCCGCAGTCCAAGAAATCTGCTGGTAAGGCCAAGAAGGTCAAAGCTGAGCCGAAGATCAAGACTGAGTCCCCCGAACCATCAACACCATCGGTCCCACAAATGCCATACTCTGCTGGTCCTATCTCAATGGTGAGATTGTGTGACGACAACTGCGGCGCCTCGGGTGTGAAGCCTGAGCCTATTGATCCATCGCTGCAATCATCCGCGGGCATTACAACCTTCGTCAGCTTGTGTGATGGAAAGACAGTCTATCAGTTCACAGACAAGGTAAGTTCATCTTCTGCGAGCACCATACTCCTCTGTTTTAACAGTCCTAAATATCCCGAGGCTTTGGGACATTCTCTAATACCGAGATAGGACCAACTCTTTGATCCAACCACCGAGCCACGATATGCCAACGACCTCGGCCAGCCATACCTCCTTCTCAAATACAACCCTATCTTGCAGGTTAACCACATGCATGTCGGACTGGAGTATGGCGGAGGCAAGCCCACCTGAATGTCCCCAACCTCCTGGGACATTCTACTGACACCAAAACCTGTTATAGACCACGTCCATAATGGCATCAAGTGCGCTGATCAAGATACGGTTGTGATGATAGTCGGTGGTCGTACTATGGGTGGTTATACTGCTGCAGCTCGGTACTTTGGCCCTAAATCTGAGCACAACCGCAACAGTTTTGTTGCTCCTGAGACGGCCAAGCCACTGATCGACCAGATCCTCGCCCAAACATGCCTTGGTGAGTCCTCCATCCTAGATTATGGCCTAGAAAGTCCCGGCAAAGCTGGGAGATTGAACTCGCTACTTGATGGCACATTCTGACGAATCAAACAGGCTGCAACACTCTTCGTCAGCTCTTTAAGGACAAGCCAAAGATCAAGAAGGGATATATCATGACCAGTTCGGATGCTTTGATTCAAGGAGTGTCGAACATCTTCGAATGGACTAAGAACGGCTTTCCTGCTACCCTCCCCGAGGGCATGTCGCAAGAGCTGCTTGGACTTCTGCGCGGTCATCTTCAAGACTTTGACACTCGTGGCTTCGAAGTCAAGTTCTGGAAGGTCGCCCCAGAATTCATTACTGGTAAGCCCGCTTTCTTAATTTCCCGAGGCTCCTGAAATATTCTACTGACACCAAAACAGGTCCGACCTTTCCATCCGAAAACCAATTGCTCGACTTCTTCGATGCTCCCCATGAAACCGATGTTAGCACATGCCACTGCACTGACTGTATGGACCGAAAGCAGTACGCTGAGCTCAAATTCGCAAAGTATGGAATGGCCTGCTGCCCCTGCGAATTCGGCAAGCTGCTAGCAAAGAAGTACGGAAAACTCAAGAAGGTGAGTTTTAATTGTCCAAAGACTGCTGGGACATTCTACTCTACTCTTGGAAGAGCTTACTAACACCGAGATCTAGGGCGACAAGTTTGTGATCACTAACAATACCGGTGTTACGGAGGCTACGGTGATCATGCGCGTTGATGCCAAGGGTATGGTTTTCCAACATGCGTCTGCCTGATTGGTATCTATGAGGCCGCGGCCAGATCTACTGCATTCACTGCTGTTCTGACCAGCAAGCCATCATTATTGCGTTGAGGTTGGGAGCGTCGGACAAATGGACACGGGTTGAGAACCAATAATGACGTGTACGAATTATGATGGAGTGTTCGCATGGCTAGGCGCAAATATGGAGTACAAGCTCTCGTGGCTGTAGATAGCTTGCACTGGGATTATGGGTTGCCGTTGATGTGTGGGTTGCATCTTACCCTCCAACTTTGCTTGTATGATAATGATCATGGTCTATTTGCAAAATTGAAAGGCTCTCGTCCACTACACAGCGGCGTTTGATTTGTGAGAGTTCTTCTAAATGTAGGAGTAGATCGTTTCAATTCAGACCACATTAGGTGCCACGAGCTCTAAGAAAGGCTGTGACCTTAGCGTCTGGTATCGGCGAGAGCGAGTGGTGCAACGCCGAATCGTGGCTGGCACAACAGCGCGACTCCTGAAAGGTCTCTGGAAAGCATATAGGCACGGCCTTCCCCCCTCATTATTCGAATGATTTTTACTTTGCTTGAACCTATCATTGTCCATCCTTCGGGACGACTCCGACAGCCTCACTCCCTTTACCGCACAAGTTTTCCAGAAAGCCTCGCTTCTTTCGCGCTACGCCCTCGACGCCCTACATCATGCGGGGCGAACGCCACGACCAGGAATATCCTGAGCTCAGCCAGTCATCTCACCTCGATATGGGGTTTGAGGGCGATGCTGGGGTCGGGTAAGTTTTTTTTACACAAAGCTGAACCTATATACAGATGTGCATGGCACAAAGCGGGCACCGTCTTACCGCTGTCCAATGATCTCTCCCACGACTTACGAATTTGCGAACCACAACCTTAACTCCAACGAGCCGCATGTTTCCAGAAACTCGTCCGCCGAGTTGAACCTACCATTTCAGCAAGCCTTTGGCCCTTTTCGCAACCAGAATCCCTCTTCTTCGTTTGAAAGTACTTGGGTCAATGACTCTTATGAACACACTCTTGCTAGCTTCCAGTCTGGAATTGATTATGCGGCTTCTACTTCAAGAGAAGTTGCACACGCCAACAATCATGTCGACCGGAATTCTCGGTCTACGATAGCCGTCAATGGATCAGTGGCACAGCATGACCAATTCCCGGTGCATGAGTCTACCTTGTCCCCGGGGTTTCCAGATAACGGCAATGGCTCTCATGGAATGAACACGTTTATGGACGCTGTTGTCGCGACATACGACCAAGGGTTTGTACTTGATGGTCAACTCTCGATGACGATGGACCCGTTTCGCGATACTCATCCAGGGACTGGAACTCCCTTTGAGCTTGGATACGATACCGCCACAGGGAATTGCCACTCCGATCAAGGAATCTTTGCCGACCAGGATTGGACTAACAATCAAATCGATTCGATGTCCGCATTCGACCCGACAATTGCTTCCTCTGGCGAGAGCATGTTGGCTTCATCTGCTCCCATAATTGACACTCAAGCAACTCATACTGCATCCATGGCACCTGCCGTTCCTTCAATTCTTGCGCCAGTTGCTCTCCATCGATGCACGATCACCGGCTGCAACAAGTCCTTCAAGCGGGACTTCTGTCGCCGTCGCCACGAAGCTACCCATCGTGCTGCTCATGGTCATCACTTCTGTACCGTACCAGGATGCTCTGCTAGATACAAGCGTGCAGATAAGCTCACTGAGAATATGTGGAAGAAGCATGGCGATTTGGGTTATGTTAAGGCTTGGTAGGATTCAGGGGCTCGGCCAACATAGGCGAGAGAAAGGCGCGAGATGGAGGGGAGGTTTCACGGCTAACTTTCATTTGTTGTTGTTTTGATTTTTATATTGGGACTGTCTTTACTACTATCATTTCCCTAGCTATGATCGGATACTCCACTTCATTCTAGATAAATTGATCTATTGGTTTCTACGAAACGGTCGTCCTTGCGTTAGCAACCTTTTGATCTCAACTACCGTGTACCGTCTTTAAATACTTACAAATTGAGAATCGATAGTTCCGCAAACAAGTTTCAGTGATTACAGAATGAGACAGGAAACCTTTTTTTTCTTGATTCAAGAGCTGGGCCGTGAAAACTGGGGTCCTGACAGCTTCACGTGATATCAAACCTCGCCCCTTTCTACCCTGCTTCATCTCGCTTAACATCCGTCTAGAAACACATCAAGGATCAGATACTCACCAAGCTGGCGGAGTCTACAATATCAGCGTGCCGTTCAATCGCAAGTCCCTGCTAGATGCGCCAACATAGATTTAGAGGTTCCAGCCGGCAACACCCACTCTTGAGCAACAACATCCCATACACTCAAATCTCTCCTCGTGAGATCGAAACGTACCTGCGTACTACCCCCTGCCGTGATATTTGGCTTCGAAATCCTCTCAGTCGGCGGAATTGGTGTACCACTGTATGGAATCCCGACATAGAGCTGGACAACTTCTTGTCCAAAAATAGATCCGATGTTGCTGACTTGTAAATCAACGGGTGGCAACCACATCCCACAGGTCGGATCTTCCTCCTGATATCTTTGGAACAGTTGAATATGACTGGATGCTAGCGTTGGATTCTTTGGAAACGGATAGCCGAGAGTACTTAAAGGTTGTATAAGACAGTCCGAAGTCGAACTCGTAGTGTGGGGTAATGCTAAGTGCGTCGAACCTGCGGTAGTCGATATAAAGTCCCTCATCGAAATCACGTTGTGGGAACAGCGCGTATGGAGCGACTGGTAGACCTGGAGTCGCGAGAGCGGCATAATCGGGTTCGTTCTTCAGCATTGTATATGGTTGATTACCTTTATAATCTCAGATGACAAGTGACTCCACCAAAGTCCGTTTCCGTTTTTGAACCTGAGCAGTCGCCGTTTTAACTTGAGCCGAGGATGAGTGTTCGTGGAGTCTTGCTTGAGCATCTTAAGCAATCTCTAAATTAGCTTAACCACTATAGGTACGGATTTGTTTTACTACCCTAATGGCTTGTTTGGGCTCCCCTTATAACCCGGTTACAGTTTTCTATAGATTTCGGCAAAGTAGGAAATCCGTTTTGGTTTTATTTTTAATTTTACACGGATTTTCCTAGGAACAAAATTCGAATCCCTTATATTAAACCTTATATAAATAATAATTTAATTTTAATTTATTCTTTTGAATTTATTAAAATATTATAATAATATCTATTCTTAATCTCTTATCAAATTTATAAGGGTTTTTATTTGAATTAATTTATTTAATTTTATAATTTAATATTATTATATATAATTTTTATTTATAAAGAATATAAATATTTTTCTTAGTTTGAAATTAAAAGAGAATTTAAAAATTCAATTATAAAAAAACTTTTATAAAGAATTTAATAATAAATAATATTTAATTACTTTTATTATATATTTTAATTCGAATAATTTATAATTATAATTTTGAATATTAATAATGAAAATTATAAAAATTTAATTATAAGAATATTATTTAGAAAATATAATATTATATATTTTATAATTATAATATATATTATTTTAAAGAGATATTTATATTACTTTTAATATAATTAATTATATTTAATTTTTAATATTCATTAATATAATTAATTTAATTTTTATATTTATATTAAATATTTTAAAATAATAAATTTTTAGAATTAATTTTAATATTTAAAGAATTAAAAATACAAAATACTAAATCTCTTAATATATCTTTATTAAATCACGTGATATATTATTTTACTATTTTACCTTATTATAATATTCTATTGAAATTAATATTTAGAAATTCAAAAGTATTATTAATATTTAAAATAAAGAAA
>FJOG01000029.1:226299-238274 GCA_900073065.1 Phialocephala subalpina
ATTAGAATAAAAAAAGAAAAATTACAAAAATAATTTTTTGCAAATTATAAATTTAAAATAAATTAATAAATATTAAAGTTTTTAAGAATTATAAAAAATAATTCTATGAAATTATTATTCGATTATTTGATTATATATTAGAAAATAAAATACAAGGGAATTTCTAAAAGTTTTATTATAATTTAATAATTTTTAGAAAAAATTAATCAATATAATAAAAACCAAAAATATAAAAAAGAAATTTATATTTAATAAAAATTAAAAAGGAATTATAAGTAATAAATCATATTATAAAAAATAAAAATAAAAATGAATTAACGAATAAATTAAAAAAAGGAATTATAATATATATAAAATTATAATAAAAAGAGTATTTAAAATAAGAAAATTATTATTATAATTTAAAAAAGAAAACTTTTTTAATTATTTTTATAATTAATAAATAATATAATTTATAGTTCCTAAAATAAATTCTAATAATAATAAAAATTTATTTATTTACGTAATTATATATTAATATTACCAAAGATATTTATTATATATAATAAATCAAAATTATATAAAGTTTTTTATTTTAATATACTTGGAAATTAATTAAATTATATAAAAATTATAAATAAATTGAATTTGAAATAATATATTAAAAAATTCTTAAATATATTAAATAATTATTTAATTTAAATTTATATAATTTTAAATTCAAAGAATAAAATTATAATATTTTTTCGAATAATTTATAAAATATAAATTTTCTTATAATATATAATCTTATTATTTATTATTATTTATTTCGGAGTTAAATTAATTTATATTATTAATTTCGAAGAAAAAATTTTTAATTTAAAAAAATTCTAATTAATTTTTTATATAATTCGCAAATATTAAAATTAATTTTAAGAATTTTTTTTATAATAATATTTATAATTCAAAAAAAAAAGCTTTGATTATAAAAATATTATTTAAAGAATATAAAGATATATATATAAAATTATAATAATTTTAATTTGAAATTTTAAAATTTTTGATTTTTTAATAAAATAAATTAAAAATATATAATAATATATTAATTATTATTTAATTAAATACTTTAAAAGTTTTTAATTAATTTTATTATATTTTATATCTTATGCGAATTATAAATATATTAACTTATAAATCTTTATTTATTTATTAAACTTTTATTATTTTCTTTATATTTTATTAATATATTTTGAACTTTATTTCAAATTATAATTACTACCAATTAGAATATTAAGCTTTTCGAATTCCAAGAAATTACATTAATAAATGACTGAGATATTAAATTTTTAATCGAGTTAGACGAATGTGCTATTGGTAGGAATATGCTTTGACACGGGATTTCGGTTACGGAGTCCTAGCCCATGGAGTTCCGGTCAATAGGATCAACGTCAATAACCAAGCGCAGATCATAGAACAGATCAAGATGGAAAACAACTGCATCACCAAAGGCATGGAAATAAAGTTCATCGGATGCCCCCCCCCCCCCAAAACCATTCAAAACAAGAAAGCTTCCTCCCGTATTGTCAAATTTACTAAACCCGAACACCCGAACACCCGAACATGGCAATTAATGAAGGTCTCATCATCGAGGCGGCGATGCAACAGTGCGAATGCTATGATCGGGGCTGCTTCCTCTTCTCTCATCTGGGATCAACGTAGAATCGAACTCAAAAGATTGCATCTTTACTGAGTATATTAACTATTGTTCAATTTGCACCTCTCTCCGAATATCATCCTAAATCTACTATACCTCTCTCTAAACATCACCTTAAACATGCTCCACAGACTCAATTGTCGTCGAGTTATCCTTTTCCAAGCGCTCTTTAACGCGGTGCTCCAGGTCGTGGATCGCAAAATCTACGCTATCCATCATGGGCACAAACCAAGATAAGCCACTAAATAGAACATTCATCTCTTCCAAAGGACGTTTGGCGGCCTCAAGCATGAAGACCCAGAAAAATATAATGTTTGTAAAATTACAAATAATAAAGACTATAAAGTAACGCCAGCCAACGTCGTGGATAGCTGGGCTCGTGATTTGCCCAATTATTATATTAAAAGCGAAGAATGCTATTACACTAATTAATACTCTTTTCGATCGAGTGCTAAGATCGAAGATCTCCGCCGGAATAATTTAAGACAAAAAACCGCACGTGAATAAGAATGATATCTGATAAAGCCAATTGATCACAATGAAAGCCCAGCCAAGGGAGTACCGGGCCGAAGGCGAGGCAGTCGGGAAGCTGGCTATCGCTGCGATAACAATAATAAAATAGAGACAATTAATAAGCTTGCCGATAATTAGAGGCTAACGGCGACTTAGCCGATCGATAAATAGAATAGTGCAAAGTTACACTAAAATAAATAGGACGTTACTAATGCCTTAGTATTTGAGAGCGTTTGTAGTGCCAATATTAATAGTCTTATAAATGAAAGGGGAAAAGTACTATATGGCGGAGACACTTGTCATTTGCACTAAGGCTTAAAGAGCAGTTGTGAGAAGGAGACGACGAAAGCTCGACTTTGTCGTAAACAGTTCCATGTAGCTTTTTGCTGCCTATTCGCGCTCAAGGGTAATCGTGGCTTGGATCTGATCAAACTTTGCTTGAACCCATGGATAGTTCTCATTGTTATTCGCATGGAGCTATGCAAGGGCCTTAAGGCCCTTTTCTGCCTGATCATTATTGATCAGCCATCTTAGAGACTCCGGGAAAAGGAGTTGTCTGTATTAATGAGGTGGTTAGTTCTATAGGCAACCCAAGCTAGATGCAGTTAGAGAAGAACATCTTATGCCTTAGACTTGTATTTACTTGCAACGGCAGCGCCAATGCCCAGCATAAATTGTTGCAGGCCTGTGATACGCCCACGAATGGTAGGGTGTGCAATTTCCGCTTGGTACAACGGAATAATCATGACCAGAAATCCGACTCCGAAACCAGCGGTGGCCCGTCCGAAGTACAAGAAGCCGAGATTTTGAGCACTAGTCTGCAAAGCACCCCCGAGACAGAAAATAATTGCACCGATCATGATAGTGAGGCGTCGACCAAGCTAGTCGCATGTTAGACCAGCAAGGGCAGCACCAAAAAAGGCACCGCCTGTGAAGACAGAAACGACAGCTCCACTAGTGCAGTGTTAGAGATTACGGCTGCGATCTTTGCGATCTCATTGACTTACGTTTCATCCGGGCTTGGGTTATTCAACGTAGTATTGAATGAGACTGAAACAACGACTCCCCCAATGACACCGGGGTCATATCTGCGAAAACGTTAGTTATTAAACGTCATAGTCTCCATTTAACTATGCGAACCCGAAGAGAAAAGATCCAGGCGAGGCGAATATACCAACGAAGAACTTTTTAGCGCATTAGCATATGTCAAGTATAACTATATAAGTACACGGTTTAGAGTCCCATTCTGGCGGTCTCTCTGAGAAATTCTTCGATGTGTTTGTCCAACGGTGCGCTGGAGTTTTGCAACGAAGGGTGAATATGTTGAAATGTGTTGAAATGTATCTTAAGGATCAGAAAGACACTGCTCTATAGATAGTGCAGCATTTTATATACTCGGTTCCGTCAAGCCATGAATCACGTGGACCAAGCTGGAGTTGGTGGCTACAATAATCTGGAGGCGGGGAATTTGGGGGAAATGACTTGATTGTGTGGAGTCAAGCCATACTGTACATGCGGTCTAATCACAATGGCTCACGGCGGGAAGAGTGGATTATTTGTTACTGGAGCACTTGTCAGTTGTAGCTCAAAAGCACACACTCCGCGGCCGACGGAGTATAGACCAATCACCGTATGCCTTGGCCGGCTCAACTCTCGCGTTGCGCCGGATAAGCTAGTCCGTTTATCGAATGTCGGCAAATATCAAACCTGGAACCCAGAAACGCCAGGGAGACTATTTAATATACCTAGCGCGCCGGAGGATAGGCCAATCAGTTTCTTCTTTGTCCGACTCTAGTGATATCTTGAGCTCACGCTTTTAATTTGCTTGCTCATGCCCTGCCAGAGGTTACCGACAATCTTTCCAGGAACATCCTACATCACGTTAACTACATGTTTAGTTCTCCATATTCTGGGCGACGGGGTCAATGCCACCCCGCTTTGATGTTTCTCAAGGGCCTGCCGCAGTGCCTGGTGGTGCCGGGATGCGAAAGCAAAGCTAGGAAGCGGGAACCAGAAATCCAAAGTCCCCCATTCAGATCTAGTCCAGATACGATGAGATATCACCAGCGTTCCATGACAGCCTAGGCCCTATTCTACCATCGACATCCTTTTGGTTGCTCTCAGAGATCCCAAAGACCCGTCTCTCAGCTCATTGAACCAGCATCCATTCTACTGCCAGCCGAACGCTCTTGTGGACAGCTTGGGCGTCACTCAGTGTCAAATAATGTCGTCCGAGATCCCACATTTGCCGAAGACTGAAACCAGTCAACAGCTGATTGTTGACGGCAAGCCATTTCTCATGCTTGGTGGCGAGTTGCAGAACTCTTCCATGACTTCTGCAGCATTCATGGAGACCGTGTGGGCTTGGTTGGTAGATACAAACGTCAATACCGTCCTTGGCTGTGTCACGTGGGAACAGATAGAAGCAGTCGAAGGAACATTTTGCTTTGATGAACTTGATAAAGTTATTCAAGGCGCACGACGACATGGACTGCGTCTTGTGCTCTTGTGGTTTGGATCCTTTAAAAACGGTATGCACTGCACCAAGGTTTGAGCTTTATCAGTTTGCTAACATTCAGGCCTATCCTCCTACGCACCCACATGGGTCAAAACGAATAACAAGCGCTTCCCTCGAGCCAAATTGTGCAATGCCGGTGGAAAATTAGAAATGGCAGATGTCCTTTCTATTTTTGATTCCGAAGCACCAATGGCTGATTCGAAGGCCTTCGCTGCCTTAATGCAACATGTTAAAGAGGTGGATGAACACCACTCAACGGTGATAATGGTTCAAGTTGAGAATGAGGTGGGTCTACTCGGAGATTCAAGGGATAGGAACCAGTCTGCAAATGACCACTTCACCTCAGCAGTTCCTGAATCACTACTGAAGTTCCTCAACGAGAATTGGGACATTCTTCATCCGAAACTCCGAAGCCATCTCCATCAATTCAAAGCGAAAATATATAGCGTCAGCGGTTCATGGGTGGAAGTATTTGGAGACAACGACTTCACAGATGAGCTCTTCATGGCATACCACTATGCGCTCTATGTCGACTCTATAGCATCAGTTGGAAAATCGATCTTCCCTGTACCGATGTTTATAAACGTGTGGCAGAACTATTCTGACGAGGACAGCGAAAACCCATTTCCCGCAATCGTTGGTGGAGGGGGAAAACCTGGAGATTACCCTTCTGGAGGTGGGGTAATTGGCGTACTCGATATCTGGCAAGAATTCGCAAAATCGTTAGACTTCGTCGCGCCAGATGTGTATCTGAACGAGTATTCCAGCTCATGTGCAAATTATCGTCATCGAAACCAACCGTTGTTCATTCCTGAACAGAGACGAGATGACTTTGGAGCTCGTCGAATATGGAACGCCTTTGGTACCCACCAAGCTCTTGGAACTGCGCCCTTTGGTATCGATACAATCGACGTTACCTCAAACCCGTTCAAAAAGCATTACCGCCTGCTAGCGCAAACAACTCATCACATTCTCGCTGCTCAGCGTCGTCTAGGGAGTATGTGTGGATTCTTTTTTGACGAACTGCTGGAAAGAGGGAAAGATCCTACTCCCTTATTTAGCGCTGCCTTTGGGGATTGGAAGCTTTTCATCGGACGCTCATTTGTGTTTGGCAAACCATCTCCCGGATTCGGCATCGTAATCCACCTCGACGGGGCAAAGTTTCTGCTCATAGGCGAGGGATTCCAAGTCAAATTTCAGTCCTTGAAGGAGACTTCGGCTTTCACCGGAATTCTCAGCTTTGTGGAGAAAGAGGTCGTGGATATTGATACAGGAGAATTGAGGACATTACGGATGCTGAACGGTGATGAGACACGAAGTGGCTCAGCTGCTGTGATGCCAAGTGAGAATCCAGATTATGGGGATTTCCCTATCTCTATTACTATACCAGCGGGGACTGGCATTGCAGAGTGCGAAGTTTATGCTTTAGAGGAAGCATAGCATTAGGTTTTCGACCTGGGCGCCTATTAAGTCAATGAACGTAAGAGTTGGGGCCACAGCTCATGGAACCCCCTAAGCGAAATACACCAAAAATGCCCATTTTGACCCCTTTTTTAAAAATTTATACTTTTACTTTAAATTAAAAATTATAATAAAACTTTATATATTATTTATTATAGATTTTGGAAGTTTAATATTATTAGTAAATTATTAAAATAAATACTTTTAAAGTAAATACAAATTAAAAATTTTGGTATTTTTATATAAAATTAAACGAATTTATATAGAAATACTAAAATTTTCAATTTATATTTACTTAAAAACCATTTATTTTAATGATTATTAATAATACTTTAAAAATATAAATATATATAAAATTATAAATAATATTCTAATATAATTTTTAATTTGAAAGAAAAATATTTATAAATTAAATTTTTATTAATATTTAAAAAAAATATAAAAATAATTATTTTTATTATATTTTATTTAAAAAGCTTATAAATTATAATCGTAATTCTTATAATAATTGAAATATTATACTCGAATTTCTATTATATTCCAAGGGCTAAATAGTTTATTCGCTCGTTTAAATTTGAAATTTAGCCTTAAAATAATTAATAATATTTAAATTATATATAATTTGTTTCCTTTTTATTCATTTAAGACTTAATAAGAATAATTCAATTTAAGCTCTCAATTCAACATTCAAGCTCTCTTTTTAGAGCAATATAAAAAGTCTAGCTGCCACAAGCAATAAAAAAGACCTAAGGGCTCTAAGCTAGACGGGGTCTTACCAAGTTCTAGGGCGCACATCGCTAGTTTACACCGTATAATCGCTAACCTCCAGGCCCCACATCACTAACTTCCAGCGACCGCCCCGGAGATCCCCCTCCCCCCAAAAAGGTGCTTGCTACCAAATTACGATGCAGTTCATGCGACGACTTAAGAAATGTCGAGGTTTTTTCCCTAGCGTCATTAAATTGCACGGTAATTGTTGAAAGTCTTTGAAGTATTTGGAGTGCAATTGAGAAATAAGCGAAAAACCCGTCTGGCGACGGGATATGCACTGGGCAAATCAATATCGTATGAAATTTTCTAGCTAAATTGGGAATTGAGTTCCCAGCCGTTCGAAATGAAATTCAAGAGTGCAACTTCTATTGTATGCGCCCCAATCACGAGTCGTTAGTGCTGTAAAACCTCTTGCTGCGCTAAGTCCAATCGTCGTGCCTCGGATGCTATCCCAACCGCCGAGAGACTGTCAGTCGCGGTTCCCTGCAATGCTGGCTCCGCAACTCCGCACAAAGGTTACTCCTTGTCACTCCTTGGCAACAACATCTGCAGCCCCAAAAACTGGCGTTGGCTCCAAGTCTCCAAAACTTGCGTTGGCTGAGACCGACCGGCGCAGCGATTGCACGACTGGCTGTTACTGCGGTTGCGGGACTGAAAAAGGGGGTGGTTCGGTCACGCTTGATACCCCCCGCACGACTCCCCATTCCTTGCAGGACAACTTCGGGCCAACCGAGAAGAACGATCCCAGGCAACCTGATCGTCTCGGGGCATTGCGAACCCCCGCAGTATAAGGGCCGTTCTCCACCTCGAAAATGTGCATTTGCTAAGACTGAACCGGCGTACCGATTCTGCGATTGGCTGTTACTGTGGCCCCTGACCACGGATCTGACCCCAGAATTCACGCCACTAGCTTCTTGCGATTCTGATCGCTCCGTTAGCTTCGGTATGTGTTCGTTGGACCTTCGTCCTGACGTTGTTCCTATGAGGCTTTCCTTCACTTGAGGTTGATTGAATCATTGAATCGGTGTATAAATACTGCCTGATCTCTACCTCTTCTTCTCTTATGTCTAGCGACCAGTTGCAAACTCAAACACTTAAATATCATCAAGTCGCATTTGGAAAATGTTCTACTCTATCTCTAGGATCGCCGCCGCCACTTTCTCACTTGCTGCAATTATTGTTTGCTCCCCTCTCGAATTTGGCCCCTCAGACCTCTTTCAGCGCGCAAATCCCACTTTCACTCGCGGACTGAACAAGCATATTTTTGACCCACCTGCTTCCTGGGCATCATGGCGAGTGGTTTACCACCGCGCCGTGCAACTCAATGATGGCACTCTGCTCAGCTCGTGGGAAAATTATGCCCCAGAACCTCCCTTGGAAGCGGCACCTATCTGGCGATCCACGGATGGCGGCAAGACCTATGCCAATTTCTCCCAGGTCAAGGATCAAGTCAACGGTTGGGGCATGAGATATCAGCCATTCCTGTACGTTTTGCCCCAAGCTTTCGCTGGCCTCAAAGCTGGCGATCTCTTATTTGCGGGCAATTCTGTTCCCTCGGATCTTTCGAAGACGAAAATCGATGTATACTCCTCTACAGATGGTGGACTCACGTGGTCCTTCCTGTCAAGCGTTGCAACCGGAGGTCGAGCGTCTGCATCAAACGGGCAAACACCAATTTGGGAACCTTTTCTACAACTGTACAATGGCCAAATTATCTGCTTCTACAGCGACCAGCGCGATCCTAAACACGGCCAGAAACTCACCCACCAGACAACGACCGATCTCAAAACCTGGACGGCCAACGTGGACGATGTTGCAGACCCTGATTACAACGCACGTCCCGGCATGACTACTGTGGTTCAAATTGGGAGCGGGAACTGGATCATGACGTACGAGAACTGCGGCCCCGGAAACTGTCAAGTCCATGTCAAAGTCGCGAGCAACCCTCTCATTTTCGGCACCATTTCTGGGTATCCTCTGCAGGCTTCTGATGGAACAATTCCCTATGGCAGCCCATTTGTTACCTGGGTTTATAATGGTGGCGTGAACGGTACCCTCCTTGTGAATGGCAACAGTGATTCTTACTTGTACACAAACACACAGCTGGGTGTGCCTGGAACTCCATGGGAAAGGATCAATGCTGGCACTGATCAGGCGTATTCGCGATGTCTGCACCCATTGGGTGATTATGATAGCCTAATCATCGCCGGCGCAGGAAATTTTCAGACTGGGACGTATGCAAACAACGTTACTTACTCGATTGTCAGCCTCAGCGGCCTTGGTATATGATTCTATACCCGATGAAAGCTGAATTTAATGAAAAAGGTCTTGGAGAAATCTCGCCTCGAATTGTTGAGCTGTGTCAGGCAGATTGCGAAAGTGTGATGAGCTTTAAGGCCTCGCCTTCGTTTCATGTTGTTTATGGTCTAGCTTCAAAATAAAAAAAAATACTGGTATATGCAAGAGGTAGCAACGAGACATTCAAAAACTACCAAAGGATCCGCTGACGACTCGTTAAATGAGGAGTGATATAACGGATCCAAAAGCCGTGATCCGAGCGGCCCAACCAAGCTATGTTCAGTGCCGAGGCCAAGGTCCTCAATCCTCATCGCTACCTGATTGAAAACGGCCACCTAGGAACACCCAAGCTTTCAAGCTTTTCAAAATAATTGAAAATTGCTAAATGATAGCATTATGTTTAAAGCGGGCCCGAGATTCTACACGTCATTTAAATAAAAGAATTGTATTTATGCCGCTGTGTTGCCCAAGTTGCTTGAAAAAGGCTACGCTGTCACTAAGCGAATTACCCCGCACTGCGTGAAGAGAACCCAGTGAACTCTTCTGTGCCTCGAGATCAGTATCTCAATGATCGAGTTGCAGCCAGGCCAGGTGTAGGCCGAACGACAATGAGGAAGATTCAAGCCTGCCGACAGTGTAGAGATACGAAACGCAAATGCCATTTCGAACTTGGACAGCAAGCCTGCGCGTCGTGCTCGGAACGCGGATTACTCTGCTCGAAAACCCCGCCTGGACCGCACATTCTGCGACCGGCATCTCCACATCGGTTCCCAAACGATGCTTACATCTCTGCTTCAGAGCTTGCTGTCGACATGCCCGCTAGTACTGTAGTTAATCTGGTCAAGAACTATCTCACATGCGTTCACGATAAGCCCCATAGCCTGTTCCACTTGCCATCATTATGGGAAAGCATTCATTGCAGGTCTATTAGCACAAAACTGCTTTACAGCATCTGTGCACTGGGGTGCAGGATTTCTTCGGATAAGAATATGCGCCTCCTCGAACCGAGACTGTCAACTACGGCGAAGCGTTTGTTTCAACTGACACTAGCCGATGTCAGCCTTGAAAGCATTCAGACTTGTATCCTGATCGCTAATATATGTGGCGTTGAGTCAGATTCATCGTCCGAAGCATTATACTTTGGTAAGTATGGCTGCTATATTATGAGAGAATAACCTTTTAGACAGCTACTAATTGCTGAAGGTATTGCGACTCGCATGGCATACATGATGTTTCTCAATACTACAGATTTTGCGGAGAGTATCATCGAACAAGAAACCAAATGCAGAGTTTGGTGTTCCCTATTCATGGCAGACCGATGGTGCTCAACGGGAATGGGCTTACCCCGTCAGATACCTGATCTGACTGATGTGTCCCGGTTGCCTATAGACGAATATGTGTTCCAGCAAATGGAATTTACGCAGCAGGAGGCCCACGATTCGTGCCAGCCGGGCCTTTGGGCATACATGATTCTCCTTGCAGACATATTCGGTCCGGTACAGGATCTAAATCGTCATCTTGTCCAGGACCATCTGCCAGAGGACGTCCTAAATTCTGAAATCACCGGTCTTGCGCGCCGTCTTGAGACGTGGAAAGATCAGCTTCCTAGCTCTGTCGTCTTCAATCTTGAAAACTTCGATCGGCACCGAGCTCTGGGCAATGGTAGCACATTTGTCGCCTTGCACCTGGGTTACCATCATTACGCAACACTTCTTTATTATCGCTACCTTGATATCCAGAAGCAATCTACACCAAGCGGTAGAATCTACGCGTCGCGCTGCAAATATCACGCCTCATCGTACAGTTCGCTGCTCAAGATATCGCAAGAAAATCAAGAATGCTCGGTTCTTCACACGACATCGGGACACATGACCGCTGTATCTTCTTCCGTCCTTTTGCACACCCTATTATTTGGCGCAGAAGAAGAATTGACGCCTGCCAGAGAAGGATTGGTAGCAAACTTCAAGGCTCTCGTGGAACTGCAAAAATACTGGCCTTCGCTAGAAAAAGTAGTCAGTCAGCCATGTCCATTTCGTCCTTCCTGTTGTATATAACCTTGTAGTTGAGAAATTCTCTTTGGTTATGCTGCCCCAACTTATTAGTACATTTTAAGCTTATGCTATAGCAGATCAATCGTCTATTTACTTTTCAGGATGCTTGCTTACGATCGGACAATACGAATACGTACAAGGTTGACAAGTGGATGTTGCGTTTCCTGCTTGAGCATGCAATGCCCCTCAGCCAGCGGTCTCATGTAGAAGGAGCTCCGGATACTTTGACGGATTTGAACCACCCAGATGGCTTCCGCGAGAGGGGTCGCATGGTGAATGATGCGCTTTCTGGGCTTCGAATTTCCTAATAGCAGTTAGGGAGGGTTATGATATGGCAGCAGCATTTGGGTGGAGTGGTTTAAGTCCTCGCTCGTCCTGCTTCTTTTCTTAGCCGGCAGCCTTTTCAAGAATGGGATTCTTTGCTTTGCTTTCCTACTTAGGAAAGTTGAGGATGGATATATTAATGCTGATCAAGTGTAGCATCTATTCTTTCCTAATGTAATATAGTTTAGGGGTAATCCTTCCGATTATTATATAAGTTAGACCCCTTTACCCCTATTGGATACCTCGCTAAACTCATTATTATTTTTCCTCTTTTACTCTAAATTATTATTCCAAAATAATTTATCTTATAAATTATTTTTAAATTATATATATATATATAATATTAATTATAAAATTTATATTT